>CM069910.1:28320330-28437833 GCA_036172215.1 Camellia granthamiana | reverse complement strand
TCCATGATTGATTGTACATGCATGCTCATATTTATATTATAGTTCATGTTTCCAGTTTGTTTTCAAAGTATTGAGCTCTTTGGAGCAAGATTTGAAGATTGATTTTGGTTTAAAACTCATGCATTGCATGTTTGAAAGTGTTCTTGAAAATGGGTTTGAAAATGGCTTTGATTGACCAACTCTTGGGCCTTGCATGTGCAAATTAACTTTTGAAACCTGTAATATATTGAGTTTAAAGTGTTTTCCCAGATTTTGGGCCCAAGAGGTTGAGTTTTGGATGATTGGATGCTTGGTTCGAACTTGGGAGACAAATCTGGAAATTCCAGATTTGGCTTCCTCGCTCGAGCGAAGGATTCCTCGCTCGAGCGAGCCCTGTGATTTTGTAAGCTCGCTCGAGCGAGCATCGAGCGTGGTATCGCGCGTAAAAATGGAGCATCCAGTACTTTTTCTGAGCACAGATCGCTCGAGCGAAGGGAGGCTCGCTCGAGCGAAGCCTTTGATTTTTGAATCTCGCTCGAGCGAAGGAAGGCTCGCTCGAGCGAGGGGCCTATTTTCAGCAACTTTTGAAAATGCCTTCCAAGTGTAATTTTGCATCCTCATCTCATCCTAGGCATTCTTAGGCCTAGTTTAAGGCATCTTAATGAGGATTTGGACCTAGAACACACCGAGGCATATTAGGAAGTTAATCATTGTACTTCCCCAACTGTTAAACTTAGTGTGTGTTCAATTGTTTAATTGTTTAGGGTTGGCTCTCGGGGACACGCTCTAGCTGCTAATAGCCCAATCTCTGTGAGTAACAGACTGTGTAAAGATATGTTCAAAATGGTTATCTTTTGAATACTGAACTGAAATGTTTATTGAACTGATACTGTTTATTGAATGAATGTATGTCCTGTATTTCGAATTGTATTGTGGCATCCTTAGCACCCATTGTTATTGATTGATACAGAGCTCTGTCGGTTTCCTCGTGGAACCATATTGTTATTGATTGATGGCCATCACTACTGTTGGGTCTGATAAGGCCCGGTCCTTTTGGACCTATTGTTTATAGGCTAATGGATGTACCACATATGACTGATTGATTGAAAGACTGATTGATTGAACTATTGATTGACTGAAATACTGAAAGATCGAAATACTGTTAAATGAATTGATTTCATTATTGTAAGGACATTCATTCATAACCCCTTTACACATTATGTTATTCATTGGGCTTTAGCTCACTGTTTATATATATATGTAGGTTCTCAGCAGCCAGACCGGAGCTAGGAGCGTGGGATTGGTCCCCCGGTTTTGTCCAGCCAGCCTGTGTGCCTCACAGCGAGGTTCCTAGTCGCCATGCTATGGCCTTGGGGTCTTTTGATTTCCCCTGTCTGTCTCACTGTTTTGTACCATTGTGAGATTATTGTATAGACTGTTTACCGTTTACAGCACTGTCCAAGGGATTAAGTCCCTGATTCACTAACTGTTATGGATATGTATATTGTGTATGCCACTTTGTACTGTACTGTCTTATGCATGTATGGATGAAAAATGTTTTTGGCATACAGATTGTCACAGCTCATTGGACACTATTCATTTATTGTTTTGGCTTCCGCCAGGCCCTGAACTCTGTTATATTGTATGATTGTTAAGCAGGCCTTTGGTAATCACGGATTACTGGCCAGTTACGGTGCTAAACCCATAGGGCCGGGTTTGGGTCGTGACAGAGTGGTATCAGAGCGATACTTGACCACGAGTTATACCGCACACAGGTGTTCAAATGAGCTATAGAGTGTCCTAGAAAAGTGATTAGGACATTGCATTAACATGAAAGTGTGTGCTTATGATTGACTGGATATATGTGAAAATGTTAAACTGTTTAATTGTAAAACTGTTTATGTTTATGATTATTGTACTGTTTATGTGAAATGAAGTGAAGCCTATATGCATACTTAAAGAAGTTAAATGGAATAACATGTAATGTTAATGTTAATACTGACTGTGGAAATCTATAAGAAAATGGACGTGTGAAAGTAAAGGGTCACGTGACCGTACCTAAATTGAAATGAAAGAATACACACGTCCGATATGAAACGAAATGTGAAATCTGTAAGAACCTCTCCTGTACTGTTAATCACCCTGTTTGTGTGTAAATAAGGGAAAGAGAGAGGATTGTAAATGAAACTGAATCTTCTGATCTGAGGATTAATAGGCTAGAATGAATGATTGAGGCCTTAATCGAAAATCTGAGAGAATAAAGGCAGACACACGTGCCTGGACTAACTGAATATGAATTGATGACATTGATACCGAAACCCAACAAACTGAAACTACCGGAATTTCTGGAAGGTACCGAACCGCTGAAAAACTGAGACTTGGTTTAGAAACTGAGAAAATATGTGAAGTTTCTTCGAACCATACTTTCCCGAATGCATCTGAGATAGGAAAGCACCTGAGTTTGAACACCTTGAGTGAGGTGATAAGACTGTGATCGAATATGAGGTAAAATTTACCTAACTAGTTGATAGGCACCCCACATGATAGATACTGACTGTAAAAGATTAGAAAAGAACTGAAGGTGGGCGTGACCTAAATGTGGTTGATTGAATCGACGTTTTTGTTTTAACCGTCAAAGTGTGTAGATGTCCTGGATAGAGTATAATGCTTGAGCCAGCGTAGCAGCATTAAAATATCCAAATCAACATCGTTAACTGAATCCGAAAGAATGAAACAGAAGGAACAGGAAGTGAAAATGACTGGTAACTGAACGACCTCCGTGAGTGGAAAATCTCCGGCAACAGCTTGGACCACTGAAGGTCGAAGAAGTAATGTGAATAATGGTATACCTATCTGTACTGTATGTGGGAAATACCACTGGGGCGTTGTTGCCGCCCAGCTGAAACTCCTTTAGGACGTGGACAGGAAAGGCACTTACCTAAATTTTGCCCACAGACTCAACTGAATGATAATGAGCCTAAATCTAGACCCTAGTTCCAGAGAATGTTTGGAATACTGAAATGACTGGCGCAGGTAGTACCTTAAATAGATGAAATTGTTTATACGAACATTTGTGTGGGAATCGTGTACTCCGTAACTTGGTACAGACTGCGAACATATCGATTGAACTAATTGAACTACTGGAATTATGAACCATATACTGAGAATTGTTAGGACTTGTGAACGGCGAGAACTTGCGGAGTTAGGTCCTTGTACTGTATTGTAATAACTGAATGTGAACTGTCAGAGGTGACCTTTTGAACCATACCGGAACTGTTGAACTATGAGAATTTGGGGACATTATGGGAACTTATTTGGTGAAATGTAAAACTGTAGAGTCTCATGCCTTTGTAGAATGACCTTGGAGGTCTGATTGGAATCACGTTCGGCCAACGTTGCTTCGAATCAGAAATTCTTGGTAAATTCCACGGGAATGAATAGGATACCCCATCAGCGTCCTTATCTGTTTGTGTGTGAGACTACTGACATTAAGAACCCATATTGACTGGTAAAAATGAACCTCTGCCTATGAATGGTGAATGATTGTCTACATGGAAACTGATTTTGAACCCACACCGGTATATATGTTCCCATACTTGTAATACTGTTAAGACTGAGAGGAATGGACTGTGGTTAATGAACCTTTCGAAATTTACTGTTGATGCGAACTATATGTACAACACTGTGAACCCCATGTTAACAATTACCTATGCTCTGAAAACTGTTTAGACTATGGTACATACCTGCATACCTTTGCTTAAGGATGTTATTAGACTGAGTAGACTTCGGATTTGTCACCTTAACTATTGTATCTGGAGGAAATATTTTGTATTGTACACTGAACTTGTGAAATCTGCATGGGGACTGTTAGTAGATTCTGAACATGTACATATATGACTGTACCTTTGCTCGGAATGATTGATGAATTTGTATGATGAGTTAACCATTGGGACTATGACTCTGTAACTGCGTGACTGAATAAAGATCCCAAGTGATAAACTCTAGACTGTGAAACGGGATTGTGGAAAATTGACGTGACTGTTCGAGTTGACCTACGAGCCTATACTGTAATGACTGTATGACCGATTTGGAGCCCTCGTATGATAACTCGTATTACTGTGTACCGTATGCTTTATGAAAGATTTGTCTGGAAAATTGCTATATTGACTGTGATGCTTACCTCTCGATATGAATAACTGTATGCCTGTGCATTTGTTTGTAAACTTATTGGGAGGAATACATTGTATATGACCTGTACTGCCTTGATATGAATTGTAATGGTACCGGATTCTAATGTAAGTTTGAAAACTGATGAACTCAGACAAATTGTGAAACTACTGACTATGTACCGAAATGACCGGAGTATGAACTGATGTTAACTGATCGGGAAACAGTAGGAATGGAACTTTGATCTGAACTGTTGTCTGATATGATAGAACCATGGGTCAATGAAACCCTTTGTGTAACTGATGGAACTTATGTTTGATGCTTGTGCTTCGAACTCTTACTTGATATGATTGGGCAGAGCTTGTATCTGAAATGACCTAGTCGAACTTTCATCGATTTGACTGGAGAAAACTCTTATTGAGAGCTATTATCAGATTGTTTATAGTGTGGAAAAACTGGGCATGTGACATGTGATTACTTACCCGGTATTACGGAAATAACCAGGAATGTGTTTAACTAGGAAATGAGTGTGAGGATTACTGTACTTCAGAACAGATGGAATCTATTGATAACAGACTGGTTTTGACTAATAACTCTGACTGTCTGGAAGTATATGTAATCGGTATGACTGAATCTGTGGGGACTGGAACTGGTGAATAGTAAAATGAATACTGACTTCAGAATTCTGCCTATTGCTATGGGAGTAATGTACAAAATTGCCTTATGTCCCCAATAACTCCTGAATGAACTGGACTGATTGTGATGGAATACTGAACTGAGAACCGAATTGAACAAAGATTGAATGAAATACTCGAAATTGAATGGATTGAATCTCTGTAACTTAACGGGGAAAATTACTTATGAAACTGAGACCGGGTGCAAACATATAACCCCGATAAGTACTTGATATAAGTAGTGTGAATACTACTATACTGCTACTGTACTGTTACCGTATTGTTACTGACATTGTTACTGCACTGCTACTGTATTGTATTGTTATCGTATTGTTACCATTACTGGTACTGTATTGTCACTGTACTGATACTGCTACTACTACTGTATCTGCTATGTACTACTGTGCGACTGTATTCATGTTCCGTGTCACGAAATGAATTTTGTTTCTGAAATGCTATATGTTGTATATGGAATGACTGTTCAATCTCTGTTAAGGATTCGTGACTCTTGGCATTTTGGGATACATGTTAGCGGCCCGGTATCGGAGGTTCCTTTATGGAACTTATATCTGTTGTACTCTGTTACCCGTACTGGAGGCCTCGTTATGGGGCTTAGCTCTGTACTGTTCTGTTCTGTTACCCGGATTCGGGATTCCTGCATGGAACTGGTTATTCATAACCATCACGTAATTGTATCTATTCTGCATTGTATATGTTCTGTATCTGCTCTAGTAGTATTAATGAATGCACTGCATATGCTTAATGCAAGAATTGTGCATCTGAACAAGGATATGAAAATGAACATGTATCCGAATTGTCCTTGACTGAAATCTGACTGTGCATAAAATTCTGTTTTAATATGAGCCCCAATCCTCATATGTGATTTTTGATTCTGTTTCTGTGCATTGCTAAGATTGAGGTTGGGCCATGAGCCTATTTGTGAACATGATTATGCTCCTGTTCTAGAGTGAAAGTTACTTATGCATCATCTCTATTGTCATATGTTACTTCGAGTTTAGAGGACTAAACTCCTTATAAGGAGGGGAGACTGTAACGACCCTCGTTACTAATTACTGAATAACCCCCGAATTATATACTGATTATCGCTAAACTGGATTGATAATGACTGATAATCGAATTGATTGAAGTACTGAATAGACCGATTGAAATTGAAACTGAAATTGAACAAGTTAACCTACCGAATTGCATATGCTATCTGTTTGGCTCATTGATTACCTATTTGAATTTTTATGTTTAAATTGCCAATTGAAGGCCTATCGGCGGCCAAACTGAAAATCGTTTAGTGTTTTATGACCCTCATAATTAATGTGATTTTATGGTATATTTAATTGAAAATTGATTAGGTATGATTAAAATGAATTAAATTGCATTCTTTGAGTTATTTACCAAAATGCCACTTAGTGGCCCACTCCATGTTTTATATTTGAGCCTATACACTTAATCAACAATATTTGATCAGCCATTCTTTCACTCTTAGCCGAAATTAGCAAGAGAGAAGTGAGAGAGGAGAGTCAAGAGGGAATTGAACTCATCTTGTGAATGTGCTTGAGGAATTTGAAGATTTGAAGAACAAATTGCTAGATTAAATTCCTAGACTTGCATTTGAAGAACCTAGGTGAGAAATCTATTCTCCTAATTGTGTATTACTCTTATCCAATGCATGTTTCATATCAAATTTAGTGGGGTAAGTCATGAATTTGTTCAAAAATGGTGAATTGAAGCTCAAATGTTACATGCATGCTTATATTGTTGATTTAAGAGTTGAATCCATGATTGATTGTACATGCATGCTCATATTTATATTATAGTTCATGTTTCCAGTTTGTTTTCAAAGTATTGAGCTCTTTGGAGCAAGATTTGAAGATTGATTTTGGTTTAAAACTCATGCATTGCATGTTTGAAAGTGTTCTTGAAAATGGGTTGAAAATGGCTTTGATTGACCAACTCTTGGGCCTTGCATGTGCAAATTAACTTTTGAAACCTGTAATATATTGAGTTTAAAGTGTTTTCCCAGATTTTGGGCCCAAGAGGTTGAGTTTTGGATGATTGGATGCTTGGTTCGAACTTTGGGAGACAAATCTGGAAATTCCAGATTTGGCTTCCTCGCTCGAGCGAAGGATTCCTCGCTCGAGCGAGCCCTGTGATTTTGTAAGCTCGCTCGAGCGAGCATCGAGCGTGGTATCGCGCGTAAAAATGGAGCATCCAGTACTTTTTCTGAGCACAGATCGCTCGAGCGAGAGGGAGGCTCGCTCGAGCGAAGCCTTTGATTTTTGAATCTCGCTCGAGCGAAGGAAGGCTCGCTCGAGCGAGGGGCCTATTTTCAGCAACTTTTGAAAAATGCCTTCCAAGTGTAATTTTGCATCCTCATCTCATCCTAGGCATTCTTAGGCCTAGTTTAAGGCATCTTAATGAGGATTTGGACCTAGAACACACCGAGGCATATTAGGAAGTTAATCATTGTACTTCCCCAACTGTTAAACTTAGTGTGTGTTCAATTGTTTAAATTGTTTAGGGTTGGCTCTCGGGGACACGCTCTAGCTGCTAATAGCCCAATCTCTGTGAGTAACAGACTGTGTAAAGATATGTTCAAAATGGTTATCTTTTGAATACTGAACTGAAATGTTTATTGAACTGATACTGTTTATTGAATGAATGTATGTCCTGTATTTCGAATTGTATTGTGGCATCCTTAGCACCCATTGTTATTGATTGATACAGAGCTCTGTCGGTTTCCTCGTGGAACCATATTGTTATTGATTGATGGCCATCACTATTGTTGGGTCTGATAAGGCCCGGTCCTTTTGGACCTATTGTTTATAGGCTAATGGATGTACCACATATGACTGATTGATTGAAAGACTGATTGATTGAACTATTGATTGACTGAAATACTGAAAGATCGAAATACTGTTAAATGAATTGATTTCATTATTGTAAGGACATTCATTCATAACCCCTTTACACATTATGTTATTCATTGGGCTTTAGCTCACTGTTTATATATATATGTAGGTTCTCAGCAGCCAGACCGGAGCTAGGAGCGTGGGATTGGTCCCCGGTTTTGTCCAGCCAGCCTGTGTGCCTCACAGCGAGGTTCCTAGTCGCCATGCTATGGCCTTGGGGTCTTTTGATTTCCCCTGTCTGTCTCACTGTTTTGTACCATTGTGAGATTATTGTATAGACTGTTTACCGTTTACAGCACTGTCCAAGGGATTAAGTCCCTGATTCACTGACTGTTATGGATATGTATATTGTGTATGCCACTTTGTACTGTACTGTCTTATGCATGTATGGATGAAAAATGTTTTTGGCATACAGATTGTCACAGCTCATTGGACACTATTCATTTATTGTTTTGGCTTCCGCCAGGCCCTGAACTCTGTTATATTGTATGATTGTTAAGCAGGCCTTTGGTAATCACGGATTACTGGCCAGTTACGGTGCTAAACCCATAGGGCCGGGTTTGGGTCGTGACAGCTAGCACAATATGTTGCAAAAGCATTGGAAGTGTACTCGCCTCCATTGTCTATGCGAAGAAACTTCAACTTCTTCTCGGTCTCTCTTTCCACCATTGCATGGAACTCCTAAAAGTGCTGAAATACCTCATCCTTCGTCTTTAGAAAATACACCCACAACTTCCTTGATGAAAATACTTGCGGCCGCCAAGTGACTCCATTTTGATTGTGCCACAAACATCTGAGTATACTATACTGAGCATTTCTATTTTTCTCTTACTCGTTGAACTGAATGATACTCAATGTTGTTTGCCATAAAGGCAATGATCACACGGCTTCAGGGCACTCCCTTTGAATAAGGGTATCCTGGATTGCTTTGCCAACAAATGCAATCCCTTCTCACTCATGTGAACCAGTCTTCTATGTCATAAGTCCGGTGATTCCTTGTCTTCTGTTGCATTAAGACTTTCCAAACAGATCTTCGTGTGAGTCTTATACAGTGTTGAAGACATCTCTCCTCTAGCGATTGTCAAAGCTCCTCTTGTCAGCATCCAACGGCCATTTCCAAATGTACTTGTATAGCGCTGTCAGTCCAAGGCACTTCCGAAGATAAGATTGAGGCGCAAATCTGGAGCATGCCTCATATCTTTGAGAACCAGTTTGTGCCCGACATTAGTTTGAATGCTAATGTCTCTGAAAAATCTAGAAACCTCCTAGATGTTGATTTGTGATTATGTATCAATTTTAAGCAGAATATAAAAATCCCAATCAAACAATCAAGAGAAAGAGACACAAAGATTTTACGTGGAAAAACCACAATTGGACACCTTCCAATTGTGATAAAAAAACCACGGGCCACAGCCACCAGAACAATCCACTAAGAAGATATAAAGGAATTACACAAGTATCACTCTCAATTATCTAGCGAATCCACAACGCCTAATTGAACCAACCTCTATGTGCCTCTTCCAACCCCATCTTCACCACGGAATTGTCTTTCTGATGAGCCACTCCGGATTCCACCACCGAAGCTTCAGACCGAATTCTTCAGAATCCACAACTGAAGAACAACTTTGATGAGCCACTCCAGAATTCACAACTGAAGCTTCAGGCTCGAATTCTTCAGAATCCACAACTGAAGAACAACTCTCTCTTTTGTGTAACAAACAAAACCTTTGATGTAGCCTTTTCAGATCATGAGTTGAATACTCAATAAGACATCAAAGAAAAATAAAAATATCCCCAGATATAAACCTTTAAGAACCAACAAGAAGATCTGGAGGAATAATAATTAGTAGTCTAGTTTTGGGAGAAAACCAACTACTTATAAAGAACCAAAAAATTCCCAAGGAAGAAATCCAACTTCTTGTAGAACACCAAAAGAAATCCTGTTTCAGAAGAAAACCAACTCTTTGAAAAAAATCCGGATTCTGAGGCTCGCTCGAGCGAGGCTTTCCTGGCTCGAGCGAGGAGAGTAAATTTCGTGATTTCTACTAGTGCCTTCGCTCGAGCGACGGATCCTTGGCTCGAGCGACCAATCACTCCTTTCAGGTTTTTGTGCGGACGCAATCCTTCGCTCGAGCGAGCATTCCTTGGCTCGAGCGAGAAAGTCTTGGCTCGAGCGAGCACCCCTTGGCTCGAGCGAGCAACGGCTGACATGCAATTTTGAATGCACTTTTGCATTTTGCTTCGGCCGCGAGCTGACCGGGCAGCTCGACCCCCGTAATAATCAGCGAAGTGGCAATCTTGAAAGCATTAACATCACAAACTTCTCTGCAAAAGCTCGATTCGGATTGGATTCGCATCTAATAAACTCAAACCCTCACAGAAATAAAAGTGCGAATAAAATTACAACTCAAAGGAGTTTTGTCAAACGGGGTTGCCAAAATAAAAACCTAACAGTCTCCAATACCCACAATCTTCAAATAGCTAGAATTTCCCATTCGAACAATGCCAAAATCTCCAACTTTGTACGAGCTGAAGAGTTCTCTGTAGGAAATGGCATGATAGGATGCAGCTATGTCTATCACTCATTCTGTGTAGCTGTGGTCAACCACGTGAAAGCAGTCCTCCTCTTCACCAACTGCAAGAAGTATTTCATCAGTTGTTGTGGCTGTCGTGTTTTCATCTCCCTTTGATTTACTGCTTTAGCCTTTGTTTTTCTGGTTTGGGCAGTTTCTCTTTTTGTGACCCTCCTGATCACAGTGAAAACAAGTGAAGCTAGAGTTACCTCAACCTTTGTTGTCTTTGTATTTACTCATGTTGTTCTAGCTGCTTCTACTCTTGCTTCTTCCTCTATCTTTGCCTCTGTCTTCTGTAACAAGAGCATGGGTGTCACGACCCCATTCCGCCCCTAGTAGAATGGTGTCGTGATGGCCAGTAATCCGAGATTACCAAAGGCCAACTTACAAAGATTCATACAATCAGAGTATACATATGGAGCTTACATGCAGAAGTAATAAATTTAAATCTAAATAGTCCATAAGAGCTGTGCATAGATCAAATGAAATGACGTACATTTTAACATAGTTTTACAACTTGAATACAAATAAAATAAAAGTGCATGTTACATCTTGATCAAAAGGCTTCTCAAGCCGACATATACAAAAGACATGAAATACAAAACTAAGAAGCATAATCTTCAAGATGCTAGCAAAATATGAAACCGAACACAACTTGCAAAATACATCTAGGCGTCACCGCCTTCTTGCTTGTCACCTACATATATATAAGGAGAGGGTGAGCTTGGATACTCAGTGAATGATATTAGTAATAAAGGTTTGAATGAATGTTATCTGAGATCTTTATCAAAACAATACATATCATAGCTTATACAAAATCAAGGGATAAACCAAATTCATTTATCAAGTCTTTCAAAGCTTCAAGGGATACTTACTAGCATCAATATAATACAAGGGATGACATTCCTGACAAAACAAGGGAATAATCGACCCGGAATCGATTAGACAAATCCACCCAAAAAATCGTCGGTGGCAAGGGAGATATCTCAAACAAGGGTACTAGTTACATTATAGTCCCCTAGCACTAAGGACTTTCCAAGAATGTCATCAAAACAAAGATAATACTTGATACAAAAGCTAATGGATAATCATTCATATTTGATCAAATACTTTTCCAAAACGAAACAAAGCAAAACTTTTATCAAAATATTATAACATAGCTTTATTAAAAATACCACTCGCATAGCTCTTCGAGTGTAGGGCTTAAGGCAAGAGTCTAAGGCCTACAAATACATGACAAGGTCCACTGAATGCATTTCAAGAAGACAATAAGTAATGCTCAAAGATGGTTGTGCAATGCATCTTTAAAACAAGCTCTACATGAGCATAAATTGTAACAACCCAGATTTTTCATTATTCTGTGGAATTTATACTAATATTATTTAATCTCAGTAAGGAAATGTGTAATTTTGTAAAATAATATAATTATTAAAAATTTAGGGGTCAAAATATAAATAATAATAATATAGATAATATAAATAATAATAATAATAATAATAATGGGTGTGGTATTAAAATAAATAATTAATTTTCTATTGATATATGATAAAGTATAATTTAATTAAGAATTAATTTATTTATATAATTATATTAAAATATTGGGTCAAATGGTAATTATCTTAAATATCTATTAAGAATAAAAACGAATCTATATAATTATTAATCGAATCTGACACGGGCCACGTCTGCTCTCTCACCCTATAAATAGGGAGGAACCGTTTCACCTGGGTAAAGAAAGGATAAAGGAAAGGAAAGGAAAGAAAGAAGAAAAGAAAGAAGAAAGGAAAGGAAAGAAAGAGAGGAAAGGAAGGAAAAAATAGTGGAATGTGAAAGGGTCTTTAATAGTGGAAAGAAAGAGTAAGGTATTAAAATTAAGGTAAGTTATATTATACCTTGAGTTACCAAAATATATTTTACGTATATTTTGGCTTACCAAAATTGGTTTTATACAAGTATATTTTATTAGTATATTAATAAAAGTTATATTTTATAAAGGTTTCAGTTACGTAGTTTATCTTCTGAACCCTATTTACTTAAAAGGAAATCCATGGATATGTTTGTTTATATTTTAAAGAATATTTGACTATGACCTTATAAACAATTATGTTTTGTAAGTACCACCTGGGGAGTCCCACGTCTTGGGAGACTTAAATAACCATTGGTCTCTGTTTGACCACTTTGTGGTCCTCTGTTTGTCATGGATCCATTGACTTCTGTTCTGTGCGGAGCAAAGTACTGTGCGGAGCTAAGTGCTACACTATTGTGGGAGACACCTCTAGAATCCGTATGAGCCACCTCTTGAATCCGTACCTCTGTTCTAACTGTCACTTCTGTGACCTCTACTCTGTTCTGTTCTGTTCTGTTCTGTACTGTGGTTATGATGATATATTTATATAATATCTGTATTTCAGTTTCTACTATTTAAATGATTTATTTACCAAACTGAGTTATGTAAATGTTTTGGCTACATAACTATGCATGGTTATTTCGTGCCCTTATACTCTTAGTATAATATTTCTCACTCTGCCATGTGCTTATAGTTATTTACCAATTTTTAGGAAACATGCAATTCAGAAATAGCTTTTGGAAAGTCTTAGATGCGGGGCTGCAGGCTAGAGACACACACAACACCTTTATGATATTTTTATATGTAAATATCGACATTTTTGGTCAATAAATTTTGTAATAAAAATAGAAGCTCCAATGATTATTTTCGTACCCTTACTTAAATATTACTTCCACTTGCGTTTATTGATTTGTTTAAGAATTATCCGTAGGTAACTTCAGTTACTGGCCATCACGATGCTTAACCCTTAGGTACGGGACGCGGGTCGTGACATAAATGATCCCGGCATTTCTTTCAAAACTAGGTCAAGACAAAGCAAAATATGTGCTGGGAGTTAAAACACTGTTTTTCATCTCGGGAAAACATGTTGGGTACCAACCAGGTCTTGGCCGAGGTCCCACATCTCTTGGCCAAGGTGTGGTCCCGGTGACTACATTCAGGGAAATGAAGTCTAGAAAAATATGGGTTTCCTTTTAAGAACATGAAGAATATGAACATGAAAAACATGAATGCTAAAATCATAACTTTTTTATTCAAAATCTGAGATTCATGATATGAGTTCAAAAACATGGACTTGGGTACCATACTTGAAGATTCCATGAAAACAAACACAAAAACATGGATCTTGATACAAACTTTCAGATCAAAACGTGGTTTTTCTTCAAGAACAAAAGAACATCATTTTCTCTTTCTAAAACCAAACTTCAAATCCATGCATGTCTCGTGAATCATGCTAGATCATGCAATGTGATCAGATCAATATAAAGAACAACAAGAGTAGATCAAGACTCTAACCTCAAAACACGAATCCAACGGTTCAACTCTAAGTATTAAGCTTGGAAATCTATTCTCACTCTAAGAACTCCTTCTTCCTCTCTTCCTAGAGCTTCTCTCTCTTCTAGGACAAAGATATAGCAAATGATATGTTTTCTCTACTGCCGGCTGACTTAACCCTCTGCTGGGTCACGTGGCAACGACTGGTTGGATCTCCTAAAAAAGGTGACAGAATGACAAGACAAGAGTATGACAAAGTGTGTATGACAAGTAAGGTGGCATGGGTACTCTGACAAGGCAATGATCTCAGATTAGGACATAGGCTTCGGCAAGCAAGGTCTTAATGATCTCGGCTAGGAAGGATAACACTTGGCCTAACTGTGTCACACCTCGGTCTAGGTCATTCCAGTCCAGGAACAAGATCACTAGATGTAAGGATCAAAGATCTAGAATGCCTAGATGATAACATATCGGCCCAGATGACTCACATCTCGGCCAATATGTCAGGGTGAAGGTGGAGATCAACCAAAGTGGTTCCAAGATGGTCCTAGGTGTAAGAGGTTCAAAGGTGTAACCTAGGCTTAAGATGACCTCGGCTTAACACACACCAAGCAAGGAACAAAACATGCAAACAACACTTAGACAAAACAACTCAAGGTTTGTAAATGCAAGCTTAACAAGAAAAAAATCATGTAAATGCATGTGAGCATGACTAAGATAAAGTGAAGGTTGTTACAATGGGGCTGATTACTTCCCATGTCTTTCTTTCTTGTCTCTTCATTGTACATGGCGTCTGTGACCGTGCTCATAGTCAGCTTCTCTTTTGGTGCAGAGTTACTGAGAGAAACCACCAATGTCTCCTAACTGTCCAGTAAAGAACTGAGCAGTAGTACGGCTTACATTTCATCGTCCAAGATCATCTTGACGGTTGCCAGCTGATTCACCAGTTTTTTGAATTCACTGGTGTGCTCAACGACAAACACACCATTCCTCAACTTCAGATTTACAAGCCTTCTCATCACCAAGGCTTTGTTTCAAGCGATCTTTGACTGGTAGATGTTGTCTAACATTGTCCAAAGAGCATATGCATCTGTCTCCTGGGCAACATGAACACACTGTGGTCTATCCATTGTCTGACATAACCAATAGTCTTGCGGTTCATCTTTATCCAATCATCATGTCCTTCACTGCTTCTGATTTAACCCTTTTAGAAAAATAGGGTCAAACAGGTCCTTATAATTTATTTTTTCTCACTTTGATCCTTCTTGTTTCAATTTTTTTTTAATTTACTCCTAAAATTAATTTCTATCCAAAATTATACAAAAAAAATACCATAATAGCTGTCACATAATATAAAAAATATATACATTTTTATCTTAGAGTTTAAGTTTATATTAAACATGTGAGTTATATATAATAAAATATTTTTATGTCACATGATTGTTAATGTGCCATTTTTGTTTAATTTTTAACAGAAATTAGTTTATAAGCAAACTGGAAAAACTTGAAACACGAAGAGCTAAATTGAAAAAAAAAAAAAAAAACTTTACATGCCAACGTGGGAAAGTGACCAAACACAAAGGGCGCAAAATGTAATTTACCCTTTATTTTATTGCATAATTCCTGTTAAAGGTAATTTTTTAATGTGCAATGTACATTGTATACAACTCTATACAAAATTACATAAGTTTTCACGAATTTACATAAGTAATCTTACAAAAATACGTAAGTTGAACACAAATTCGTTTAAGTTTGTGAAACTTATATGATTACAAGAATTTATATTTAACTTACACATTTTTATGAAATCACATATAATTTTATTTAGAGCTACATATTGTATACATTGCACACTGAAATTTTTTTCTACTTTTATTGGATCATCTTCAATCCTTCATCAAATTTAAATTTGATGAAATTTTTGATAAAAATGAGGTTCAATCCTCTCATCAAACTTGCATCAAATCAAGGGAGAAATAAATTTTTTATCAAATCAAGGATGAATTAAATCTTTCAACAGATTTCTACTAAATCCTTTTTCACTTAAATTTGATAAAATTGTTAAAAGATGAAGGATTATAGCTGATTTTTTTTTATCAAAATTGATGAAAAGTGAACTATAGGATGAGAAAGTAAATTTTTTTTTTTTTTAAAAAAAATTGATAAAAATTTAATGAAAAAATTAGAGTAACTTATATAAAACGAAACTTTTTATTTAAATTTACAATCAAATTTAATAAAAAATTTAATGGATGATGGGAGATGGTGTTAGGCCATAACATATCGTTAAAGTTAATTCATGATGTAAAAGTTGTGGTTCAAGTCCTCATTGCAAGTGACGTGATGATGTCATAATGTAGGACCAAGGCTTATTTTAACAAATAGGTAAAAAGTTATTTTTTAATTTTTAATTTATTTTAAATCACATTATTTTTATATTTTTTTATACATTTTTAAAAATAAATTAAAAAATATAAAAAATTAACTTTTAACTTATTTCACAAAACATCAAAAAGCTTTTTGGTTCTGTTTTGCTACCACATGCCAATTGAAAATTAGCAATACAAGCCAATTGTAAGAGCAACTCTTTTGTCAAGTCAAGCTTTGTAAGCAATACGAGCCAATTATAGGAGTAACTCTTATGTCAAGTCAAGCTTTGTATACTTTAAGGTTACGTTTGTTTACCCGTGTGAGAGTCAGGAGTGGAATAAGACGGTTCATAGCGTGTTTAGTTGTAAAATGAGACGTAGGATTGATACTCCAATGGGTTTAGTTTAGCTGGATTAGTTTGGCAGAATAGGAGGTGAGATTAAAAAAATAGTTCAAAAAATTAGAGTATATTTAGTCGTTTGTGCAAACGTTTGGCCAGTTGATTGGAATAGTGTAATTATTTTTTTTTAGGACAAATTACCAACATGCCCTCGAGGTTTGACTAAAATACAAATTTTCTCCTAAGGTTTGAGAAATTACTTCCCGCCCCTTGAGGTTTATATTTGCATAAGAAATTGTCCCCTGAGATTTATATTTGCATAACAAATTGTCCCCTCATTTATTATGCAAATATAAATCTTATGGGGCAATTTGTAATTTCTCAAACTGCTCGGGGGAGAATCCATATTTTTGTCAAATCTCGAGAGGGTGTTAAAAATTTGCCCCCCCCTTTTCTTTTTTCTTTTTTTATTATCATGGGCGGCCTCTTATCTCTGAATTTATTTTTTATACTTGTTTTAGATTAATTTTATATAAAAAATAATTCAACAATCTCCACACTAACAAGTATCATAAAATAAAATAAAAAACACACATTTACTTAGATCCCTCACTAACAATTTTCATATTAACATTCTCCTCACTAACGATCATATTCAACCTAATTCGCCAAAACAAACGTGGCCAAAAAATTAGCAATATGCTTACGTATCTACATTTTTTAAAAATAATAATAATAAAGACAAATATACATATAGTCCGTATTGTGAATTTCAACATCATTTTATGTGCATCTCGACTAATTTTGGGACCCACACAAAACGCCCCCCTCCACGTGGGTCGGGCAATTCTCAGGAAGAACCCGCGGGCATAGCCGCAAGGAGCGGATTACTCCTAATGGGAGTTGAACTTGAGATCTAGAAGAAACACAATATTAGAGTCTAAATTGTATCCACTAGGCCAACCCTTTAAGAGTTATAATATGCGTAGTTAAAAAAATATTTAAATCTTATTCCCTAAAAAAAAATCTGAATTAAATATATTGTTAAAACAATGGCAAAACTAAATTTTATCTCAAAATGCTAATAATTACAATTGCAAGGTTAAATTACTTTAATAATTACAATAACATTTTATTCATCTAAAAAAAAAATCAAAAAAATAAAAACTTTGATACTCATCTAGATAAGTGAGAGAAATAATTGGCATAACTTATATAAGTGTATTTATACTTATTTGAATCACCTCACCTCTCTACTTTTCTTTTTTCTTTTTTTTCTTAAAAAATCAAAAAATATACTCATTTATATCATCTCAAATACCCTTTTAAAGTATTCAAAAATTAATTAGATAATAGTGACGTGAAAATTAATTATGCCAAAATGACAACTCACCAACAAAATCATATAGTCAAAATATCTTCTTTTCTTTTTTTTTTTCTTTTTTTTTTTTCTTTTTTTCTTTTTTTTTTGTAGTAAGCTAAAAGAGTAGTTTTGCAAAATTTTGACAATTATATCACAAAGAAACTTCAACCATGTCATCCCATGACTTCCATTGCTATTGACAGAAGTCGTTGCAATCATAGAGAGTCATTCCTTGGCGAGAAAGTACTAAAAATTTGGTGCATTTTATTATAAATAGAAGATGCAACCCATGTAAATTACAGATCAACTGAAAATTCAGACTACCTAGGGCGGGGGAGAGAGAGAGAGAGACAGAGAGATACAGAGAGATGGATGTTGCTGAACTGCATGATATTGTTATAGTTGGGGGTGGGATATGTGGGCTTGCCACTGCACTTGCCCTTCATAGGTGACAAATTTATTTATTTTATATATATTTGCATGCATACCCAATTGATTGGTACTTGCTAACATTATTGTAACATATATTGATATCAGATAATATATCAATAGAAACTAAATAATTTAATGGTTGGGTTTTTGGATGCAGGAAGGGAATGACTAGTATTGTTCTGGAAAGAGCCGAGACTTTAAGAGCCACAGGAGCTGGCATAGGCATACAATCAAATGGTTGGCGCGCACTTGATCAGCTTGGTGTTGGCTCAAAACTTAGACAAACTGCCATTCCATTTCTACGGTAAATATACTTACTCATGATTTTAAATAACAATACTGAGGTACATCTATATCAATCAATATATGCATATTTCAAATCATTTGCTCTGAATTCTTCTTCCATGTTAATTTCCCTCAATATTTGTAATTCTGATTAAGTTTTTGTCTAGGTTTCGAGAGGTTTCCACAGATAATATATCCCTCAAAGAAACAACAATCGAGTTCGTTTCTATTCCTTTTCCCCTTTTTTTGTCTTTTTTTTTTTTTTCCTCTCTTTCTTTTTATTAATCATATATTGAAAATAACAAATATCAGATAATATCCACAAATATATTGATGATATTACTCTTACGTTTTGTCAGGAACGGAGAAGCTCGATGCCTAAAACGAAGTATTCTGGTGAAAACCCTAGCAAATGAGCTACCAGTTGGAACAATACGTTTTGGCTGTAAAATAATTGATGTCCAAATGGATCCATTAACTTCACTTCCAATTCTCCAGCTTCATGATGGCACTGTAATCAAAGCTAAGGTAATTTTATCTTACAAAAACATATGAAATTTGCATAGAAACAAATTCCAAAAGATTAAAGAATACTCATGAGTGATGGTCTCGCCATAGAACCTATGGGATCATGCCCTTGTTAGTGTTTTGTACCTTTTTTTAGTAGCCTCTAAAATTTGATCAATTAAGAAGCACATGATATAAATGTTATAGTCTTTCTCACGTCTAAGAATCTGTTTGGCTTAAAACATAATTTGATTAATTAAAAAACATATGATATAAATGTTATAGTTTTCTCACATTTAAAGCTCTATTTGGCTTAAAATGTCACACTTCTTGTAAAAATAAAAAAAAATAGTCTTTAGTGAAATTTTTAAAAAATTGTATAGTATTTTTTTATTTTTAAAAACCTTTTGGTCTAATCTAGAAGAATATAAGAAAACAAATTTTCCTTTTTAGGTATTATAATCTAGTAGAATCTAAAAATGAATAGTGTTTGGAAAAATCTTGGATTTTTTTTTTTTATTAAAGATGAAAAATAACCAACAAAAAACAGGTTAAAAAAAGAATTGTGCATTGACTTTATTTATAAGAGTTAACATGATTTAAATAGAAAAAGTTTAAAATTTACAGTAGAAAGTTGAATATCTCATTGAAAATTAAAACAATTTTTTTTTTTTCAGGTGCAAAAAAAATTAAAACAACCGAACAACTTAAGTGTAAAAAATAATAATAATTTGAAGACTGCACTGAAAACTAAACCAAAGTTGAAAGATCATTTAATTGATTAAAATTACTTGATCTAATTTGGGATTGTAATTTGTGTATATATATCAATGGCAGGTAGTGATAGGATGTGATGGAGTAAACTCTGTGATTGCGAATTTCATTGGATTAAAACCTCCGAAGCAGTCAACAATAGGCGGAGCGAGGGGTTTCACAAATTACGAAAATGGGCATGGATTTAGCCCTGAATTTGTTACCATCAACAAAGGCCATGTTTTGCTTGGAAGAGTCCCCCTTGATCACAACCTTGTATTTTGGTTTGTTACCCGTCCAATCACACCTCAAGGTAATATCTTACTTTTTTTTTTGGATTATTTAAAATTATGAATCTGCTTCAAATTTAAATTATATGTGACTCTACCATACCATTCAATCTCAACGACCTGTTTATTTTTTGGGTCATTTTCTTGATACCTGTTTTTGGGTACTTAGACTTTCAAGTTTAACATATGAACAAAAAGAAAAATCATAAATTAATTGATTCTTTGTACATGTCAACTTAGAGGCTATTTGAGAATTATTTTTTGTCTTATTGACAAAAATATGAGTTAAGAATATATTTTTTTATTTTTACGAAAAAAGTTTGAAAAGTAGAGTGAATGAAAAAAGATTTTTGAATTTTTTGTACTAGTTTTTTTTTTTTTTTTTTTGACTTTTTGACTTTTTTTCAACTAACTAAAATATGTGATTACCAAATGACTCCTCAATTATGTATTAAAGTAAAAGTCAATATGTTTTTTTCAAATCTTGAAGGGAGAATTACTGAAAAGTGGGACAAAAAAAAAAATTACAAAAACATTGGAGGTGCACATGATTATATATGATGGGATGCAAGTGAAAAATTGTAGGGGTTTGCACCTCTCCATGTTTAGGTTTTTTTGTTTGTTTGTTTGTTTGTCCACCTAAAAAGTAATTCCCTCAATCTTAAAAGTGTTCAAGAAATTTCAGGTGACTCTCATTAATATTGAATCATTGTGAGTGTTTCACATTAAGTGATAAGCAAAATATGATAAATATAATATAACTATTAAATTATCCTTGTATTAAAAGAAGAAGAAGAAAGAACGAAAAAGATTATTAGAGATCTATTTTTTTTGGTTGTCCCAATACTTTTGTACATTTATGATATGTTAATTTAGAATTTCCATATTTGTGATTAAAATTTAGCTAGTGTATAGTTTACGTATAAAAAGAATTTAAGCCACACATTTGTATTTTTGAAAAAAAATATGAGCTTGTAACATTATTGATATTGATGATATATATACATATTTATGCAGATTTAACAATGTCAAAAGATACAACAAAAATCATATCATCAACACTAGAATCAATCAAGGGATTTCCAAGAGAAATGTTAGAGATGATACAGAACTGTGATGTAGATTCACTGACTTTTAATGGTACTCGATATCGAGCCCCATGGGAATTACTAAACGCAAGGTTTAGAAAAGGAACAGTGATGGTTGCTGGAGATGCCATGCACGTAATGGGCCCATTTCTCGGACAAGGAGGCTCAATTGCATTAGAAGATGCTATCGTTTTGGCTAGATGCTTAGCAACACAGAGGAGAGCA
Source organism: Camellia granthamiana (assembly GCA_036172215.1). Lineage (NCBI taxonomy): Eukaryota > Viridiplantae > Streptophyta > Magnoliopsida > Ericales > Theaceae > Camellia > Camellia granthamiana. The sequence goes on along the minus strand of CM069910.1, from coordinate 28,416,523 downwards.
GAAATGGCACTTGATCAGTACATTGGACAGCGAAGGATGAGATTAGTGCAGATTTCTACAAAAACATATGCTGTTGGGATGCTTCTAGAAACTTCGTCTGTAGTTCTGAAACTTCTATTCATCGTCTTGATGGTCATATTCTTTCGTGAGAGACTTGGTCATACCCGTTATGATTGTGGCCGCCTATAATTAAGTAGAAATTATTTAAGGTTCATTTGGGAAGAACTTTTTTAGCCTAACTAAATTAGCTATGTTCGGGAAGAATTTTTTTAGCTTTTTTGTTTTTTTGTGAGAGAAGAAATGTAATAATTATGGTTTGAATATGTCATTTTATCTTATTAATTTATTTAGCCTAACGTCTATTCAATGATATTTCATCATTTTGTCTGACGTTTTCTTGATTTTTAAGGTCCATGTATTCATTCAATTCCGTGCTATTGATTTAGCACATAGCCACATTTTTAGAAATCATCTTACACGTCAATCAATTTTTTTTTTCTCTTATAATCATTTATTCAACTACAAAAAAATTCACAAATCATTCCAAACATAATTTTTTTCATCTCATAAAATAGTAAAAAAGCTAACTAAAATAACTAACTTCCTAAACAAGGCTTACTTATTAAAGATATGGGGTGTCAAGCCCTCTCTCATTTTGATTTTTTCAGTTTCGATTATGAAATCTTAATTCATCTAAGAAAATATAATTCATTTTAGAAAATTTATGAGATTTATTTTGACTTGGCCTCGTTGGGAAAGTAATAGTTTTAGTTTAAAAGTCAAAAAATTACTAAAAAAAATCAAAAAAGTTTATAATTTATACCAAAATATTGAAAATTTCATTTTCTCTCTACTTTTTACACATATTTTCGTAAAAAATCAAAAAATCATTCTAAACATACAAATTTTTTTACCTCATATTTTAGCTAAAAAATTAAAAAATTACTAAATAACCTATTCCCAAACAAAGCCTTATTAATTGAAGGTGATAGAGTTTTCCAATGTTTAGAAACCCTACATGTCAATGTCACGAGTATTATCAACTATCTCTAGTGTTGTAATTTTGCAGGCTAGTTTAATATGATCTAAATAAGTGTACTTTTTTATTTTTTATGAAAAAATATGAAATATGAATTGGGTTTGAAATAATATGATAGAGAAGTGATATGATTTAAATAAGATGATGTAACTGAAATAAAATAGTGACTTTTTAACTTTTTAACTTTTTTAGATTATGCCAAACCAAGCCTGTCAAAGTCCTTCGTTTCAAATATGCTAAGCTTCTTTGTTTTTTTGTGTTTTTTTTTTAATTTTTTTAGTGAATTTTTTAAATATTTTTTTTCACAAATTTTTTATATGCATATGAATTAAATGTATCTAAAAAGTGTCTATCTAAAAAAAATGTATCTAAAAAGTTAAAAAATAAACAGATAACTAAAATATTAAAAAAAAAAAATCACTAAAAATAAAATATATGAAAATCAAAAGACTCAAAACAATTTTTGAATTTGAAAACCAAACAAGACATAAACATATAAATCAATATAGATTGATACTTTTTTCAAAAATGGACCCTACTACCAAACTTTGTAAAATATTTTATATTCACAAGTATTTAGTATTCGTTTTTTGCATATATAACAAAATTGGTAGAAAGAGAAAGTATAACGAGCAATGAGAGGACCCAATACTTCTACCAATTTTTTTTTATCAAACACAAGTCTGGGGGGTCTTTACTATGGTTGCATGAACCGAGCTGTTCACGAACAAGCTCGGCTCGACTCGTTTAATAAACAAACCGAGCTCACATGAGCTCGGCTCGTTTATTTATATTTAAATTATATAATAAATATATTATTTATATATAAAATAATATAAATATATATAAATAATTGTATAAATATGTTATTTATATATTAAATAATATATAAATATATATAAATAATGTAATATAAATAACTGTATAAACACATTATTTATATATTAAATAATATAAATAATATTTTAAAAAAAATTATTGAGCCGAGTTCGAGTTCAATAAACGAGTTCGATAAGTAAACGAGCTGAGCTCCAGCTCAGCAAAACTCGGCTCGACTCGGTTCATTTACAGCCCTAGTCTTTACCATTTTTAATAAAAGATTGTAGACTTTGATCTCCATTATATGTCAAATAGTTCTAAAATAAGAACATAAATTTATAACTATTTTAAATTTTAAAAAAAAAAAATCATTAATACCTACTCATTACGTTATGTATTATTTAATAAAGACTTGTTACCAAAGCCGACCTTAGCTCAGTTGGTAGAGCGGAGGACTGTAGTCGGGTGCCCGCAGCTAATCCTTAGGTCGCTGGTTCGAATCCGGCAGGTCGGAATTTAATTTAAATTTTTTTTTTTTCAGATTTAATTCTTTTTTTCTTAATAAAAGGTTTTCTTAATAAAAGGTAGTTAATTGCGAGAGAGAGAGAGAGCATGTTAGCGAACTTTTTCTTAACGTGCACTCGAGCACAAAACGCACCTGAAACTGAAGCGAAGATCGGTTGCACCGCACAGTTCTTGGTCACCAGGTCTCATCAGATCGATCCATTTCTGTGTTGACTCTCTCTCAATCGATGGTAAATACTACTAATCTACGCTTTTTTATTTGTTTGAATTGCGTTTGGTTGCTGAGAAAATTTTAGGTGATGAAACTGAGCATTTTCTTAATTTAAGCAGACTAAACCCTTTTCTTTTTCTTTTTTTAATATATATGTTCCTTTAAAAGTAAGCATAATAGCTTTACGAGGCTTGGATGATCACAATATGTTATTTGCCCAATTGAACCCAGTCTTATTTCAACTTTTTGCAAGGTTAGGTTTCCACATTTACCAGTGAGTAATTTGATTCTAAACATTTTTCAGTCGAACACATTGCGATTGTATTTGACCTGTATTCGGAACACCCTTGAGGCTGCCATGTGTTTACAGGTAAGTATTTTTATGCCAAGATGGAAAGTCAGTTCGTCGTCATTATTGATAAAACTACGTGATATATTACGTTAAGGTCACGGATCATTGCAACATTTCAGGTTAAATAATTGTTGTTTACACAAGAAATGCAGAACATCTGGGCATCTGAATTGCCTGTTTTCCTAATTGAAGCAGTCGTAATCTGGTTATGTTAGTAAAATTGAGAAATTTTCAGTAGAAAACACACATTTTTTAAATCCAAGACAGAAAATTAGACATACCAACCCTGCTTGCGCACTGGTGTTCCATTTCAAGTTTCCGCCATTTCATTTTTCACAATTGTATTACTAATGTCATAACTTGTTATCCGTATGGTGGTTGCAGAACTTCCCTTGTCAAGAAGTTGAAAGGCATAACAAACCAGAGGTTGAGCTAAAGTATGCTTACATATTGCTGTTTGATCTTTGGTCACCTCTTATTTATTTATTATTTATTTTATTGGTACAGTTATTAAGAAATTACAATTCTTTTTTATTTTTTATCTTTAATAAGTAACACTTGCAGTGAAAGAAAAATTTCTGAAAATGTGTACATAATTTCTCAAGTGCTTAAATTGTTCACCAAAAAGTCATAATGTCCTATTTTCCTTGTAGGATCTGATAGATTTAAAAATAGAGTCCCTGATTTGGATTATCTAGGTGTCTAATGTAATTTCACCCACATTTTCTTTAACCTTATTATTGTATTGTTTAGGGACCATAAATGATTTCAGTTTTCTGAAATTGGGAGCTAGTGGTTTTATTAGATTCACAGCCTCATATTAACTCCGCTTCTAAAATAATAATAGACTGAGGAACCTTGCTCCACTGATGAAACTGAGTTGTATGAAACACTCTGGATCTTCATGAAAAAACCCTTGACTATGCATAGAAACTATGAACTCTTCATCCCAAAGTGCTAAAGGTTAGAAACCAATTTGTATCTAGGGAGTGATATTCCCAAGAGTTATGTGCTTCGCCATCTTAATTGCCATTGTCAATATTCACTGAAAATATTACTGCATATACATGCAGTTATGATTATCTATTCACTAATAGGGGGAAGAAGGCACTCTATCACTTGATGGTCTCAACCAAGCTTCTCTTGGGTGTTTCTTGAGTGCAACTAGACCAAACAAGTCTTAGCTATTTAATTTGTTTTACATTAATGTTTTTTGGTTGTCGTTAGTGTCCCTGATGGCATTGGTTCGAGTCACGCAACAACCTCTCCTGAAATGAGGGTAAGGTTGCATATATCTTGCCCACCCCAGCCTCCGCCTTAGTGTGAGCCACATGCACTAGGTCACCTTTTTCTGTTTATGTTTTTTGGTTGGGCAAAGACAGATTTAGGTTGTTCTATACAAGGTTTAATAAAGTATTAGGGGAACGGAAAAGTGAGGAAATGGAAACAATAACTGATTTTAAATGTCTTGCCTAGTGTAAGAGCCATGTCAACATGAAAACTGCGGTGCAGGGTATCCACCTTTTCGAGGAGCCTGTTTTCTCCTTAATTGTGTAGATCATTAAGTAAATGAATAAATTCTTATATATTAGGAAGGATTTAATATTTTTCTGTTTTATTTTCAGGACCAGTCCAGAACTGCTGCTAAACCCAGTAAGCACCAGCTTTTGATAAGTCCAGAACTGCTGCTCAAACTTTGATTTTCCTTATTCTCCTCTTGTGACTGATTACATTTGGACCAAAAAGGAAGTAAACCACTGAAATTCAGACTGGTTGTTGCCTGAAGTTGTAGAGTTGAACTTCCAATTTATCATGTACTTGTTGCTTGAATGACAATACAACACACGGTGAAGAGGAAACCCTAAGAGAGGGGGGGAGGGGGATTGCCAATCGTAGTCTTTTTTTTTAATTGTTTGTAATGCACTCCAGCCCCAACTCTAAACTTCCTATATTTCAGTACCTCTTGCAATTCGAAGTTTATATAGCTGAAACCTATCTATACTTGATGGCTCTTCATTATATTTAATTCAATATGGTTTTCAACAATTTGATTGCTGTCCATGGACCTAATCCAGATTTTGGCACTTCCTCTCTCAGGTTTTAATATGTCAAAATGAGGCTGAAAAATGCTTAATTGAAACGTCTATAAATTCATTGCGCATAAGCCTCAAGGTGAGATAAAGTAGTTTACATTTGGATACATTCTTGAGTTCTTTCCATTGGTTGTGGATGAAATAGCACATGTTGCCATTTCATTTTCATATAATTGATATGTCATGGTGAGTATATTTCAGTTTTTATAATCGAACAGATACTTGATATGTTAAATACTTGAACATATATTTGAGGTTATGATGCACTTGTTCTGCAGCACTTAAGCTCAAACCTCAAATATATGTTCATATCCATTTGCTGCTCAACAAATGCATCACAACTTGGTTGAAGATTGCTGCCAGAGCTTATAATTTAGATAGAACATAGCACTTGGAGGGCTTTGTTGATTGCATCAAGATATTCAGCATCATCTTCTTTGCTTTTGTTTTTTTTCCTTTTATCCTTATGATTGTATACAGTAGAAATAACCATCATTTCTCAGATTTATTACCTTATATGCATGTTCTTTTCTTGTTGTATAGGTAAAGCAAGCAGATGAACTAGAAAACATACTAACTAAAAAATTTCTTAGATTTTTGTCAATGCGGGCAGAAGCATTTCAAGTATTGAGGAGAAAGCCAGTACAGGTTTGTATTGTCTCATCTCATTTAATTGTTTTTGCACATTGCTATGCAAAATTCATGATGCTTGATAGAAAACACGGTGCTAATTGATTGGCAATAATTTGCTTCAAGATGAAATTTTACTTAGCCACGGAAAGATTGTATGATGTGGTAGGTAGATGGATGGTAAATGTAAAACTTATATCAGATCTTATGAGCATGTATAGTGTGGCTTGGAGTCATGTAGAGAAGACTGATCCATGCAGCCTAATTCAAGTAATAATAGGCAACTTGTTAAGTGGAAGGTTAGGCTGTTCTAATGATGATGTGCTTCCTCAAATCTTAGACAAGGCTATCCTTTCTAAAATTCTTTTGTTTTACATGAAGTTGTTGGCACCATGTTGATTTGAGGTCTGATAGGCAGAAATTATATAGGGTGACACTGCTTTATTGGTTTATACTGACATACGTATATTGAGCAGTATGGGAGGTGATGAACTATTTGTCTGTGTTGAACTTAACAGCTGATCAGGCTAATGGTAGTCCATGTAACGTGCGTACTTCTATGGAAGAGCCTTATCCATATCATACTTCTTGGATGCTCTTTGATTTGTGTCTGAATCTAGATGTGCCCATTGATTTGAAAGCAGCTCTCTTTTCTTCTTCTTCTTTTTTTTTTTTAATTTAACTTTTTCTTTCTTTCTCGATTTTGATTGCACGGGTATTATTCTTACTACTTCTAGGCATGTGTTAACACCTTGGACAGCGAGATACAGCCTTTTTTTGTTAGTATAATTGTATAACCACATAATTGAACTAGTTCACAACAGATATAACATCATTTGTTCTACTTTATTGGGTTAATATAATTTGATCGGTCTTCAGTGAGTCCTTTTTCGTGGAAAACTGTGGAACAAGATCCATTCTAACTCGTACTTCTTCCAAAGCTTTCTTTTGTCTTCTTCATCTTAACTGGATATTCACGTTGATCTTGAATTTCTGACATCTTTTTGTTATCACAAATTTCATTCTGCTCTTGTCTCTCCCTGGAAAGAAGATTGTCAATTCTCATGCTTTTGGATAAGAGTGCAAAGTCTGATGTTTTATGTGAGTTGCTTGAATTTATTATCTGAAAGACTGAAACATATTGAATGAGAAGTTTATACTAAACCCTAAATCCTCATGTCCATGCTGTATCCCTCATATGTGACATAATAAGCCAAAATTGCATCTAATGCTCTTTCACCTCAGCATTTGGTGATAGCTTCACAGCAGCTCTCAGTTCTATGTGTATCTTGCACTGTTGCACCCATTCATTGCATTTAGCTTTTTTGTTTTGTTTTGTCTTGTCTTGTTTTGTTTTGTTTTTGTTTTTGTTTTTGTTTTTGGCATAGTGTGAGTAAAATTTGAAAAATTATGAATGTTCTACATTTTTTTAAACCTGCTGTGTTGTACTTGTCACTGGTTTTAGGATCATAGTCTTGAGAGTTGGCAAATGAGGCAATGAACTCTTAATCAATTAAAAGTATTTTTTCTTGGATATTTATTCAGGATAACTGATGTAATGCTGTACATTGTTTTTTTGGAGATGCTCATGGAATAATGAACAAAAGCGACGTACTCAGCAAATTTACAGTTAGCAGTGCATCTTTATGTGAGCACTTGCATGTAGGTCTTCATAACTTAAAATTCAGCACAGTTAGATGACGAATCAACAGTTTGACCTGTTCTCTTTTCTCATTTTCATTTTAACACTGATTGAATTTATAAGACCTATAATCTTATACACCATGCATCTTAGTTATATTCAAATCCCAGTACACAGAATTCAATTCGCAAAATGACAACATGTCTATTTATAAGCAGTATATTTTGTTTTTCTCGTTTGCTTTGGATATATTCTACTGATTCATCTGCTTTTTACATTTTTACTTATTTACTTTTTGGTTGTTACACCTTGCAGGGATATGACATTAGCTTTCTTATTACAAACTACCACTGTGAGGATATGCAGAAGAACAAGCTCATAGATTTTATTGTGCAATTCATGGAGGTAAGATCTACATTGACTCCTAGGTAGCGTTTGGTAGAGCTTTCTAAATATGATTTGAGAATAGGAGTTATATTTTGAGTTTGTGAGTTTTAGAATTATGATTTGAGTATGGAAAATTTGTTTAGTGAATGAGTTTTGAAAAGAGTTTTGAATTGAGTGGGGAATTTTTTATGTGATATATAATATTTAATACAAAAACTTACAACTCATAACCAAACACACAACTCAAAATTCTATTACAGCTCATAAAATTTTTTTAAAAATTCGAAAAATATTGTTTGTTGAATATATAAAAATTAACATGTGTCAATTGCAAAAAAATAAATAAATAAATTGCACTGTTCCGGTCAACCAGCCGGACGACCGGTGGGACGACCAGTTAGTCCAAATTTTTCCGCCATCGACCGAGTTTTCAAAAGTGAGTGTGGAATTAATTTTTGAAAGCTGTAAACAAACACCATAGACAAATCAAAGGGTGGAACTAAAGTTCCAAGCCCTTCCAAACACCACCCTAGACTTGCCATTACTTTCTTTTACTTACATGCATATGATTGGATGCTGATAGAATGTGTATTCTTCTTTATTTCATCGTCAATTAATAAAGTGCATGCTGATAGAATTGTTCTAGTTGTAAGGCTCCGTCAGCAAAATTCATTTTTTTAAAATTAGCAACAAAGTGACTTTTGTAAGAGAAAATGCCAAGGGGAAGCAATACTTGTACAATCAAATAAAAGGAAAATTAAAAAAGTACAAAAGATAGTCCTAAACACTCCATATATAAGTAAAAAAATTCTACACCCAACTGTTAATATCACGACTCACAACCCCAAACCACCCCAAACTAGATGGAGTAATGACCAGCCAGTAGTTATAAATTACCAAAAGCCTAAACTCATGACATGAAGGAATGACTTGCAATTAATAAACCCCATGTCAGAGTCACGGGTTCTTATGAACTCAATACATGCTCGTCTGGTTTGATGATCTTTACCATCTAGAGATGGGCAACTTTTGTGATAAATATTTCTTTTACCTAGTGGTGAAATTAAATTGGAAAATGTTATACAAACTAGCAGATCTTACAAAATAGGATCTACTTGAATGATATGATAGGTGGCACATCAGTGAATAAGAAAAGTTTGTAAGATTATTATTAGATTGTATAGCAGGACTCAATTAAATTTATAAATATATCTAGTTCTCTTAGTTCTCTCACATCTAAAATCATAATTTCGAAATTTTCATTAGTGGGTCCACTCTTCTTGTTTTTTCCCTGTGAGAATCTTATTCATCCACAATGCTGCTTATGGAGTTCCAGCTTCAATTGTAAAATATCCCATTTTGATATATTATTTTTCAGTTGATCTTTTGTTGTGTGTATGTTGTCATCTTGCAACTGAGTGGTTTGTTGTGGTACATTATTCTCAAATTGCAGGACATTGACAAGGAGATAAGCGAATTGAAATTGTCTGTGAACACACGAGGGAGGCTTGTGGCTACAGAGTTTCTGAAGCAATTCATGTGATGCTAATCTCCCTAGTCTGTGTGAATTCTTTTTGATCTTATGAAACTTGTATAACCATCTCTGATTGGGTACCCATTGCACAGTAAGCTGTATCTGTTTGCATCATGCTTCAAGTCACTTGGATTGTATGCTAGTAGATTTGATGTTTTTTTATAGAGATATTCGTTCTCCATTTTTACTTGTTCTGTTGGTTTTGTTTGATTCGACACCTGTATCAGTTGACTGAAATGATAAACATCCTCGTGTAACAGTGACAAAGTTTAAGCCACAACGTATGTGACAAACTCAAAATTAGAGTTTTGTGAGAAATGGGAAGATGAACATCCCGTCTTTGGATTCTTTGAAATTGATGATCAATAATTGGGCCACGGTCCAGATCAATAATTTTTCTGCTGGATTTCACAACCATGAATGTCCATAATCGTCGTTGTCGTCGTCATCATTACAGAAACTGAAAGGGTGGATTGCTCGGATGTTCAAGTGTGATATCATCGGCGTAAAAGAATGTATCATTTACAATGCCTTGTAGCTAAGAGATCAGACAAAACATTGCCAAGTTCTGGCAAATTTGTTATCTTTTCATAGATTCATATTTGCTCATGATTAGGACATTGTCCGAGGCCAGGTGATCATCCCTTTTTCTGGGACTTTAAAAATAGAGTGAATGATTAAAAAAAAATGAATAATCTTATGCAAAAATTACACAATAAGTTTACTTTTACCACCAATCTTGAAGTAAATTGTAAACAAATAATAAAATATAGGGATGGCCACGGTCCGAATTTGGGGCTGGTTTGCCAGCCCCTGCTCCTGCCCTACCACCACTACGGGGGGGAATTTTTCAACTCCACTTCCACTCCCGCAGATATCCGACTATATTTCAAATAGTCAAAAAAATTAAGAATCATTTAAATTCTTAGCACACTAAATAATTTTTTTTATTTTCATATATATAAACAATGAGACTTTTAAAATTATTATTTACTTACATTTAAACAAAATCATAGACTTAATATTATTTTCTTATATCTATTTATGTTTTATATATATATATATACATATATTATTAATTATATTGGGTCAAGTTTGGATCGGGGGAAGCGATACCCGCTCCATCCTTGTCGCGGATAATCAAAATATAATTTACCCCCGCCTCACATAAGTGTCAGGGCAGATAAAATCTGCCTCATTCAAATGGATGTGAGTAAATTTTATAAATCGATTTAAAATGATCATCCCTAATAAAATATCAATAAAAACAATGTGGTACGACTAATCTAGCTCGCCTAAGGTCCAGGTGGAAGTTCTAGTGATGTAACAAACTACTAGATTATGCTTTGATGCTTAAGTTAGGTTCTTCTTTGGTGAAGGAAGAATAAAAAGTATTGTAAGTTAGATTTCACATATCTTCTAGTGTATAATTAGGAAAAAAGTTGAGATTCTTTTTTTCTGGACTCCCATCACCCCTAATGTGTTGGGATTGGCCAAATTTTTTTTTTTGCTTTTTTTTTTTTATTCTTCTCTCCTATCACTCACTGTGAGGGTCAAGAAAAAAATGATCTCTATCATTTCTGAATTATAAATGTTATTTTCCATTTGACATCATGATAGATTAATGTGCCGATTATAAGTCTAACATATTCTTATAAATTATCTATATATCAACCTATATTGATTTCAATAATTAAGATAAATAGGTAAAATATTAGGGGAAATAACTATTGAGTGGTAAATTTAAAAATAATCATAGATACATAACAAAGTTTACAAAATTATTTTTTAATATTGCAAAGCTTATCATTTATATGTAAGTATTTCTCTTAAAAATTACACTGAAATGAAATTTCTCCAAAATATTATGACATATCAATTTATCTCAAATTATTAAATTTTTTATTTGAAAATGTAAATATATCATTATCATAATACTAAGCATGAATTTTGCTTGCAATCATAAAAATGTTACATCTATTTCCTTTGGCTTCGTTTGATTAAAAAAAATTATAAAAATTTTAAATTATGATAAATATGTTGATTATAAAATAGAAAATTTATTGTTTTATTTTTTTATACAAGTAAAGAGTTATATATGAAAATTAATTTTCTTATAAATCTGACTCAATTTTGGAATATATTTTTTTTCAATTTCCTTCACTTTTCACTACTTCCCTTTTTTATCTCCAACCGTGTATCAAATCCATATCAAAATTCAAATTTGATGAAAAGTAATTTCTTTTCTTGCTCCAACAGTCTTACCAAATACGTATCAAATCAAGAATATAAAAAACGTTTCACGAGATTGAGAACATCTAATAGCATCTCCAACGGTTCAGTATTTTTTTTACCAAATTTGAGTAAAAAATGGCTCATTTTCTCAATCTGATATCAGTTGCTCCAATGGTGCATCAAAAAAAAGAATCATCCCGTGCGTCAACCGGTTGGTCGACCGGTAAGGCAATTTTATTTTTTTTTAAAAACTTTTTTGAACTGTTTGAACCTACCTAACCGTTGGTTCAAATTTTTTTTGAACGGTTTAAACCAATAATTTGAACCATTTGAACCAGAATCAAACACATTTTTTGCCTGAGCTGGGCGACCGGTTGGTCAACCTGGTGGTCAACCAGGTGGTCGACCACTTAGTGTAAAATTTTCACAAATTTCTGCTTTAACGGCTATGCACAGTGAATTGGTGAAAGGAGCAAGCCGTCCTCAGTTTGGTGAAACCTTTGATATTTTCTCAATTTGATACCAATTTGCTGAAACCATTAGAGCTCCAAAAAGTGACTTTTTCACCAAATTTCAAATCTAATGCAAGGTTTGATGACCTTTCACCGTTTCACTGTTCAGGGCTGTTGTTTTTAGAATCCAGATGTCACGACCCAAACCCGGCCCTGTGGGTTATGGCACCATAACCGGCCAGTAATCCGAGATTACCGAAGGCCTGCTTAACAGTAATACAGTAAAACAGAGTACAGGGCCTGGCGGAAGCCAATACAATAAATAAATAATGTCCAATGAGCTGTGACAGTCTGTATGCAAAAGACTTTTCATGTATTCATACATTCAAAACAGTACAGTCTATACAAATATTTACAGTCATTCAGTACAGGGACCTAATCCCTGATAACAGTATAGTACAGTAGATAACAGTCTATACAGAGATACAAAACAGTAACGGGGACAAACGGGGGAAAACAAAACACCCCAAGCCATAGCATGGCGAACTCGGAACCTCGCAGTGAGGCACATAGGCTGGCTTGACAAAACTGGAGTCTAACCCACACTCCTAGCTCCGGTCTGGTGGTTGAGCACCTACATATATATATAAACAGTGAGCTAAAGCCCAGTGAATAACATAATGCGTAAAAAGGTTTAGAATGAATGTCCTTACAGTAATGAAAACAGTTCATTAAATCAGTATTTCAGTCTTTCAGTCAATCAGTCATATGTGGTACATCCATTAGCATAACAGTACAGTACAGTAAGCAGTAGGTCTTAAAGACCGAATAGTAATGATGGCCATCAATCAGTAAACAGTAGTGGTTCCCCGAGGGAACCGACAGAGATCTCTGTAACAGTAACAGTAAACAGTAGGTGCTAAGAATGCCACAGTACAGTTCAGAATATAGGACATACATTCATTCAGTAAATAATATCAGTTCAATAAACAGTTCAGTTCAGTATTCAGAAGATAATCATTTTGAACATATCTTTACACAATTGTTACTCACAGAGTTCTGGGCTACAGTAAGCTAGAGCGTCTCCTCAGAATGCCAACCCTATACAGTTAACAGGTTGAACACACACTAAGTTTCACAGTTGGGAAAGATAATAACTTAATCCCTAAATTTGCCTTGGTGTGTTCTACATCCATATCCTCTTTAAGATGCCTTAAACTAGGCCTAAGAATGCCTAGGATGGGATGAGGATGCAAAGATGCACTTAGGAAACACTTTACAAAATTTGCTGAAAATAGGGGTCTCGCTCGAGCGAGCCTTCCTTCGCTCGAGCGAGCTTACAAAATCAAAGGGTTCGCTCTAGCGAGGAATCCTTCGCTCGAGCGATCTACAAAGATGAAAAAGTACTAGATGCTGAGTTTTTACGCTCGATGCTCGCTCGAGCGTGAGACACAACTCTTCGCTCGAGCGTAGGTCTCTTCGCTCTTCGCTCGAGCGTACGCCTGCGCGCACCAAGATTCTGAGAGCTTGAAATTTACGCTCGAGCCACCATTCCTTCGCTCGAGCGTGGCTCTGAGTAAACGATGGTCGCTCGAGCGTAGAATCCTTCGCTCGAGCGAAGAAGCCAAATCTGGAATTTCCAGATTTGCCTCCCAAGCTCAAACCAAGCATTCTACAGCTCTAAACTCGACCTATTGGGCCCAAATTCTGGAAAACACATCCAAACTCAATATACAACAAGTTTCAAAGCTGAATTTGTGAATTTAAAGCCCAAGGGTGAGTCAATTAAATCCAAATTTCAAACCCATTTTCATGAACATGAAGAACATGCAAACATGCATGAATTCAAATCATTTCAAAGCTTCAATTTGATACTCTAGTGAGCCAATTGTTCCAAAAACAAGTTGAAAACATGGACCATTGCAAAATTATGAACATGCATGTAAAAATTTGCCATGAAATCAACTCTAAACTCAACAATTCAACCATGCATGCATGAATCAAGCTATAATTCAACATGTTTAAACTAACTCATGACTTAGCTCTATAATGAAGCATGAATCATGCAAGAACTTGCTCAATGACAACAATAAGAAGATGAATTCCTTACCTAAATCTTGTATACAAGCTATAGAAACTCAATTGTGCAAAAACCCCTTCAATTCCACCAAGTTCTAAGCAAATCCACAAGACCAAGTCAAGTCTCTCACTCTACCTCTACTTCTCTTCTCTATGGTCGGCTATAGCAATGAAATGAGCTGAGGAAATGTTTTATGTGATCAAGTGAAGGCTCAAATGTGAGTGAGATAGTGGGCCACTAAGTGGCATTATGGTAATTAAGTTCAATTCATGTAATCTACCAACATTTAATCTAATTTAATCATACCTAATCGGTTTTCAGGTAATTACACCATAAAATCACATAAATTATAATGATCATAAATCTCTAATCAATTTCTGGTTTGGCCGCCGATAAGGCCTTCAATTTGCAGTTTAAACGGAAACACATAAACAGATAATTAAACAGTCAAACAGATAAAATGCAATTCAAACCAAACAGATACAGTCAGTTAATCAATTTTGGATTTCAGTCAGTCAGCTCAGTATTTCGATCAATTCAATCATCAGTCTTAATTTAGCAGTAATCAGTAATTAATCAGTCATTAATCGGTAAACAGTGTGAGGGTTGTTACAGTCTCCCCTCCTTATAAAGAGTTTAGTCCTCTAAACTCGAGTTACCTTCATTCTAGAAGAAAACAGGATCCAGTGGAAACAAATCAGGATATCTCTTAGCCATGTCGTCTTCCCTTTCCCAAGTGGCATACACACCACCATGGTTTTGCCAGTCGACTTTTACTAACAGGATCTCTTTGTTTCTCAGTTTCTTGATCCGTCTGTTCACAATTTGTGTAGGCCGTTCCTCATAGGTGTAGTCATCACTCAGCACCACACAAGTAGGCTCAATCACATGGAAGGGATCCCGGAGATAATCTCTCAACATAGAAATGTGGAAGACGTTATGCATATGCTCCATTTCAGGAGGAAGCGCAACTTGATACGCCACCAGATTGATTTTCTCAATAATCTCATACGGTCCGACATATCTCGGCGCTAACTTGCCCTTGACTCCAAAGCCAGTCTGGCCTTTCATCGGTGTCACTTTCACAAACACGTGATCACCCACTTCATACTCTCTGTCCCGTCTTCTGACATTTGCATAACTTTTCTGTCTACTCTGTGCAGTTTTCAATCTCTGCTGTATCAGTTTCACTTTCTCAGTCGTTTCATATACAATCTCGGGCCCAAGCAAAGGCCCATCTCCAACTTCTGCCCAGCAAATCGGAGATCTACATTTCTTGCCATATAATGCCTCGAAAGGCGCCATACCAATACTTGAATGATAGCTTTTGTTGTAGGCGAATTCAACTAAGGGCAAATGACTTTCCCAATCTCCCTGAAAATCAAGGACACACATTCTCAGTAAATCCTCCAGAGTCTGGATGGTCTTTTCTGACTGGCCATCTGTCTGAGGATGATAGGCACTACTCAGTTTCAATTCAGTACCCAATGCAGTCTGTAGGCTTTGCCAAAACCTCGATATAAACTTCGAATCCCTGTCAGAAACAATAGACACAGGCACTCCATGCAGTCTAACAATTTCATCAATATAGAGTATAGCCAATTTGTCCGCATTATAAATTGTCTTGACAGGTAAGAAATGAGCAGATTTAGTCACTCTATCAACAATCACCCAAATAGAGTCCATACCTTTTCTGGAGCGAGGTAATCCAACGATAAAATCCATTGTGATATGCTCCCATTTCCACTCCGGTATGAGCAAGGGCTGCAGTAAGCCTGCGGGTCGCTGATGTTCCGTTTTGACTCGTTGGCAATGAAGACATTTTGACACAAAGTCGGCAATTTCTTTCTTCATTCCCAGCCACCAAAAATTTTGTTTCAGATCTTGGTACATTTTCGTATTCCCCGGATGGATAGAGAATTTTGAATTGTGGCCCTCTTGCAGAACTCTTCTTTTCAACTCGGGATCATTCGGTACACACAGTCTTTCTTGGAATGTCAGTACATTGTTTTCAAATTTGAAACCCGGTCTTGGTTTGGATTCCCTTTCTTCGATGATCTTCTTCAAGAAGTCATCCAGTTGTTGTTTCTCTTTAATTTCTTCAATCAATGCCGGTTGAGCAGAAATAGCAGCTATTGTTCCACCTTGTTCCTTCAGAACAATTTCAATTTCAGATTTTTCAAGGTCACGAAGCAACTCTTTCTGTCAAACAAGCTAAGTTCCCGATCGATTTCCGACTCAAAGCATCGGCAATGGTGTTGGCTTTTCCTGGGTGGTACAAAATCTGTAGATCATAATCTTTAATCAGTTCTAGCCATCTCCGCTGTCTCATATTCAGTTCTTTCTGTGTGAAGAAGTACTTCAGGCTCTTGTGGTCGGTATATACTTCACATGTTGCCCCATACAGATAGTGACGCCAGATTTTCAGTGCAAACACTACTGCAGCAAGTTCCAAATCATGGGTTGGGTAGTTTTTTTCGTGCGGTCTCAACTGTCGGGAAGCATAAGCAATAACTCTCCCATTCTACATTAAAACACACCCCAAACCCTTGTGAGAAGCATCACTAAATACAGTATAACCATCCATACCTGAAGGTAAGGTAAGAACCGGTGCAGTCACCAATCGAGTTTTCAACTCTTGGAACGCTGATTCCCTTTGGTCAGTCCAATCAAATGATGTCCCCTTCTGTGTCAGTTGAGTCAATGGTAAGGCAATTTTGGAGAAATCTTTGACAAATCTTCTGTAATATCTAGCCAATCTCAAAAAGCTTCGGACTTCTGTCACATTCGTCGGTCTAGGCCAATTTACTACAGCTTCAATTTTCTGTGGATCAACAGAAATTCTATCTTTACTAACAACATGCCCCAAAAACATAACATGATCAAGCAAAAACTCACATTTAGATAGTTTAGCATACAATTTCTGTTCTCTTAGGGTCTGTAGGGCAAGTCTCAGATGATGTTCATGTTCTTCTACACTTTTGGAATAAATCAGTATGTCGTCAATGAATACCACAATAAAGTCATCTAGGTACGGTTTAAAGATTCTATTCATGAGGTCCATAAATGCTGCGGGTGCATTGGTAACTCCAAAAGGCATAATTAAAAATTCATAATGTCCATACATCGTTCTAAAAGCAGTTTTATCAATGTCTTCTGGTTTAACTTTCAGTTTATGGTATCCCGATCTGAGATCAATCTTGGAAAACACTTGAGCACCTTGTAACTGATCAAATAAATCATCAATACACGGCAATGGATACTTATTTTTCACAGTTACCTTGTTCAATTCACGGTAATCAATACACAGTCTCAGTGAGTCGTCTTTCTTCTTTACAAACAAAATCGGTGCGCCCCACGGTGAAGTACTGGGCCTGATAAACTTCTTGTCTAACAGTTCTTGCAATTGCACTTTCAATTCCTTCAGCTCAGTTGGAGCCATTCTGTAGGGAGCTTCAGATATTGAATGTGTGCCCGGAATCACATCAACGGTGAACTCAATCTCCCTGTCAATCAAATCCCCTGGCAGATCATCTGAGAACACATCTGGGAATTCTCTGACTATAGGAATACAGTTCACATTAGTTTTAACACTATCATCAGTAGATACAGTCAGTACAGAACACAGATATCCTTTACACCCCTTCCTAATCAGTTTGACAGCTTTCATAGAAGAAATCAAATACGGAGGAGGTACTACCCCGACCCCATTAAATACGAATTCGGGTAAACCAGGTGAACGGAAAACAACTTGCTTCGTCGCACAATCAATGGTAGCATGATATTTTTGTAACCAATCCATCCCCAATATTACATCAAAATGATCAATGTTCAATGGCAGTAAATCAATAAACAGATGCATATCCCCAACAATAATCTCACAAGCAGGATACATATATGCACATGTCATGGATCCCCCAATAGGTGATGATACAGCTAACAGATAATTCATAGGTTCTAAGGGTCTATTCAATTTCCATGAAAAAGCATGCGACACATAAGAATGTGTAGACCCCGAATCAATCAGTACATATGCATTTTGAGTACAAATAGAGAGGATACCTGACACAACGGTTTCAGTATTTTGCACGTCTCCCGGTACTAGGACGAACACTCGGCCCTGCCTCAAAGGCTCTTTCCCGGTGGCTTTGGGGTTAGGCTTTGGTGCTACAGTTGATGCTGCCACACTTGGTGTAGCTTTGCTATTGCCCCGTGAAGCAGAGGGGCAGTCTTTCACCATGTGGCCCACCTTGCCACACCTGTAACAAGCACCAGATATTTTATAACAAACTCCCTTATGATTCTTACCACATTCGGAACAGGGTGGGATGAAGCCACTCCCTTGGCTGGGGCTAGTTGTTGACCCCGTATTCTGTTTCTTGTTCGATGGATTATGCTTGCCTTTCTTGAATTTGAAACCCTGCCTTTTGCCACGCCATTTAGACGCTGGTAATTCAGATTATTTCACTGCTTCAATGTTCGACTCAGCCATCAATGCTCGGTCAAGAACACCTACAAAGGTTGGTAGCTTTAACACACTTATTCTGTCCAGCATTGCCACATTAAGGCCACCCTCAAATTTCCTGGCCTTCTTGTAGTCGGTGTCTACCATATGTGGTGCATATCTGGCGAGCTCGGTGAACTTTGTTTCATACTCAGCCACAGACATTGTGCCTTGTCTCAGTTGTTCAAATTCAGTTACCTTTCTGTCCCTGACACACTGGGGGAAGTACTTTTCAAAGAAGGACTCCTTAAACTGAGCCCAAATCACTACAGTTTTGGTGTCACGGACCAGCATCCACCACCTTCTGGCCTCTTCCTGCAAGGTGAAGGTAGCTAACAATACTTTATTTGCTTCCGAGCACGAAAACTGTGAAGACCCGACCTAACTTTTCGCCTTTTGTTTGACACCGACAATGAACAGAGGTCAAACCTCATATTTAATAAGTTTATCAATGTCATTTTAATAACTATTATCTATACTTCGCCATCCGGCGCGGACCTATAACAGAACAATAATTGATAATCCTCTTTGAGTGTGTCAAAAATGAAACTGTGTCAAAAATGAACTCCTTAAGATGTATATTTTTTTAGGCGAAACGGATCACACCATCCAACTCAGAATGTCGAAATTAGTCAACAGTGATTAAATATGATTTTTATTGAACCGATTTTCGGACAGCCCGGATGTCCGCGCACTGCGTTTTATCCGAGCAGTGCAATTTGTGGTGGAAAATCAGCCACCATGGCTGGAATTTTTCGTGAGATGGAATATGTATCCACCTCACTCCTTTTTTACCACAAAAATTCACCTTTCAATCCTAGCCTTAGGTTTTCTCCAAGATTTAATCCTAGCCATTGAACCTACCTACCCACTTTCTTCCTATATATATCCTATATGTGTTAAAAACTACATCTTCTTGCTGAAATTCTGTGGGTTTAAGAAAGAAAAATCAAACACTTCCATATTTGTTCATCAAGCTTCAAGTCTAGGTAAATTCCTCTCTATATCTACTTCAATTCCATGAGTTCAAGCCTTCATTTCTTTCCTTTGATTTCATGTTGCCATGAACCATGATTTAAGTCTTAAATATAGTTTTAGACTTATTTCCTTCCATTGATACTATGTTGAAATGAGCCATGAGTCTAAAGCTCAAAATAAGGATTTTGCCAACAAACAGTTTTTTTTTTCCTGAACAGACAGTCTACTTTGAAAATTTGTCAAAAATATTGAGACCACTTTAGGTTTATTTTTGGACGAGAGTTAACATAAAGCGTTATCTTTCCAACCCAATTTGTTTCAACTCCATCCAACGCTAGATTGTTGTAGAAATGATGTTTTAGAAATTTCAACGGATCTGAACCAGTTTTTGTTTTACTGCTTTTTACCCGTTTATGAGCATTTTTGGGAGGCGAGTCCTTCATGAAAAAGTTTCATAACATCTTGATTGATAACCCTGTAAAATTTTTGGAATTTTTTTTTAAGTGTTTTGATTTGGATTTTAGCCTCTGATCGGAAGTGCTGCAAACTAAGAATTCTGGACCCTAGAGGAGGACCCTTTTAAGTTATACACTTTGGGATTATGGTTTGAATATTTATTTCATGCTTAGAATTGGTTCCTAGACTACTATAATGTAGTTTTTCATACTTGTGTTTAGATCTCGGTTCTAGTCGACTTTACCAAACTTCGTGTACTTTAGGTGAGTTCATACTTACACTCTTTACATGTATTGAATATAATGACATGCTTTGATACATTTTGAAAATCATGTTGTGTTTTAGAAAAGCTGAGCTAACGGGTTAAGCTGACTCACATGTATTGCTTGTATACATATTATTTTTGAGACGCCATGATTAAGACATTGTTATAAAACTCTTGCAAATGTAATAACATACATTGCGAACGGAACGTCTCGGACGTTGGGGGAAATTAAAGATACCAACGGGTGAGGCGTTATAAGGGTGGTTGTTGGGACGCGGCCATCGTCCTTGGCATGATCATGACCATTTGATATTAGTATGTGTAGCTCCCTACTTCTCTGGCAACATATCCAGTCAAATGGACATATGTACGTATATTTTGATATCATTGGGCTTGAAAACTTGAAATATTATGTTTGAACCATGGCAAACTTGTAAATTGTGTAAATATGTTCTCACAAGCTTTATAGCTCACGAGTGTGTTGCTAACCCATTTCAGGTAAGGATAATGCTTAGAGGATAACCAAAGGCCTTTTTGTGATGTCTCGTGGCCTGGGATGGATTCTAGACCTTTAGTTTTATATAATCATGTATTACCTCTTTTGTTGGCATAGGGCCAAGTTATTGTGTAACTTAACTTTTCTTTATGATTTGTATGACTAATATAGCAGCGCTCTAGTTAAATGAACTCACCAAGTATTTGCGATGATTTATTTATTTTGTCTCTAAACTGGATAGTAGTAGGCCTAGGGTGCGAATTGAGGCGCTGGCCGGTCGCGATTCGATAAGCCCCTAGTTCGGGTCGTGACAGAAAACACTTCAAATAACTTTTCTGTTTCAAGCACCCAAACTTCAGCCTTCAACGGTTCAAGCTCCTTGAAAGGATGGCGGTTTCATCTTGCTGAACTTATGGGTGAGAGCAATTATGTCCCCATCATTAACATTCACATTCGGTTCCGCTGTACCGGAGGAGGAGGAGGTGGGAGCTGTCGATTCTGTTGTTGCTCAAGCCTAGCAGTTAACAGTTCCATCATTCTTTCCATTCTAGCCATTCTTGCCTCAGTGGATGAGGATTTAGATTCATTTGCAGTTGCGTTATCCATTGCACTATAAACAGTTATAACAATTATAACATAAACAGTTGCATATTTAGACAGTTATCACATTAACATGTATTCAGTCAGATCATAGCCACACACTTTTCATGCTCATGACATGCCCTAATCACTTTTCTAGGACATCCTATAGCTCATTTGGACACGTGTGTGCGGTATAACTCGTGGTTAAGTATCGCTCTGATACACTCTGTCAGCACCCAAACCCGGCCCTGTGGGTTATGGCACCATAACCGGCCAGTAATCCGAAATTACCGAAGGCCTGCTTAACAGTAATACAGTAAAACAGAGTACAGGGCCTGGCAGAAGCCAACACAGTAAATAAATAATGTCCAATGAGCTGTGACAGTCTGTATGCAAAAGACTTTTCATGTATTCATACATTCAGAACAGTACAGTCTATACAAATATTTACAGTCATTCAGTACAGGGACCTAATCCCTGATAACAGTACAGTACAGTAGATAACAGTCTATACAGAGATACAAAACAGTAACAGGGACAAACGGGGGAAAACAAAACACCCCAAGCCATAGCATGGCGAACTCGGAACCTCGCAGTGAGGCACATAGGCTGGCTTGACAAAACTGGAGTCTAACCCACGCTCCTAGCTCCGGTCTGGTGGTTGAGCACCTACATATATATATAAACAGTGAGCTAAAGCCCAGTGAATAACATAATGTGTAAAGAGGTTTAGAATGAATGTCCTTACAATAATGAAAACAGTTCATTAAATCAGTATTTCAGTCTTTCAGTCAATCAGTCATATGTGGTACATCCATTAGCATAACAGTACAGTACAGTAAGCAGTAGGTCTTAAAGACCGAACAGTAATGATGGCCATCAATCAGTAAACAGTAGTGGTTCCCCGAGGGAACCGACAGAGATCTCTGTAACAGTAACAGTAAACAGTAGGTGCTAAGGATGCCACAGTACAGTTTAGAATATAGGACATACATTCATTCAGTAAATAATATCAGTTCAATAAACAGTTCAGTTCAGTATTCAGAAGATAATCATTTTGAACATATCTTTACACAATTGTTACTCACAGAGTTCTGGGCTACAGTAAGTTAGAGCGTCTCCTCAGAATGCCAACCCTATACAGTTAACAGGTTGAACACACACTAAGTTTCACAGTTGGGAAAGATAATAACTTAATCCCTAAATTTGCCTTGGTGTGTTCTACATCCATATCCTCTTTAAGATGCCTTAAACTAGGCCTAAGAATGCCTAGGATGGGATCAGGATGCAAAGATGCACTTAGGAAACACTTTACAAAATTTGCTGAAAATAGGGGTCTCGCTCGAGCGAGCCTTCCTTCGCTCGAGCGAGCTTGCAAAATCAAAGGGTTCGCTCTAGCGAGGAATCCTTCGCTCGAGCAATCTGCAAAGATGAAAAAGTACTGGATGCTGAGTTTTTACGCTCGATGCTCGCTCGAGCGTAAGACACAGCTCTTCGCTCGAGCGTAGGTCACTTCGCTCGAGCGTACACCTGCGCGCACCAAGATTCTGAGAGCTTGAAATTTACGCTCGAGCCACCATTCCTTCGCTCGAGCGTGGCTCTGAGTAAACGATGGTCGCTCGAGCGTAGAATCCTTCGCTCGAGCGAAGAAGCCAAATCTAGAATTTCCAGATTTGCCTCCCAAGCTCAAACCAAGCATTCTACAGCTCTAAACTCGACCTATTGGGCCCAAATTCTGGAAAACACATCCAAACTCAATATACAACAAGTTTCAAAGCTCAATTTATGAATTTAAAGCCCAAGGGTGAGTCAATTAAATCCAAATTTCAAACCCATTTTCATGAACATGAAAAACATGCAAACATGCATGAATTCAAATCATTTCAAAGCTTCAATTTGATACTCTAGTGAGCCAATTGTTCTAAAAACAAGTTGAAAACATGGACCATTGCAAAATTATGAACATGCATGTAAAAATTTGCCATGAAATCAACTCTAAACTCAACAATTCAACCATGCATGCATGAATCAAGCTATAATTCAACATGTTTAAACTAACTCATGACTTAGCTCTATAATGAAGCATGAATCATGCAAGAACTTGCTCAATGACAACAATAAGAAGATGAATTCCTTACCTAAATCTTGTATACAAGCTATAGAAACTCAATTGTGCAAAAACCCCTTCAATTCCACCAAGTTCTAAGCAAATCCACAAGACCAAGTCAAGTCTCTCACTCTACCTCTACTTCTCTTCTCTATGGTCAGCTATAGCAATGAAATGAGCTGAGGAAATGTTTTATGTGATCAAGTGAAGGCTCAAATGTGAGTGAGATAGTGGGCCACTAAGTGGCATTATGGTAATTAAGTTCAATTCATGTAATCTACCAACATTTAATCTAATTTAATCATACCTAATCGGTTTTCAGGTAATTACACCATAAAATCACATAAATTATGATGATCATAAATCTCTAATCAATTTCTGGTTCGGCCGCCGATAAGGCCTTCAATTTGCAGTTTAAACGAAAACACATAAACAGATAATTAAACAGTCAAACAGATAAAATACAATTCAAACCAAACAGATACAGTCAGTTAATCAGTTTTGGATTTCAGTCAGTCAGTTCAGTATTTCGATCAATTCAATCATCAGTCTTAATCAGTCTTAATTTAGCAGTAATCAGTAATTAATCAGTCATTAATCGGTAAACAGTGTGAGGGTTGTTACACCAGACGATTGACCGGATGTCCACCAGGTCATCTGCTTAGTTGAAAACTTCTCACAAAAATAGGTGTTGTTTCACCTTTCTTGCCTAAGAGTACAGTAGCTTATTACCTAGGTTATCATGAATATATCCTGAATTATTTTTTTCTTTCTTTTTTCTAGTTGAATCGAATTTTAGTTATTTAGATCATTCTCTTGTCCATCAGAAGTCCATCCTAGTATAGTCGTGCTCCAAAGTATTGGACTAGATTAAAGGACTCACCGTAATAGTTTTATGGAAAATGCCTAAGACCCCTAGTGGGGGTCACTGGGGGTCGTGTGTGTCAGCGGATGATTGGCTGAAAAAAAAAACAGTTTTTTTTTTTTTTTTTTGTTGATTTCAGCAAATGAGGGTCTGCCACCTCACTGGGGGTCGACCCCCAGTGGGGGTATTTAGCACTGCCGTAGTTTTATAAGATCTTACACATTTACTTTTACGATAATTAAAAGAACTATATCAATTTCTCCATTCACATAGCATGCTGCTTGCTCATGCACATTCAGAGAATTGATGTTAACACACTGTAGGCCCATCGCTTTTTATGTTTGAATGAAATTTTCCTTAAAAACAAAAAATATATAAAGATGTGCTATGTTCGTCTTTTTTAAATTAAAAATAAAAAATAAAAATTTGAGCACTTCATTTCAAAAGAAAAATTACTAGTGCGTGGGATATGTGTTGGCTTTTTTGGTTTTCGAAGGTTAATTTTATAATTGTAAGCGTGCCAGTAAGGATTAATCAGTACTTACAGAAGATTAATTGCCAACTAATTATTAGACGATTGTGTTTTAGTTCTCTCAACCTCCACGAAGAGGACTTTTACTGGTGACTTATTTAGGAGAATTTAGTAAATAACAATTAAATGAAGAATAATTTCATAATTTCATTAAGTAAAAATGAAAAACTTACAATGATTTGACCCAACCTCGTAAAGGTTTACAGCAACAAGTTATTTGAAACTACTCCTATGAATGAAGTGCAAATACAGGAATTTGAAGTACAAAACGTAAAAAAACTGTAAAAACTAGAAGGGAAAACAAAGTAAATAAAACTGATTTTTTTATCTAAGTCTGCATCCCTCATTCTAGGGCCTTCTCTGCTATTTATACTTCTCAATAATAACCGTCGAAGTGGGCTTCTAACCATCGAAATGTCCTTCCATGATTGTTGAACATGCTCTCTTACAGTCAGTCCGACTACGCCACCTTCGCAGTTAGGTTTCCCTCCTGATTTTGAATTTGAACTTTGTGAGTAACCGTTAGACCACATCACCTTGTGTCCCTCAACTGTTCTAGTGCTACACCGATCTATTATTATTATCAATGCGGGCTGACACGTATTCGACTATGGTTAGCAACTTGTATTAACTCCCCAAATTGCCCTCTTTATGCCACGTATTGAATTGTGATTGCCTTTTACAAATTATATAACATTACCCCCTGCACTAATATACCCAATACTTGGTGATATTAGTGGATCAAAGCACTTTACCCACATCCTAGGACGTGCATGGGCTTTGCATCTTCTTAGAACTGCAACCGACGTCTATCATTGCAATGTTTGTACTACATTAAATTCTTTTCTACGCCTTGAATATTTCATACTATTTGAGCATTCGAAAAGGCTGATACAGTCCTCATGGCTAAGCAAACCTTCTCTTACATTGATCGAGCATACGAGGAGTCTATGGAAGATGATTATAGGCCTCGAAAGAATCTCAATGCATTTATTGATTACACCTATCCACCTCCATTTATGCAAGTTATGGAAGCTTTTACAACGTACCAACCTCTAGACCCAAAGTTTGCCAATTATGAACCCTTAGGTCAAGCATTTGCAAAAATAGATATTGGAAACTCTTCGTCAGCCCCACCATCTTCTGTATGGGACACAGCTGCTTTTTCCTCTACCCCACCAACCTCTGCATGGGACACAACTGCTCATTCTTCCTCCAGGTCTACTGGCTGGGGAAGCTGGCCAGAACCTAATAAATCCAAGCTAAGAGAGCGAATCCACCCTCGATTCGTCGAATTCGCTGATCCTCTGTCCATCCCCTTTTTTTGCTCGGAGCTCGGTGGTTTATCCCTATGTATTCATCGATCGCCGACGCAGTTTGGAGGACAACTTACTTGTAGCATGGTACACATCTTCCATGCCTATGAAGATAGTGCGAGCAACTCCTCATCTAGAGGAAGTGCAAGGATACAATCTGTCATTCTTAGCCAAGAAGGCAAAATTTTGCTTTTCTGACTACCTTGAATGTGTGAACAACCCCAAGTTCCCTTCTTCCTTTGGGATAGACCCTCCTACACCTCCTCTTCCTCAGAATCCTCACTGGATGGAGGAACTGAAACTTACTCTCTTTAAGAATCAGTTTCTTCCTTCCTACCAACCTCCAGATCTTCTCACTATATTTGAGCGATACCAAGCTCAACTTTTGTTTGCAGCCTTTTCTCACTTGCCCTTTAATGTTCTTGGAGGTGATATTCCTCTTAAGAACTTTCGATGGGCTTGTGACATTATGACTCGGGGTGATGTCCTCAACCCCATTGTTTAAGCAGAACTTCAGATGTTTTTGGATCAACTCCCACTTCTTCTCCATTGGTACCAAACTTCTTTAGATACCACTAATTCTTTGGACAAAATATCGGCCAATCGAATTCAAACCCAGTATAAAGCAGAGAATCTTATCGATGAATATAATGACTTCAAAAATAAAGATTCTGCATCTTGGGATGATCTAGATATGGATGAGATGGAACAAGGATTGAAGGAAATGGAGTTCGAAATGAAAGATGAACAACTTTTCCATCAAATAAGAACATATCAGCTACAGCAACCCAGCTTGGATAAGATAGAGGACAGAATAAAAAATGAACATAAATTCATTGACCACTGTTGGGGCAAATTTCATGACCTTGTCATTCTTTCTATTCCTTATTTTTATGAAATTGAATTTGTAACCAAGAAGACTTTCTAATGTAATTATTTTCATATCAATAAAGATAGGTTTTTGTTTCTTTATTCGGTATGATATGTTTTTTTTTTTTAATTCCAATTGCATACTTATGACCATTCTATTTGCTCAAATCAAACAAAATCAGAGCTTCAAATTTTCCAATTTTGTCTTTTGAAACCTGATTTGAACATTTCCAATGGAATACTTGAAACCTAATTTGAATATCTCCAACATATGAAATATAATTGACAATCTTTGCCTTAGGTCTTCTCATTCCAATCATATGGTTGACATAATCAACAGCTTCGAATTAACTATCTTTGCTTCGAAAAAACAATCTACGTGTTTCGAAGTATGGAAACTTCCCTTAGAGATTACACTGTTTTATTCTTAAAGAATGAGTCCCTTTAGGTTCTTTCACTGCTTAACCAAATATTAGTTTTTTGCAACTTCGAAGTTTAAAACAAACAAATTCTAGCTGTAGAGTATTTCAAAGTTTACTTCGAAGGATTTTATTTTCAACAAAAACCTAAAAACAAGTCTTTAATCCCCTTGAAGCAAACAAACACTTGAGCATTCTTATACTCTTAGGTATGAAACGTGCTTCGAAGTCAACTTCCTCTTAGGTATGAAACGTGCTTCGAAGTCAACTTCCTGCTTTCGAAGCCCTTGCAGGATGTTGGACGTCTGGCTTTAAAGCCAAATATTAATTTCAAAGCCAAATACTTGATTTTCGAAGCCAACCCAGATATTCAACATACGTTTCCCTCCATAAACTTTTCTTCATTCTAAATTTGGGACCCTCCATATTTTAAAATAAGGGTTTTAATTTCACATGGACCCAAATCATAAAATAATCATTTCGGATTCACCTGACCCACTCAACTTGCTCGGGTAACTTTTAGATAGAAAGGTTTAAAAACCCCTTCCCTTCGTATTCCACCTATCTACTTGCCCAAAAATTCATTTCGCTCCATTTTGAACTTGTTTGCAATTTTTGCTTCTTACTCACCTTCCTTTTTCACCCCTTCAGTAATGGCTTCTCTGAAAGTGCAAACCATTGAGCATGTGAGTCCCTTTGTAGCTTTAAGGAGACTCATCAATGAAGAATGTGAAAAGTACAAAGCTGGTGAACGGTGTGCCGTTGATGGACGCATTCTTATTCTTCACTGTCATGCTCAAGGAGAGTATGTACTTGGACCCATTTTCAGGGAGGCCCCCGCTCAACTCCCTGCCTTATACCCTCGTCTGGAGGATCATTGCTTACTCTAAGAATGAGGCTTTGACTGGGGAAACTAGAGGTTAAATCGACCCCACCGCTGCTGGCCCACAATAAGACCTGAATGGGAAGAATGGTATGATCGAGTTGTCCCTGCTAGGACACTTGACCTTCAGGAACTCTGCCTCCTTGATGCCTTTCAACTGGCCAGGTTTTCTATTCTTGAAGACCCTTGCCTTATACCTGCTGCATTATATTTTTGGAATTCTTCTTTTAATTTTTTCCAATTTCGATGCGGTATGATGGCCCCTACCATTCTAGATATATGCCATCTTCTAGGTTTATCCCCCATTGGCACTCCTTTTGGTCCTGACTATCCCGATCTTAATGTGCTCTTTTTCATCCCTTATTTGAACTCCTCCTTCAGTGATTTTGCACAGTCTGAAAATCCAAAGGAAGGTCTTGTGACAGACAAAGAGTTCTTCTCCTTCCTTTTGTACTGACTTTGTAAATTCTTATTTTGTATCTTTTCTTAGAGGATTATGCCTGAGTTTGCTCCCCTTGCTAAGGCTTTGGCTTTGGGGAAGAAAATAGCCTTAGCTCCATATGTTCTGGGCCATATATATAAAGCATGCTCCCAATTTTGTGAAAAACCTTTAGATACTAATCAATGGGGGGCCACTCTGGATATTACAGCTCTGGTTTTTTACTTATTTCACTACTTTGCATTCTAGGTGTTTGAAATTTTTGCTATCAAACCCTACCTTTTATGGAATAAAATATGCCAAAGTTTCACTTTATCCCTTCACTTTTGCCTTCTATTTTACTTTCTTTCATCAACTCTCAGTTTCCTCTTCTTCTCACACTTTCTTCTGTCCCTTCGAAGCCAATATTGGCCCAGCCTGGTTGAGGACTTTTTTGGCTGATAGAAATTGTTCCTAGCCTTAGCACAGGGATATGTAGGCTTCTATTTTAACTCCCAAAGAGCTTTTCATTAGCACTTTAAATCCTAGAGCTTACAAGTGCGTATCAGAAGCCTACTACCTTGCTCAATTTGCCAGGCAATTTGGGCTTACCAAAAGGATTCCTATTCCCCTCTTACCAAAAGGCAATTTGGGCAGTCAAACCAACCCCAATCTTACCACCAGAGAGCTAAAAGTACAAAGACCTAGGCTAGATGAGGCAACCTCAAAACTCATTCAAGACTTAATCAAATTTTAGTTCGTTCCCTTCATTCCACAAAGCACTATACTGAAGAGGTATCAGAACTGGTGGTTAGCAAATATGGAGGTGCTCCTGGTAATACCTCCCAAAGACCTATTGGTGGGACTGGACTTGCCTTCTCAGACCCAGCCTAAGGGGACTGGGCTCATCACTCCTTCTAAAGTTCCTGCCATCTCAGTTTCTACTCTTGCTACCACAAAGAGAGCTCCTTCTGCCTCTCTTCCTTCTCCTAGAGTTACTAGGGCTGCTTCGAAAAAATGCATGCATTCCTTATCTTTCTTTTTTATTCTCCTTATAATGCTTAACTCTTTTATTTATAGCACTTTTTTCTTCTTCTTTTTTTTATTGCAGCAACTTCACAAGTAGAGTCTCCTCAAAAGGCTCAAGCCCTAAACATTCTTAAGGATAAGCAACAATAGCAAAAGAAGAGAAAACTTGTGTTTAGTCTTGAAGAGGAAGAAATACCTGAAGAGGAGGAATAAACAGAAAAAGAGAAAGAGATACCATTGAAAAGAAGGAAGAAAATGACAGTTTCTCCCTCTGAGCTTATTGGGGACTCTACTCATGAAGCAGCTACCAAAGTAGTAGAAAATGAGCACTCCAAAGAAATTATTGTATTTCAGAGGTCTGAGAAAAGGAGACAACAGCAAGTACTAAGGGATGAAGCTGCTGCTGCTGCTGATGCACTCTAAAGAGAAACTGCAAGGAGGCAACAAACTGCTGAACATTGTACCCTTTGCAGTTCTCCAACCATTGCTACCATTTCTAAAACTGGTAATTTCCTTTTGTGTCTCTAGTTTCCTTTCTCAAGTTTTCAATACTGAAACTTAACATTGCTTCATATTTCTTATTTTGCAGCAATAGTTACTCTACATCCTCCTTCGATAAGGGTCTCTTCAGTCTTATCTGAAGTTGAAAGACCATTAGAAACACCCTCGAAAAAAAAGGAAGAAAATCGACACTAAAGTGCCTTTAAGTGTAGAGCCCATTCAGGCAATACTCTCACGTCCTGGTTCTATACTTTTCACACCTTTTTTGAGTCAAAGCATTCCTATATCTTTATCCTTTGGCTTAACTCCATATCTTCCTCATCTAATCTTTACCTCAGCTCAATTTACTCTCCCTACAATCTTTGCTGCTCCTTTCCTTCCTGAGGAGATCCCAGTTATCACTTCATCTCCAGTGATAGCTGATACTCCTAGA
Source organism: Camellia granthamiana (assembly GCA_036172215.1). Lineage (NCBI taxonomy): Eukaryota > Viridiplantae > Streptophyta > Magnoliopsida > Ericales > Theaceae > Camellia > Camellia granthamiana. The sequence continues at coordinate 28,385,870 of CM069910.1, read as the reverse complement.
GAAGATACTGGTAGCTCACCAATTCTTTGTTCACCATTACTATCTAGCTCCAGCCCTTCTTCTCTTGACTTAATAATGGCTAAGACTATGGAAACTACTAGGGACACTTCATCCTCCTCTCCTATCCCTGTGCAGCCATCTCTTCCTTCCACTAGAGCCCTTTTTGCGCCACTAATGTCAATAGAAGAGATGAATATTTTTGAAGCTAGGCTGGCTAACCTTTTTGACATGCCTTCTACCATTCCAGCAGTCAGTAATGAAACTGAGCCATTGGTTCTGGCTGACTCTCTCTTGGAAATTTTTGAGAGCTCTTCAACCATTAGTAGGGCTTCCTTACCTTCACTGGACTTGGGCATCTGTTTGGAGTTATTGACATTATTCTCGAGGATCCCATTTGAAGCCTTGTAAAGACCTATTATCAAGAATGGTTTCATCCAGTGCTACAAGGTCATTGAGCAATCTAACATGACTATTTCAAGTTACTTGTCTCAAGTAGCAGCTATCATAGATTTTTATGTCAACATCTACCATGTTGCCAAAGCTGTAGAGGAGAAATTGTTGAGAGACCAGGAATTTGTTTCCCATATTCATGCGGAGGTACCTAAATTGAAAGAACAACATTCCTCTATCTCTCAATTTCGAACCCAACTTTTGGAGAAGAAAGCTCAATTAGAAGAAGAGTTATCAGCAGTTAACCTAGCTTTCGATCGAACTATTACAAAGCTGCAAATCACCAACCAAGGGCTGGCTGATCGAAGGCATGAGATGACTACAGCCATTCAGTTGTTCCCATCCCTTAAGAGTAGACAATCAATTGTAAGGAAACAACTGAAACATTGTACTGACTTTTGGGCTAATCTATGTCTACATTTACTTAACTCCTTATGAAATGAATTCTTTATTTACTATTTGAGTGTTTTCATGCTTCTCTTGTTTAGCATTTTCTATACTCCTTGTGTTTCCCATACAATTGGATAATAAGGCTTCAAGTACCTGCCATTAATTTTCTTAAGGTGTACATACCATTCAAATTTCTCAAATGGTATGCTCCTCAAGGCAAGACTCTATGAACTTGATATGGTCCTTCCCAATTAGGTGATCATTTGCCAAACTTATGACTTTTAATTCCTATTGGGAGTATTGTCTTCCATACCAAATCACCTTCATCAAAGCTAATGTGCTTGACTTTCTTATTATAGTTTTTGGCTGCTTTCTTCTTTTGAAAAAGAATGCTATTTAATGCCAAAATTCTAACTTCATCCACATTTTCTAATTCCAAGAACATGCTCTAATGGTACTGTTTAGGAGCTAACTGATCCTGGCATCTCACCCTCAAGGACTTAATGTTAATTTCTATAGGTAACACTGCATCAAGCCTATATACTAAGACATAAGGAGTAACTCCTGTACTTGATCTTGGAGAAGTCCTATAAGCCCACAATACATCCAACAACAAATTATACCAATCCCTAAGATTGTCTTTCACAACTCTCTATGTTCCTTTTTGCAAAGACTTATTGGATGATTCTGCCTGACCATTTGCTTGTGCATAATGAGGGGTGGAATTAACAAGGCTGATTCCAAACTCTGCCACGAAAGACTTTACCATCTTTCCATCAAATACAGTCTCATTATCCACTGTTATCGTCTGTGGGATGCCAAACTTGTGAATCAAATCTTTAATAAATCCAATAACTTCAGTTTGGTCTACAGTCTTATATGGTTTAGTTTCGACCCATTCAGTAAAGTAGTCTGTAGCCATTAAGATAAAACAATGGTGCTTCGAAGAGGGTGGATGTATTTTCCTTATCATATCCATAGCCCAACCTCTAAATGGCCAAGGCTTCACAACTGCATGTAAATCAATTATTGGTACATGTCTTATAATGCCATGCTTTTGGCATGCCTGACAACCTTTAGCATATTCTATATAATCTTTAAGAATAGTGGGCCAATAGTAGGAATGCCTTCGAAGCAGCCATTTCATCTTCACACTGTAGCTCGCCTTTTCCGCCCCCCTTTCGGAAGGTTTGAAAGAAAGCCCTACAGTTTGGACTCTCGCGATTCTAAATCTAATCTCACAAGTACAATGTGAAATTGATAAACACCAAAGAGCCCAAATCCAGCAAATCTTTTTGAAAAATTGATTTTAGGTTCAAAATGCCAAAATTGGACTGCTTTGCCAAATACAAAATCGCCACCTAAATATTTTATTTTGGGAAAATTTAGGAAACCCATGACTCATGCCAAAGGCTACGTGTCTGTCATCACCAAAGTTGTATCGGCTCGGGAACTTAGGTACGAGAGGGGAAGGTCATGAATTGAGCACCCCCGCTCGCCCGATCAAAGATTGGCCTCTGCTAATTATGATATGATTTTTATGTACATTATATGTCACGATCCGAACCCGCCCCCATGGGTTAAGGACATAACCGGCCAGTAATCATGAGATTACCTGCGGCCTCAAACCAAACTTGATGTATTTTAACAGAGTTAAGGGGGCCCAAACGGAAGCAATTTCAAACTTTTGTCCATAGAGCTGTACTTATATGGCACGTCACAACAAACCATACATAAACATGCTGATAACTCACATCGGAAAATACAATAATATAAAGTTCTGTATAGACAGGATCATTCACATCTAGGTCAGCCAATCAAAACTATATACAAACATAATCCAAAGTCCTTGCCAACATGACAAAATATAAAAGAATAGCAAAAGGGCGAAGACAAGTCTCGTGCGTGAGACGTAAGGGATAACTCTTCAAAAACTTTGGTTATTCCACACAAACTTCACTGGGGGCTAGGTTTGGACCTCTCTTGGCTCACCTACAAACACATAAATGAGCGTAAGCGAAAGCCCAGTGAATAATATCAGATAAAGAAGACACATTAGAACAACATACATCAGACGGCCTTGGGCCCAATTCATATTTCTATCTAGTGTATATAGATATATACATATATATCAAGCAACTGCAGTTCCAAACACATCAGACAGCCTCGGGCCCAAATCATTCATGTCAAATAGCCTTTGGCCCGTTTGTCTTTCATTCATGTCAGACTGGCCTTTGGCCCAACCATTCTTTCAATCATGTCAAACTGGCCCTTAGCCCATTCACTCTATCATTCATGTCAGACTGGCCTCTAGCCCATTCATTTATCATTCAGATCATACTGGCCTCTGGCCCATTCATTTATCATTCAGATCATACTGGCCTCTGGCCCATTCATTTATCGTTCAGATCATACTGGCCTTTGGCCCATTCATTTATCGTTCAGATCATACTCGCCTATGGCCCATTCATTTATTGTTCGAATTAACGAACTTATAAGACTTACATAGAAGTAAGTAATAGGACAAATGACATACTTCAAAATATCTTTATTCAGATATTACTCACAGTGATCGGCTGGTTAATTTGCCGTGGAGCTTGACCCTATACATCACATAACACATATGGGTCACAAATGATTCAATCCGTTCTTAATTCACATATTCCTCTTTAGGCTTTATTCTTATCCTTTTAACTCATTTACAATGCTCAATGCATGCCTAAGAGTGCTTAGAAGTGAAAGAGAACGGAAAACGAAACACAGAACGTATTTACAAAATTTCAGAAACAGGGGTCCCTGCTCGAGCGTGGACTTCCCCGCTCAAGCGGACCCACTAGGTCTGCAAAAGTACTGGTTATATCATTTTTACGCTCGAGCGTGAACTCAAACGCTGGAGCGGAAGTTCATCCTACATAGCTCCCCGCTCGAGCATGAACTTCCCCGCTCGAGCGGACACCATGCTTGCAAGAAAATACTGGGAGCCCGAATTTCCCGCTCGAGCGGAGGTTCTCACGCTCGAGCGGACATCATAAATTCTGGAAAATCTAGACTTGTTCTTGAGCTCAAATTTAACATTCCAAGGTCCAAAACTCACAATCTTGGTTCCCAAACATGCAAATACATTACATATTATGGGTACATAAACAATATGAGGCCAATTACTCAAAATCATGGTCCAATTCTTCAAAATAAATCAACATTCCTTTGTATATTCATGGCTCATGCATTCAAACCTCATACAAGTCCCATATCTTTAACAATCAAACATGCATGCTAATTTTGACTTCATTTCTATTTCAAATAATGCAAATGGTGTTCATTTTTATGAAACTCAACAAAAACATGCTTGCATGCATTATCCAACCCACAATCTTTCATAATTCACATATTACATGCTATATTATGCAATTTCATAGGAATTCCCTACATGCATGCACACATAGACTTCAATCTCAACTTAATCAACTCAATTCATGATCTAACTCACCAATTAATCTTCAATTCACAAAATTACAACTCAAACTCATGAATTAAGGGTTGATTACTCACCTAGGAGCTTTAATCTTCACAATTTCTAGTTGAATCTTGAGTCCAACCTTCCAATTTTCACAAACTTCAGCCAAACACATAATTCTCCTTCTTTCTCCCCCTCTAGCCGACCCTCTCTCTCTCTTAGAGTTAATATCAGCCAATTTGAATAAAAGAGAAGGATTGAACATATAATGGCCCTTATATAGCCCCTTTTAATCACATTATTTTAATTTTAAATAATTGAGCACTTAATTAATCATTCTGAATCTAATTATTTTGATCCAAATCAATTTTCAATTAAATTTCACCGTAGGCTCAAAAAATTATGCTAGTTACAATGGCGTAATCAATTTCGGGTTTCGTGCCCGATAGGGCCTTCAATTTAGTTTCCGAAACAGATAATCAAATAGATATTCCTACGGTGAACAGATAGAAATTCAAAACCACATATTTTCACATAAATGGGACACAAAATCATATCAAACACATAATCACATTCATAATAAAGACCAATTAGCTTAATACGGAACAGGGTTATCACATTATATGTTCTTGTTCCGGTTATTAGGCTAGCTTTACTATGTAATGCGCACAAGCAAGTATAGACTAGTTTACTCAATTTGGAACAATTCAACTCATGTTTGTTTGCGAAAATGGTTTGAATTTGCCATCTCAAGTGGACTTAAAGTTTGCGAATTTGCCACCAAACATAGTGGGCTTAAAACATGATTTGTCACTCAACAAAGTGGGCTTAAAACTTATATTCATTGAATCGTTCCAATTCAAACAACAAGCCTTCATCCACAGGCATTCATGCAGTTTAGCATTTAAGCACATAGTCTCATAGCAAGCATGCTAGACATGGCAACATCCACATTCATGTGAGTATGCTAAAACATAAAAAACTCACTTAGTACTCCAAGCCAAGAAAATATGAGTTAGAAAAATACATGTTCCTAACTATACAAGATGCTTAATGCAACATATGCAATATGCAATTAATAGGCTTGGCTGCTAATATGGCATATGAAGCAATTTGAACAACATGCAATTAAACACGTATTCAACTAAGATATTGAAATGGCAATGCAATTTGAATGATACGCCGAGCCTCGGTGTATGCAATACAAGATGAATGGTGCAAGCATAAGGTATGCTAATTGAAATATGATATCTCTAAGCTAATCATCAAAAGCGATTAAATAAAAGAGAGAAAGACGTGGGGTTGGAAAACATACACACACGCACGCACACTTATTACAACATTACGCCCTTGCGAATGAGGATCTGAATGAATAAGCTAACCAACTAGCTACGCTAATTAAGCTAACTAATTATTACAAAACTCGAATTAATTAACTATTCTAGTTAACTAATTACAAAACGAAATCAAATAACTAGTTAAGCTAACTAATTATTTACAACACTTAATTAGCTACAACTAATTAATTATAACACATGTCTGATCTATTACTAATTAAACTAATTAGCTAATCCCGGGAAGTGAGGGAGGCCCATGCATGCTCGATTTCCACTCGAAAAGCCACTGCCTTGCTGCTGGATGCCTCTGTTTGCATATTGAACACCAACAATTCTGTCCACTTTCAGAACACCTCTGCTCCACCTTACCAACACACTGTAAATTTCACTGATGGTCGACAAATGGCCAGTCGGCTACTGGCTTTCGAAGATGAACCAGTTAGGTACTGCATTATTGGATACCTCCAATTTTGATTTTGTAAGTCATTATGATTGACTTCAAACACCACATTCCTTTTAGCTAAAGGTGGTATTAATTTTTGATATGTTGTTTGATTTATGTTCATTTAAGTGTCATCCCTTCTGAAATTCGAAACTTTCTGAGCTATATCATTGGCTTTGTTATTCATGAACCTTGGGATATAAGTTACATTTGCTATCTGAAACTGAGAAAACAAATGTAATGTAACAACATAGTATGGTAACATGCTTGCACTTTGACATTTGAAAATTCTTTTCACTTGGTTGACCACCAATTGAAAATCTCCAAATATATCAATTACATGAGCTTGTAATCCAATAAGCATTTCTAGTCCCATTATTAAAGCTTCATATTTAGTTTGATTATTGGAACAAGTAATTTTATCAACTATGAAACTATGCGTGGTTTCTACCCCTTGTGGTGACTTAATTACTACACCAATTCCAGTTAGACTATTGGCTTTTGATTCATCAAACCATATCTGTTATGGCTCAATATTAACCATACCAAGATCCATTATCTCTTGACTTTCTGTCTGACTTGGATGATCTGCCAAGAAATTAGCTAAAACTTGTCCTTTTACTGCATTTTGGGGGGACATATTCTAGATGAAATTTTCATAAGGCTAGTATCCATTTGTCAATTCTTCCTCCCAACATAGGTCTAGATAACATATACTTAACTAATCTGTGGTTGCAATTATCAAGACAACTGTAGGCAAAATATAGTATCTTAATTTCATTGTAGTAAAATACAATGCAAGGCACAACTTTTCTACAACTGAATATTTACATTCACAAGAATTTAAAAACCTACTAAGATAATAAACTACTTGCTCCTTACCTTCTTCATTGTCCTGGGCTAAGAAAACTCCCAATGAATCTTCTACTGTAGCAATGTACAACTTTAAGAGCTTATCACTCTTTGGTGGCATTAGCACTAGAGGCTCAGCCAAGTAGGTTTTAATTCCTTTGAAAGCAGTTTGATGCTCTACTGTCCACACAAACTCCTCCTCATCTTTCAGCTTTAATAAAGAAGAAAATACTTTAGTTTTCCCTACAGTGTTAGAAATAAATCTTCGAAGAAAATTAACCTAACCAAGGAACTTTTGTACTTCTTTCTTACTTGATGGAGGCTTGACCTCAATGATGGCTTTGGCTTTATTCTGATCAATCTGTATTCCCTTCTTGTGTACTACATAGCCCAGGAAGTTTCCAGCTAATACACCAAAAGCACATTTGAAATGATTAAGCTTTAACTTGAACTTTATCATTATTTCAAAAGCTGTCTTCAAGTGAACCAAGTGTTCTTTCATGGACTGGGATTTTACTATAATGTCATAAATGTAACACTCTAAATATCCGCCAATGAGATCATGAAAGATAGTGTTCATTGCCCTTTGATATGTAGCCCCAATATTTTTCAAACCAAATGGCATTTTGACTCATTCGAAGCTGCCAATGTTCCTTGGACATCTAAATGTTGTCTTATGGACATCCTTTTCTGTAATGCAAATTTAGTTGTAACCAGAATACCCTTCCATCATAGACAAAATTTTGTGCCCTACTGAACTGTCCACCAACAAGTCTACTATGGGCATGGGGTACTTCATCTTTTGGAGTTGCTACGTTTAGTTTTCTAAAATTGATGCATACCCTTATTTTACCATTCTTTTTAACTACAGGCACAATATTGGACAACCACTCAACATATTTGGCTGTTCTAATAAAGCCTACCTTAAGGAGCCTAAGAATTTCCTCCTTGACCTTTTGAACCACCTTAGGACCCATTCTTCTTGGTTTTTGCTTCTATGGCTTAAAATTAGGCTTCATAGGGAACCTATGTTCTATTAATGATCTGTCCAATCCAGACAACTCATTATAAGACCAAGCGAAGCAATCCTTATATTGTTTTAAGACAACCAATAACTGGCTTCTATCACAAGGATTTAACCATGCACTGATATAAATAAGTTGTTGTACAGAACCTTCTCCTAAATTAACTTCTTCCAAGGGGTCTTGTACTTGAGCACTCACTAATGCTTCTCTTTTGATTTCTTCTACCCTCGAAGCAATTTCTTAGTTTTGTTTTGCTCCTACTTTCTTTGGTTCAACATCTTTGCCTTCTTCCTCATAGACAAAGTCTGTCCATAAGACTTCTTCATCATGTATTTCCTGGACTTTTGTTTTGATGTCCAATGCACAATATTTATCAAAGGTCAAAGACCTGACCTGTTGTTGCTCCTGATCACAGCCAACTATCATGGCTTCTTTCTCTTGTTCTTGAACCTTCTGGACTATTGATCTTATGTCCAATATTGTAAATTTAATTAAAGCCAAGGGTCTGGCTTCTTGGGTTTCATCTTTTTGCCTACAACCAGGCATAATTATTATCTTTGATGACAAATTCTTCATCAGCACTCTCATGTACTAAGTGCTTTAGATGTGCTACTTTCTCATCAACTGTCACTTTAGCTGAACCATCAGGTTTTCTCAATATACTGAGTGGTGTCACTATTTCAGTATACAACCTGGCCTCTGCAAAGTCAACACAAGCATTAAAGGGTTGAGGATCTGCATTGATCTCCTCTGTCTCTCCATTGCATAAGGCCATCATTAGCTTCTGATGTAGAGAGGAAGGTACACATTTGTTGGTATGAATCCAATCCCTGCCAAGTAAAGCATTATACTTAGCATTACTATCAATAACAAAGAATGCTGTCATGCAATCTCTGGTTCCCACACTCAGGTTAATGGGAAAAATACCCTGAGCCATATGCTTATCCCCAGTAAAACCAACAATGGTTGTGTTGGTTGGAATTAATCTAGGGTTCCTTTTTCCCAATTTCTTCAAAAAGGATTTCAGAAGCAGGTTCACCACTGCCCCATTATCCACCAATACCCTATTCATTTGTATCACATCAAAAAAAGCCTTGATATACAAGGGCTTGACATGTTTTGTCATGGATGTTGTAGGATACTCAAAAGGATATGAAAGATTAATACTCACTTCCTCACTTTCATCCTCAGTTTCTATTGGTGTGGTTACTTCAGACTCATCTTGAACCATGCTAACCTGTGAATCTTCACTAGAAATTGGAATAGGGTCAATTTCCTGGCTTTGCTTTCTATCTTCAGCCTAGAACTCCTGTGACAGTATATGCACCATATTTACTGATACTGGAGGAAAGGAGCCAAACTAAACTGCTGGCTGCACTTGTTTCTTTTCTAGGCTAACTTGTTCAGTTATTTCAAAAACATCTTCCATGCTACACTCTGGTACTTCAGTACTAGTGACTTCCTTTGAATGGTTTGCCCCTGCTGGTTTTTTGACAAAAAATGTCTGCTCAGTCATGAAGGCCTCAAGCATCTCATCCTCAACCATTTCTTTCCTTTGGCCTAGTTCCATTTCTCCTTCTGTTTCATTGTTGCTTTCCATCAAGGCATTTTCAAGACCTGCTAAGCTGGACCTTTCCTTGGCTTTTAGTTCAGTGTGAACTTTAGCCAATTGCTCTTTACTGAAACTTCTTTTGTTTTGAGGAGCCAATTTTGGACTATGATCCAATTTTGGACTTTCTCTTTCCTCTGTCTAGCCTTTTGGCTGGGTCCATGAAGAACTCTCTTCACTTTCCTTCAAATCCTTTTGGTACTGAGTGTACCTTCACTAGATTTTCCTCCTTTGAGACCTAGAAATTACTGGAACCATATTTGGTTCCTTTGTTTTTGGGTGCTTTAGTAACACCCAATTATTTAGAGTCACTAAGGGAGGTTTAATCATTGTACCCTAGTCACCAAAAACACTTCTTTAGGTAGGCATTTCTTTAGACTTGTTCTGCATGACAAACCAATCTGGAACCCTAGGTACCCATGAACTCACTAGTTAAGTTGCTAAACTAGCTCTTTCTATCTTCGAAGCCAGTTTCGAATCTGCTTGTGGAGGCCACTGCTTGGCCCTAGTCCCCTGTCTTGAGCCTAATTTGGGCCTTCTATCAGGGTGGTTACCTTCCATCTTGTTTGAGGCTGATCTTGGAGGCCAATATTTGGCTTTGATTCCATAACTTAAGCCCACTTCAGGCCTTCTCTCAAGATAGTTGCCTTCCATCTTGTAATAGTTGGGTGATCTAAACTCATGTAGAGGTCTCTTGCCCTTTGAATGCACTCTAGTGGCTGATGGTCCAGCCAAGAATGGCTGTTGTCTGGGACCAGTTGGGTATGGCCTCTTGTTGTAGGTACTGGTTAGTTTAGGACGTCTCTGCACATCCTTGTAATACTGTTTCCCACCAATTGGGAAACCTTTCAACCATTTATAACTTAACTTGCATATGGGACACATTCTTTGTATGACAGCTTCCTCTAGGGAGTCATCATCCATTGCCTCCTTACTAGAGTCCTCCATTTGGTCTGCAAAGCTCTGCCAATTTGCTGGTGAACTTCTAGTATCTTTCTTGATAGTAGTCTAGCTGGCAACATGCATCTGCATATTAACCTCCTCCAATTCCTTCAAGAATAGGTTCTGGAAGTTTGGCACAACAACATTGGCTGTAACTTCTCCAATCTCTGGGAATGGATTAGTGTCAATCCCCATAACTTTCTCTGCTTTAGTTAGGAATTTTAAACTCCTCTTTCGAATTTGTTTTTGGATCATGTCCCCAAAAATAATACAGTTTTTAATTGAGTGAGACCAAGAATTGTGTCATTTACAATACATTTTCCCTTTAAGTTCCTTTGGAGAAAGAATTTTAACTCCCTTTGGTAACTTTAGGAAATTTGCTGCAAACAAATGATCAAAAATGTCATCTGCCTTTGTTAAATCGAAAGAGCATTTCCTGTGAAGGTCTTTTTTTTAAACTGCTGGTCTATTGTAGTGTCATTATGAATTAATGCCTCACAGATTATAGACTCTTTTCTTGCGATCTCTGCTGTATCAATCTCGTAATTAGGATCTCTATAATAAGTCTTGTATGATGTATTACTTCGATCTTGTTCTTCCTCAAGTAATGATTCATATCTAGACACCTTATAGGTTAATTCCACTAAGTCTCGAAACTCAATTGAGTCGAACTTCTTTCGAAGCCTAAACTTTAAATCATTTTGAGCCAATCTCACAAATTCAGGCTCTAGTAGAATGACCCTACACTTGTTTCGTGCCCTTTTGAACTTGGCAATAAATTAAACAACCTTCTCATCAGGCCTTTGACTCAACCTTGCCAAGTCTGCTATGAAAACTTCTGGCTCTGTTTGGAAGAATTGGGCATAAAATGCCTCCTCCATTTGCTACCAAGTTTGGATAGAGCCAAGTGTAAGGTTAATATACCATACAAAGCTGCCCCAGTTAGAGAATTTGGAAAAAGTCTTAACTTCATATGATCATTATTGGTAAATTCACCACATTGGGCTGCGAACATAACAATGTGTTCTATTGTTGACTAGTTTCTATTCCCATAAAAAAGAGAAAAATCTAGTATTCCAAACCCTCTTGGGTATTTATGCACTCTATCCACCCATTCTGGGTATGGCTTCCTATACAGAGGAGTTTTAACCCCTCGAGTCATAGGTCTACACATTTCTTTGACAATATTAGCAATTTGGTCCCTAAGAACTATATTTTGTGCTCGTTGGACTACCATTGGAGGAACAAACACAGGATTTGGTGGAAACCCTTGTGCTTGAGGTCTTCTTGGTCCATAGGAAGGTATATTTGGGACTGGCTGTCCCTGTGGTGCTGGCTGTTGTTGAGGGTATGGTTGACCTCTCTGAGCTTGTCCTGTGAAAGGACCTGCGAAAAGGGCTACAGTAGGAGGAACAAGTGTTGTTTCTCTCCCAGCTGTAGGAAACCCTTTTAACCCCCCGAGCATAAATTTGAACAAAGGATTAACGAACCCCCTTGTGCCAGGTTTGGCTTTGAACATGGGATTTGGAAACATTCTCATGCCATTTTCTTATGTTGGCCCAGATCCACCAATTTGTATGGCTTCGTTGTTAGATAATGAAGCATTTTGATTTACCATAGGCCTAGAAAGAGGCTTATATCATGACTGAGGTATAGGTGATAGTCTTTCATAATTTTGACTATTAGTTTGACCATTAGTATGTCCATTACTTTGCATAGGCTGTTTATCTCTAGCCAATCTTTGCTGAGGAACATTTGAATTTTCTTCCATATGTCTTATGTTAGTTGATTAATGGGAATTCATCTGATCCATAAAGGATATTGCCCATCTTTTCATTGTGTTCATTAACTGCTGTCTCATGGCATCTACCAGGCCTTCCCATGGATTCATTAGCTGAGTAGATGGAATGGTGGATAGTCCAATTCCATGGTCTCGTCCAATATTTTGAACATGTGGTACATGTTCTGAATTACTGGTCTGTTCAACTATAGGTTCTGATGAGATAGGTGCTTCCATAGGATGTGTTATCACATTATTCTCTGGATCGGATACTTTTACCTCTCATTCCACACCTTCTTCAAGGCGTTCATTTTCTCATTGTCTCCTACGTCTAGCCATTTCAATTAGTCCCACTGGGAGTGCCAAAAATATATGTTGGCTTTTTTGGCTTTCGAAGGTTAATTTTGTAATTTTAAACGTGCCAGTAAGGATCAATCAGTCCTTACAGAAGATTAATTGTCAACCAATTATCAGACGATTGTGTTTTAGTTCTCTCAGCCTCAATGAAAAGAACTTTTACTGGTGGCTTGTTTAGGAGAATTTAGTAAGTAACAATTAAGTGAAGAATAGTTTCAGAATTTTATTAAGTAAAAATGAAAAACTTGCAATGATCTGACCCAGCCTCGTAGAGCTTTACAGTAACAAGCTATTTGATATCACTCTTATGAATGAAGTGCAGTACATGAATTTGAAGTATAGAAATGTGAAGAACTGTAAAAACTGGAAGGGAAAACAAAGTAAATAAAACTGGTTTTTTGATCTGAGTCTGGATCCCTCATTCTGGGGCATTCTCTGCTATTTATACTTATTAATGATAACCGTCGAAGTGGGCTTCTAACCGTCGAAATGTCCTTCCATGATTGCTGAACATGCTCTCTCACAGTTAGTCCCACTACGTCACCTTTACAGTTAAGCTTCCCTTCTGATTTTGAATTTGAACTTTGTGAATAACCGTTAGACTACATCACCTTATATCCCTTGATTGTTCCAGTGCTACACAGATCTATTATTATTATCAATACGGCCTGACACGTATCTGACTATGGTTAGCAACTTGTATTAACTCCCCAAATTGCCTTCTTCATGCCACGTATTGAATTTTGATTGGCTTTTACAAATTATATAGCCAACAATACGCAGTGTGAAAATGCAATTTGTTTGAACGTTGTAAGAGAAAATATTTTCAACATATTTACTCTTGACACTCTCATTCTGAATCTGTTGGTTTTACTGCTCAACTGGGTTTTGAATTTATTCGTCTCTAGTGGAGTTATTGTAGTTGTAGCTTGGATTGTCTAATATCTTTTATATGTGCTGATAGAGTTTCCAATTTAGATATGTAGTTATGGAATTGCTGCTATAGCTCCATTCTCTCACCATTTGGCTTTTGACAACCTGTCTTCAAACATCCAGCACCTATGGTGCAAAATCAACTTTCATGCATTGGTTTGTTGTTGTGATCAGTTGTTGTGAAATTTTGCACTAATTAGTCGACCGGCTGATCGACTGTCTGGTAGATCGGTGATTTGATGAAAAGCCAAATTCTTCTGTTAGAGCCGGCGATATCAAAGAGAGTTCTTACTCAAATTTGGTGAAAAAAGTAATGCACCATTGTAGATACCCTTAATCAAATGAGTTTGTCATAAAAAAATAAAAAATAAAAAATCTTTATAAATTATCATATCATTTTATTCACATTTTATATGTCTTTTCATAAAAAATTTAAAAAAAAATTAAAATAACTAATTTCAGGCGTCTGGGATGGGAAGACAAATTTCATACAATTTTTTTCACTAATTTCATTTTTTTGGCGGCAACCTAATAACACAGACCACTAGGTCGTTCCTATATAAAATCTTAAACCTACATTTAAACCCTCCTCATTCTCTGTCCCTCTCCCTCTCTCTAACATGTACGGACAACGTCGACGCTTCCGCCCAGGCGGCGGCGGCGACCGTGGGGCACCGCCGCCTCCGGCGCTACTTTTGAGCTATCATCAAAACCCTAATTTGTTCCTCCAAAACCCAACTCCCTTGGCCCCCAACCAGTACGTTCAAAACCCCAATTATCCATTGCAAAACCCCGATTATCCGTTGCAAAACCCTAATTATCTGTTGCAAAACCCTAATTATCAGTTGCAAAACCCTAATTTTGCAATTCATACATCCAATTTCCCAATTCAAGTTCCGAATGTTCCTCCCCAGCAGGTCCCCAATCAAGGAGTCCGACCTCGGCCTCCCCGACCCAACGAATCTCTCGAGAGGGTTGAACGCGCTGTCGTGAAGGCTTGCCGCGATCTTCTTGCTGCCGGAGAAAGCGTTTCAGCTTGGAAAGTGTCTCAGGCTGCGCTATTGAGTATACAGGCCGAATCGTGGGACTCTTTGGGGATGCAAATGCAACAAGTTCCTTCTCTCAATCGCCTAATAATGACAGAAGGAAAGGTAATTTGAAATGTATAACCCCCTTTGTTTTAATTAGAAAGAAATAGAAAGGAAAGTAGTGGAAAGTGAGTTGAATAGAAAAAATAAAGCCTGTTTGTTTATCATGAAAGTGGTGGAAGTTAGAAGAAAGTCAATTTTTTTATGTACAATTCATATGATCATATTAACTAAGCCTTGAGTTTCTTTTTTTCTTTTTTTTTTTAAAAAAAAAAAGAAGAAGAAGAAGAAGAAAATGCAAGAAAGTTCAAATTTGTTCATAATTTTTTTTAGTTATAATTAGAAATCCTATTTTCTGTTCCATTTTTTTTTCTTTCACTTCACTTTCCATCATTTATTTCCTTATAATCAAACAGACCCAGGTTTTTGATTGGGAAGAAAATTTGGCAAGAAAGGTAGAGAATTTTGAAATTTTAATTAGCTTTTTTTTTTTTTTTTTTTTTTAAACAAGAAATTGTAAAGTTAGTTACAGTGCTAATATGAGTTGTACAAGAAAATTGTACTGTCCACCACTTTTACGCTAAACAAGCTAACAAAAAGTATACTACCCCCACCCCCCCCCCCCCCCCCCCCCCCCACTTTCTATTACTTTCATCCCGAGCAAACTCAGCCTTAGTTCTTTGTTGGTTACTAAGAAAAAATGTGGGGAAAGAAAGAGAAGAGACGAAAGCTTCAGGTACTATCTAGGATTTAAGAACACTAGCATCTATACTCAATCCATCCTTCTATTTGACACAGGACAATGTTTGTTTTCAGTTGAAATAGAAATGGAACAAGTGTAAGATTTTGCTTTTTTCTTTGTACTTTTGATCAGTCTCACTTTTTTGAATCTGAGCTTTGTTTGGCTGCTGAGAAAGTGTAGAAAGGAATATTAGAATACTAACAATCTCATTATTTGGCTGAGTTGGGTTGAGCTTATCCTTTGTAGTGAACACAAATTTCAGTACGGAAGACCCACCATTTCGTCTCAGTTCTTTTTCTTTGTTTTCTAAGTGACCATAAGGGTGCCATATGGCTGAGCTTTCTTTGTTTTTTTGTTGCTTTTTGTAACCTTGAATTTTTGGTGAATATTCAGTTTATTACCTTGTCTTTATATAGGTTAATGCATTTATCCACTGTTTCGCTGGGGTTCGAAGAATTACATCATTGTATGATTTGGAATTGGCAATTTGCAATAGTGAGGGTGTCAAGCAATTTGAAGAGCTTGAATTGGGCCCTTTGGTACGACATCCACTTGTTGTGCATTATTTTTCTGTAAGTTCTGATGTGACAAAAGTTTTCAAGATAACAAGTGAAGAGATAATTTCCTGCCTTTGTGAGTTCATGGGTACTCACGATGGAGAAGAAATTGATGTTAAGGAATTCCTGGATTTTATTGCTAAGAAGAGATCAGTCACAGGCTGGGAAAATCTTAGCGTGCGTATCCAAAGCTTGGGGTATGTTGTCCTGCTGCTGCTGCAGCTGCAATATTTCAATTTAAAGGCCTAATCTCTTCATTAGTTCTATTAAATAATCTCTTACTGTACTCATTTTCATGTCTCGGGGGCATGCTTTTCACTGGTTATATTTTTGCTAATTTGGGATGAGTGATGACATAAAATTTCCACGGGAAATATCTATGGTAGCGTTTGGTTTAGTTTTAGAATCATGATTTGAGAATGGAGTTGTATTTTGAGTTTATGAGTTGTTGAATCATGATTTGAAAAGAGAAAATTTGTTTGGTTAAGAGTTTTGAATTGAGTTTTGAATTTTTGAAATAAGTTTTGAAATAAGAAAAGTTGTTTGGTTATGAGTTTTGAAAAGAGTTTTCAAAACTTAATTCAAAAACTTATAACTCATAACCAAACACACAACTTAAAATTCTATTCAAAGCTCATAACCAAATTCTTTTTAAAATTCAATTTAAAAAAAAAATCATTGAAAGAAACAATTTTTTAATTTAAAAAATTCAAAAAATTCTGAAAATATTTTTTTATTTAAAATATTAAAAAATATATACTATTTTTTGTTAAAAAAAAATTCAACTAGTGTTTTAAAATTATTTTTGATTGTATATTTGATTGAAATTTTTTTTAATTGTTTTGTTTTAAAATGTTTTTTTATTTTTTAAAAATTACTATGACAAATTAATTCCTATTAATTTTTTTTTGTTAATTTTAAATAAGAGAAAATTAGTCCAAGGTCCCTCTCCTATTTTTTGTGGTCGAAGAGATCCACAATATTATTTTGTGATGTCTAAGGTCAGTGGCGGAGACAAAATTAATTTAGAGGGGGCACTTACTAATTATAATAATTTTTACAAAAATGTTGCACGTAAATTTTTTACGATTGATTTCAGGAAACATCAAGAAAAAAAATATTATTTGTAATTAGTGTATCATGGACAATACAAAAAAAATATGGATATAAGCCTTAAAACAAATTATATAATGATAAATTATTTTTTGATACAAAATTTGATTAAAAATTCAATATAATGGTAATTCCACGTCATCACTGGTATGTAACATCACCCACTAATGGTAAATAAACGCATAAATAGTGAACCTCACATGTCAAATGTAACTAACAATCTAATAAATTTCATATCTTTATAGTGAGATTACTTATACTTGCATATCACTAATAATGACATCGTTTTTATATTCAAAAAATTTCATAGCTAATATGGTTTATTTATAATAGTCTCTTCATTTTCAATCAAAACAACCTTTATTGTTTTCATAATTTTTAAAATGTCATCGACATTTCACTTTAATAATATTTTGTAATTTTTTATTTAATTTTTTTTTTATATTTGCAAAAAAAAAAAAAAAAAAAAATTTCCCAAAATCCAGGGGGGGCACGTGACCCCCCTGGTCACATGCTCCCTCTGCCCCTGTCTAAGGTCCCTTAACCTTACACCAATATATCACAGAGAAAATTCACTCCCTTTTCCTCTTTCTCTTTCTACCCAACAATTTCTTCCCTCTCTCCGATTCGCTGACCTGACCTCCGTTCATCCATCTCTCTCTCTCTCTCTCTCTCTCTCTCTCTCTGATTCGATCAACCATGAACCGTTTCAGCATCGATTCAGAGGGTTGTTTAGCACTAATTCAGTTCCGAATCCTACTTGCAGAGCTGTCCGATCACGATTTCAGTATTGAGAAATCGACAACGATGACCTTGTCTGGTGTACTGAACTTCATGGATGGACTTTGTGAGTTTGTGTTGCAGAGATGAGCGAGTGATGATGTTCACGTTGAACAACAAAGAACATATCGATTCATCGATACTCAAACCAGGACGATTCGATGTTCACATTCATTTTCCCCTCTGCGATTTCAATTCCTTCAAGAGCTTAGCGAATAACTATCTAGGGCTCAAGGATCACAAGTTGTTTCCACAAGTTGAAGAGGTGTTTTAAGGCGGAGCGACGCTGTGCGCGGTGGAGATCGGCGAAATCATGATAGCCAATAGGAACTCATCAAGCAGGGCATTGAGGTCGGTGATCGAAGGAGCATCTTCACCTTTCTCCTTAATCAATGTTCACATCCTTTGATTTTGTGTGATTGGTTCTCTGAAATCATTGTGTGTGTGGAGTTGAGAGGTTTGTAATTAAGTGTTTACTTCGATTTGTTGTGATTAAGATATGGAAATTGATTTGTGTTCTGTTTGATATTGTTTCACATATACATTTCAAGAGGTATGTGGGAAGTCCAGGGAAGGCTAGAGAATTTTCAAAATTTCTCTGGAGAGGTAATTTTGTGGAAAGTTCAGGGAAGGCCGGAGAAGGCCAGAGAAATTTTGAAATTTCTCTAGAGAGTGGGATGTCTAGGGAAGGCCAGAGAAGGGAAGGCCAGAGAAATTTCAGAGAAATTTCCAAAATTTCTTTGGAGAGTGGGATGTCTAAGGAAGGCTAGAGAAGGGAAATTTCTCTGGAGAGAAGGGAAGTCCAGGGAAGGCCAGAGAAATTGAGAGTGGGAAGTCTAGGAAAGGTCAGAGAAATTTTTGGAAAGTCCAGAGAAATTTTTCTCATAATTTATTTGGTGAGATTTTCTTTGTGAAGTCGAATTTTCTCTGAATCAATAATATCATGGGTAATCATTATTATTGTTTTTTTTTACTATCTAAGCAAATAAATTGAGAGTGTCTTTTGTTGGGATAGTTTTTTTTTTGTAAACTTGGTCCTTAGCAAGATGCATATGATACTGAGACTCTCCTCTAAATCTCTGTGAAAAGTGTCTGAATTTTTGTTTTTTTCCATCACATAGATATCATAGTATTTATATTCATATTCTCTGTTCAATGATTTCAAGACTTTGATTTCTGTTGTTTTTCCCTCAAAGTGAAAGGTACTGCTTAAGGAGGTTTGTGAATTTCTTTGGGTTAGAAGAGAATTTTCTCTGAGTTTTTGTGAATTTCTCTGGGTTGAAGTGAGTCCAGAGAAATTCTGGTAAGATTTTCTCTGTGAAGTCGAATTTTCTCTGGATCAATTTGAGGGACCTTAAACATTATTAAAATATTGAATGTCCTTTATGCTATAAAGTCTTAATATCAAGGATCTTAAAAAAAAAGCCCCTTTAAATAAATGCCAAATAATTTGTCATTTTGGTCTAAAAAAATAATTTTTATATTTTAAAAATATCAAAAACAAATATAATTTTTTTTCTTCAAATAACAGGGGGCAATTGCAAAAAAGAAAAAAAAGAAAAAAAAAAAAAGAGAGCATTGTTCCAGTCAACCAGCTGGACGTCCGAGAAGATGTCCAGGCAGACGACCAGTAGACCCAAAAATTTACAAACTCTCTGGTTACCAAACATGTTTTGAAATGTGATTTGGAATCATATTTTGAAAACTATAATCAAACAAAGAGTTGGAATATGAGGGTAGAATCATAATTTCAGAATGGAACCAAACAGAGCCTATATTTTTATTACCGAAATATAATGACTTTTTTGAGGTTTACAATCTGTTTATGCTGCTATTTATCAAAAAAAATAAAAATAAAAATCTGTTTTATGCTGTTGATGTTGAAGTGTGTAAGTTTGAGGACTATGAATGCGTTAAAATTTGAAATTTTATAAGGACATGCTTTGTCATGTTACTTGCATATAAAATTGCAATTGTGTCCATTCTCTTGTGGAAGTGGAAGCATGCAATGAATAAATGTTCAGTTTCAACGAAGAATTCGTCATCTATGTTTTATTGTGAGTGTTATTTTTATTTTGGCCATAGTATTTTTCCTGGTTGAGTGGAGTTTCCCAACTTGTTTGAAGTCAGGTTACACATGAGACTTGCAACCATTACCCCTCATGTCAAATATATTGTTTTTTACCATTACAAAAATACTTTAATTATTTTTTACATTTGATTTTTGTTTAAGAATCCCAAAGGGCGAAGGTGACATGTTGGTTTTTTTGTATCATGAGTATGTTCAATGTGGTGTTATCTGTCATGGATGCAAGTTAAAAACTAATTAGATATGGTTTTGCATTTAAATTAAGTTCATCTTTGTTTACAGGATGCATATTACTCATATCCGCCAAGCAAGGAAATTAGAAAATGTCACAGCAAAGAAATTTCTTGAGGACTTGAAAAAGAAATCTGAGAGGAAAAGTCGGAAACGGCCACTTCTGTCATCCCAGAAAAAGCAGTTGGATGACAATTTTAGTTCCTTATCACAGCGTATCAAATCATTTAACTCACTCCATGAGGATTTTGGTGGCAAACATATAAAATTTATTTCATCGAGTTCAGATGATGATGACAGTGATAATTATGAACATGAAGTTGAAAAGAATGATGAAGCTACACAAAGTCACTGCAAGTTGTCACAAAATACAAATGGTTATGACCGAGTAAGTAGCTGTCCTTACCCATCAGCAGCTGAAGAGATGTCACGACTTGGATTGAAAGGGGAAATGGATGTCAACGCTTCCATGGTTAGTGGCAGTGTAAGGTACAAGGAAAGTAATGTGTCGTCAAAAAAGAAGAGAAAATCTATTTATCAAAAAAAAAAAAAAAAGAAGAGAAAATCTGACAATTCAAGCAGCACCGTCCGTGTACCCCATAAACTGCTTAAAAAAGACAAGATTAGATCAGATCTTTTGATTGATGAGGAGACAAAGGATTTGCTTAATCAGAACGATGATGTTCTTTCGCTTGCTAATGATTCTATGAGGATGTTCATCACCACATGGAAGGAGGCATGCCGGGAGAACAATGTAGCTATGGTATGTAGATGCTCTGGTTTTTTCACGGTATACACCAATGATTATGAGCTGTCACAATGCTCTCCATAGATCTGTTTCCTCTTTTAGGTCGTTTTTGTGGTTATTCTATATTCATTGATTTATTGATTGATAAGTAACCAATTGCTATGATGAATAAAATGTTAAAAAATTATAAGTACTGGAATTTTATTTTGAGGTGTTACGACATCAAGCATAATATATCGGATGCTTACAAAAGATAGGTAGATGGCAAACATTTTGCAACTTTTACCAAGCCAATCGATGTAACATTTTTTTTGTGGAACTACAGAGTGCTTTTGCATGTTTTTTAGTTTATGTAGTGAAATTGAATATCTTTTGTCCAAAACATATCCTATTAGCACTTGGTTTTGATTGTTGGGTTTCAAGAAATGAATAATTTGTCATGTAAATGAACATGGCTTATTTAGAATTATGTATCCCACTAGAAATTTTGGTTATCATTTTCTGTTTGTCAATTTTATTGAAAAGTTAAATTGTTTCCTAAGATATGACGTGATATGTGATACTGAAAACACAATTTGATACACAATAAGGTTCAAGATATGACAACATTGATGTGACTTCTATTGCTTTGGTTTTATGCCTTCAGCAATTGTACTTTAAAAAAAAGTACCCTAAGAACCTAATTGATCGTTGTAAGTGGTATCTAAGGCATGTCATCGCTATTGCACTGTGTTTCACATTGATTTTGATATGCTAGCCTGACCATTACTATAGAAGGTTGTGGGTAAATTGGCATGGTCAAACAAGGATGTGGACAAACTAAAGCTACAGCATCTGCATCCATGCTTCAGAAATTAGAAGAGAGAATGACAGAAGCAGGCTTATAAGAATCATAGACGGAAAAGATAAACTTTGGTTTAATTTTCCAAAATTCCAGGTTACATGTTTTGAGGAGAGTCGTGAATCACCTTTGTTGCACTGTCTAGTGGCATCTCAGGTTTGGGGTGTGTTATGTAACGCCCTCGCAATAAACCCATAAATCATACATTCATGACATCTATAAACTTAAGAGAGTAAAGCATATTTCCATTCATCAGAGTATTTAGTACAAAAGAATTACATGTTGACAACAAAAGTAAATGCCCTACGAGCTTACAACTTTCCAAGCCAACACTTGGTAACAAAAAAGAGAATACTAACTCAGCTACACATTAAGCCCTTGGCTTGAATTTACATGTAATACCAAAAAGAGAACAACAAAAAAGATCTATCAGCCTCAAGCCTCCCAAGCTACGTCCTTGGAGGTGGCATATCACCTGAACCTGAAATGAAGTCCCATATAGGGTGAGCCACAGCCCAATAGAGATATACTAAACCAGATATGAGCAATAACTAAAACATTAGCATTTGATAAATGGCCAAAACTTGTAAACCAACTTATAACACAATCCAGTTCCATGACAAATATGTACATATTTCATTTCACTTTCCTTTACTTATCCAATTCAATTCATAAACATGGCTTAGAACTTGGCCAAACAAGTAAATGAGATTACATCTCATATTAAAACACTTCCAATTATCCACAATTCAAATGAGACTACAACTCATGTCAAAAACACTTCCAATACTTCAATTATCTACGTTATGCAAACGCAATTAGAATTTTGGGACTTTCACCCTGAACACTCCGGCTAACTTAGTTATCAATGAAGTCCATCCCCTATCTCCTCCCAAACGGGTTTGAGAGTCCATCCCTTATCTCCTCTCAAACCATGGAGTGCATCCCCTATCTCCTCCCAAACAATATACATATACAATGTATTTAAACACACATCATATACAATGATCAATCAATACACATATTCGATGTATTATTCCAACCGTCAAATACAATGACATATTCCACATGATTAGTTTCAGTTTTTCCTAATCAACATACAGTGTCTACAACAATCAAGACTATCCTCCACCGATAGCCCAAAGCAGTTATTTCTAAACAGATAATAAATGCATCAAACAGATATAATATCAACATTTTCATAGGTGAGTGTTTAATTTAACCAACTACACCATTCAACCTCATAATTTTCCAATTTCATAATTTCGTACTCGATTTCTTAATTATTCAAATTAATTATCCAAAATAATCAGGGCATTTTCTCCCTTTTTCCATTATCAACCCTAAAGTTCAATTTCATCAATTTAACAACACAAGTTTCATTTTTCCAAGGTCTCACATACACATGGAGTTTAACATTTGAAAACCCCCTTTTCATAACTCCAAACAAACCCTAACTTTTCCAAAATCACCATAATCCACCATTTATACAAAATACATGAGAGGGAAGAAAAACCCACTTTTAACTTTGAGGTACAAGGCCGAGCGGCCCTTCTTAACTTTGAGGTACCAGCAAAACCCACTTTTATTTCGGCTGAGGCTGTATTGATGGAAAATCTCTGCGAGGCCGAGATTGAGACCGTGCCTTCGGTTCAGCTCGGCGACGCCGTTTATTATTTTGTATGTATTATTTGAGACCTGGGTCGGGCAAAGCCTTGTCTGCCTAAAAAATTCGCAGATCAAGGGCTGGACCGGGAAGCGAAGTCCGCCTTCTACTATCGATACCACGGTGAAGGGGCACCGTTCCAGATCGCCCCAAGGTGTAGCCCCCTTCTTGCCGAGCTCTAGGATTACGTCGTCGGGGATATTGAATTCTTCTCGAAACTCCGCCATCGCCCCGGGCGAGCTAACCCTAAAGCGGTATTTGCCCATCTATCTCGGTCTTATTTGCTAGAGCGGTCAAAAATGTTGTGTTTGCTCGGTCTTTGAGCTCCACCAATAACGCTGAAGGGATTGGTCGGTCCTATTTGTTCTGCATGATGAAAAATAAGGGCAAGGGTTAGCACGGCATATTTTGCGCGGCTTCTATTGGAAATACCTCGAAGAGGTTCTATGTGTTTGGCCGGCCCTCCACCTACGTCGGCCCATCAGGATGGCTGATTTAGCCTTGCCCTTTTTTGGTGCTGGTCTTTATTCGATCCAGGAGTTTTTGATCGGTCCGGTTCTAATGGAGGTTTAGCTCGGTTAATCCCAGATCAAGGTACTAGCCTATGATTTCAGGCCTTTAGCCCGGTTAAACCTATCTGCCGATCTAAGGTGTATATAGCTCGGTTGTGACCTCAGTACAAAGCCGCAAACAGCTTCTTGCTCGGTTTAAACCCTCCCATCGGATCTAAATGAGCGTTTTGCTCGGTTTGGCCCAGTGTTCATCGTGTTCATTGTGTTCTTCCTAAGTTCCTGGCCCATTCACTCTACCTAGGGAAAAACGGGGGCACGAGGGCCCCCTCCTCTCCATTTCCATTCTCCTAGGGTGTGAAAGACTCAAGCAAGGAAAAACAACCCTCAAAACACTAACGCAAAGGGCAATGGTGCGAAAAATGAAGAACAGTGAGACAAAAACGAAGAGCATGCTTGAGGACTTCGAAATGGAAACATAAAAAATGCAATGGGGGGGAAAAGCTTACCAGAAGACGAGAGGGGGCCTCGAGAGCTTGAACACGTCTAAGATGGCAAGAACAAACGAGTGAGGAAGCAGCAATGGCGAGAACAAGAGAGAAGGCAGAGAGAGAGCAAAGCTGGGTTAGGGTTTCTGCGCCGGAAGGGTGAAAAGTGAAGGGTTGGAGACCCCTCGTTGGAGCCAAAAAGGGGGGGGAAGGACACCAAACGGCGCAGCCGTTTGAAATTCGGGCGTGGGTGACAGTTGTTTGCACGACCCAATGGCCTGGTGACACGTGGCACTGACAACGCGGCTGTCAGTACGGCCACATGACCTCTGAAGGGACAACGGTGGGAATAGCCGGCCAATTAAAGCTGCTCGGCGGCGGAAGTGTTCCCAATTCAAAAATTGCTCGGCGCCAGATGTTGCTTACCCAAGCTTGGCCTGGCAAAGGTGCAACTCGATCATAGCTCGGACACGTTGGTAAACCCAATCACGATAGCTCGGATGGGTTTAAGGGGCAATTGAGAGGGAAGATTTCCATCAGACAGTACGGCCGAGCAAGATATAACGTCCAGCGTCATGGACTACGCGGCACCGAGTAGGATGGATGGTCGAAACGGCCGAGCAGTCAGTCTTGCTCGGGGGGCGACGTCAACCGGTGACCTCTTGAGGGCCGAGCTGTATGTCGCTCGTGCAGGGCGAAGTTCACAATGGAGATTGCAACCGAGCTGAAGAATTGACCGGGTCACACGGAGGACGCGTCCAGGCCGGCATGCCTCCGGCCGTCCAGCCAAGGTGAGGCGATTGCGTGTGACCGAGGTCGGAGATAAGACGGTTGGAGGTCGGCAAGCCTCGCAACCGGCCGATCACGATGAACCGGTTAATAATAGCTTGGCCTAGGAGGATAAGTTCTCGCCCGATTCCAAGTCGAAGGTCGGTGGCACATAGCACGGTTCGGTGAATGTGATGGCAATTTTCCACCAAGTGTTAGGCCGGTCGTGGTACCTCGGTCAAGGGTGCCACCTGGGCCAATGGCGTGAAGGAGAGGACATCTGCTCCACGAACGCCTCCATACCGTTAGAAAAGCTCTGTGTGTACTGGAAGAATGACAAAACCATTACACGCGTAAGGTGGTGAGAGGCGCACACTGCCACCTGTCCAGGGAAGGACAGCAGAGGTAGTGCGCGCACGATCTTGGGCTGCATGGCCAGCCTACAAGTAGAGGGAAAGAAGAAGGCAACAGGTACGCGAACTCACTCCCACAAGCTCTCTCTCTCTTCTCATTGTCTTCTTCCTCAGTGAACTGACTTGAGCGTCGGAGGGTTTTTCCGGCACACCACCGCCGGGCAGCTCACCGCTTTTGTGTTGCAGAGATAGACGCTGTTGACGGAAGCTTGACGTTCAAGGCGTACGGAGAGCAAAGGATATTTCGCCCCCGTACAATACATAATATCTATGTCAAAACCCATAGAAAGGAGTAGGTTATCCCTACCTCAAAAGAAGAGACCCAATAGAGAAGATGAAGAAAACTCGAGATGCTCCAAGCCCAATAATTTTCGGATCCAAACGTAGCCCACACCAAGCTCTACACTTTACGCAAAGGAACTATGGTAGAAGATCACTCAAACTAGATGATTTCATAGAGAGAAGTTGTATTCTAGAGAGAGGAGCTCTCACATGAGGGTTTTGAAAAGTTAGAGAGAGAGTGGGTTGAAAAAGTGATTTAAAATGACATAGTTGCGATCTGATATACGTATAGTCCGCTCGAGCGGAGAATAGGACGCTCGAGCGTAAGACACAAAAATTTCACCCCCTCGAGCTCAAATATACCCGTTCGAGCGCCAAGGCACAACAGCAAAGCACTACTCGCTCGAGCACAAAAAAACCCGCTCGAGCGTAGAATACACTCCTCCAGTACTTTTACAGACTCCAGACACCCGCTCGAGCGTGAAAAACACCTCTGCAGTATATTTACAGACGCACAAAATGTTGAAAGGATGCAAACTCCGCTCGAGCGCAAGAAGACCCGCTCGAGCGGATCATCAAAAATCTGGGCAACAAGTTTAGAGACCAAAACTCAACCAATCTGTTCGAAACGCACCCAAGATATTTCTAAACTCAAATACAACGAGTTAAAGGACGGAAACAAAATATAAACAACAACCAACACCACGGAACCTAAGTCCGGAATACAATAAACAATGGAGGGAAAACCGGGATCGCTATAACTCTTGGTGTTTGGTATAGACTATAGCGGGAGTGATGCCAAGGTTGGTGAGTTGTTGTGAGTGATATTCTTGCTTGTTGACATAGAGATTGTCTTGAGGAATGGGGATAAAAACGCTTGGATTGTAGTTCCTTCATGCATTATGTGGTGCATTTAGACAGAGAAGAATTGCATCTCCATTTGAGGGGAAAGAATTCTCAAGCACCTTTGAAAGGCATGATTTTGGCATTGTTGACCTGTTTGTTAGGAGAGGTATTTTTGTAGTCGGCTTAATCTTTTGTAGAATTTTTAGAGTTCAACATCCCTGTTGATTTTAAGAGTATATTTTGTAATAGGTAGTTTGTGTTGTATACTTTGTGTGTACAAAGTTGCGCCTCTTTTGTTTCTTTTAGTAATGAAATCCTCATGCTAACTTATCAAAAAAGAAAAAAAGAAAAAAAAAAGAATAAAGAAAAAACAGAGAGAGATTTGACACAATTTGAGCTCATAAAAACAACAAAATTAGGTTATAGAGGTTATTTTGAATACTGATGGACAAGGAAAGGGGTGGTTAGGTTGATCTGGGTGTGATTAGGTAGGGCTTTGGGGCTGAAAAGGGACTCTTTTTTTTTTTAATATATATTTTTAAATTTTTTTTTATGGCTGTGAATTGTAACAAAAAACTAATAACTTTGTACAGGAGGAGAAAATAGATAAGACGAAGATTCTAGGAATCCCGCTTAGACTTCCTTGCACAAAGTATCACATAAAGGCATAAAAACTTCACACAAATTCTCAAAATTTGAACTCTCTAGAATAGAATGATTGCATGGATATAGGCTATTAGGTTCTTTGATTGTTTTCTTTTTGAACGAGTATTAGGTTCTCCTAATTTAATTTGGACTATATTTTCAAAATTAAGAAGCTAAAAGACTTTGGACAACTAGAATATTCTAGAGTGTAGACCTAATAAAGACTCAATATCTCTATTATCAGAATCTTACAATTCGCGATTCGATTCGTAATTTTTGCAAAATTGATGCGAATCTATGGGTGAATCTATTTTGGAAGTGAATCTCTAGTGAATCGTTCAATTCACAATCGATTCACGATTCGATTCACTTTTTTACGATTCATGCAATTCTTGAAACTATCGTGTTTGACATGTTTTCAACACTTTTTTACTTCATCTTTTTAGTAAAAATGACATAATACAGCTTCTAATTGCGTTTAATGCCAAAATAACTAATATATATATATGATTTGTCGTTATTTTAGTAATCATGAAGTTTTTAACAGGATCCAATAAGATTCAATCAAACTCAACTTCTTTTTAACCTTTGATCCAATAAGATTCAATCAAACTCAACTTCTTTTTAACCTTTCTTCTCATTTTTTTCTTTTAAAAAATCATAATATATCTTCTAAAGATGTTTAAGATTGAAGTAACTTACACCATCATGAATTATCTATTGCTATTTTATTAAATTAAATATAGTTGAATATTACATGGGTGAAGTCAGTTATACCTTTTAAAATGTTTTGTGCTTTAAAATAAAATAGCCTAAATAATTCTTTCTTTTTAGTTGGTTATTGTTATTTGGAAAAGTATGTATGCTTATTATCCAAATATTAATATTGTTGTCAAAGTATTGTTACTTTGGAAATTGAGAGTTTGTCTTTATTTGTTGTCTTTTTTATAAAGAATAGTTGATAAGAAATATCTAAAAAAGGGAAAAGGTAATATGGTAATCTCACATAGGAACCTTTGTTAACCTATTAAACTACGTGATTATCATTCAAAACAACATTTTCATATTTAAGTCTAAATATTTCATATTCATAAGATATATTTAACATCCAAGTATGTAGATATATTGTTCTAAGTAATTTAGAAAAAGTGACCGAATCTTTACGATTCCTAATTCGATTCATGATTCGGTATGAGGTCATTTTGATTCACGATTCGAATCCCGATTTGACAACTATGCTCCATATATGACTCAAATAAAGTTATTTGACCCATGAAGTGACCTGTGGATGATCCTTACAATTCACAATAGTTTACAAAATCACCTAAAACCTATAAAATCTGTCCAAGAACATTCTAACCTTTAAAGGCATTTAAATAAGACTCAGATTAACCTTAAACCAAAATTGTAAAAAGTCTACGTAGTCTTCTTGTAAAATCCCTTATTTATTGCTCTCTCTTCATGCTGTACTTGTATTGGTGGACCAGGATTATATTTAAGTTTATTTGTATTTTATTTTTCTTGTAATATCTTTTGAAAATTTTCAAGTTCTAATAACCGTGGACATTTCTTTCACAACGCTTAATGTTCTAGTACTAGTTCAGGACCCATGTTTCATGTAGGAGGGCAGCCATTATGCTAATAAAGCTGGAGATTAGCTTTGCACCCAGCTCTTTTTGCACCTCAATGTTTGAAGCCTACAAAAGCAAGTTTGTGAGGTTGCATTCATTAGAATGTGGTCCTTGTCGTGTTTCTGTTGTGACTATGTTCTTTTCCCCCTTCTATTATTTTTTTAAGGGGGTAATCTTCATTATAAGATTTTAAACATTGTCTTCTTTTTCTTAAATTTTATTTTCTCATATCTTCAGATGTCTTGCACCATTAAGGCTTGTACTGGTTTTTATACTTTCATATTCTTTGTGAAAGCCTGGGTTTCAGACCATCAATTGGCAGCCGTTTGCCTACTACACTAACAATAAATCTAAGGTGGTTGTCGGCCTCATAAAACTGTGATGCTCTTGTTCAGGGTTTCCCTTGTTGTACTTGTAGGTTTTGGGTAGGATGCTTCGGTGCTATGAAACAACTGCTGGACAAAGAACAAAAATGAAAGCGATGTTCTCATCTTACCCGTGCATTGGATTGCTAAATGTTGCTGTAAGTTTCTTTTATTATATTCCAGGTGATATTGATTGTTGTTTCTTAACTTGCCTGCAAAATTTGCTACTTTTTGCAATTGATTTGCTGATGTGAATTCAATTCATAACTACCAAGTGGTAAGTGTTGGTTCCGCTCTTCATTACATTATGTATTGTATGTATAGTGGTTGGTTAAATTAAAAAAACATTGTCCTTATTTGTTAGTGTATTTAAACGGGGCTGGACAGATGGTTTGCATTTGGGACTAGTTTTTAAGTTCGAGGTTTAAATTGAAGAAATTAATTTAAAAGACAGGATTTTGTTTGTTAAACGGGTCAAATCTCAGAGTGTTTTTGGTAATTTTCTCTATTATTTATTAATTCTTTTTATAATCATAAATCTACTGTTGTTATTTCTGTCTGCATTCTTTTTGGTTAATTGTGACATATCTTGTAGGGAGGCATTACAACTATATTGCTTCGTTTGTTGCAGGTGGCATCTATTAAATGTGGAATGTGGGATACCATTTATGATACTTTCCAAGCTTTCACTGAACACGGTGTGTCAAATACACTTCCAGAGAAATGTACTGAATATGAAAGCATTGAGGTTGAACCAGCTGAAAAGGATGCATTGGTCCAAGCTGAGCATGTTTCAAAGCATGAGCGAAGTGAGTTATGTTTGCTTAATAAATCATGCTTTAATATTATTTATCAATAAATAAATAAATTCATGCTTTAATTTTATATATATACACCTGTAAATATTGTTCAAGTTTCATGTTGGTGATTGGTATATATATCTTAATATTCAATTTTGTAACTAAGCTAGAAACTCTTAGGTGCCGTTTGGTAACGTTTACATTTTATTGTTTTTTGTTTATATTTAATTTTGGTAAAAATAAAACAAAAATATGTTTGGTACACGCATGTATTTTATAAACTTGTTTTGAAAACAAGTGAGAGAGTGGTTGTCGATGGTAGTCAGAGATGGTTTTCGGCAAGGGGTAGTTGCTGATGGTCAGAGGTGGTGGCTGGAGATGGTTTTTGGAAAGAGGTGGTGGCTGAAGGTTGCTAATGATTGGAGATGGTAGCCGAAAGTGGTGGATGAAGGTTGTCACTGTTGGTTTCTAGAGAAAGTCACTACTGACAGTGGCCGGAGGTGGGGGTGGTAATGAGCATTGGGTAGTGGCCAGAGGGGGTGGGAAGAGGAAGCAATGAAAACTTATTTGGTAAACAAGTGAAACAAACTTTTTGTGGTTACTAGAATTTAGTAAATTTTGTTTACTATTTATAAGTTTTTGTAAACAAAAATAGATTTTTTGTATTAGTCATTCTTTTATTCCCTTGTAGAACTTGCATGTAGTAATTTGGTGTTTTGGACTATCTGTACAATTCTACAGGTGTCAGTGTCACTATTGAAGATATAGTCAAGAAAGTTTCTACATATTTTGAGTTTGATGATGACATCTTGAGCAATATAAAATCATTAGAGAAGAAATTTTCCTTCCTGAGGAAGATTTGCAAGTGTGAGTTTTGGCTGACTGAACAGTTCTCTGTCAAGGAATTTGAATCCCTTGGTTATGGGGAGTTTTTCACAGTCTTAGAGGAACATCTCTCTCTACTGCCTAATGCACTGCAGAAGTGCTTGGTTGGTGACACAAGTGAGAAGTCTCCTTTGGAGGTTAGTATGCTTCAGCATCAGCTGGTTATATTACTGTCACAAGCTTCAAATAGTCTAGGGGAAAATGGAAATATAACCAAGGAGATGCTTTCTATGATGCTTATGAGGCAGTTTCCACCAATCAGTTTCAAATTAGTGGAAAATGGTTCTTTGAAAGATTTTATGGATATTGTGAGAGAGAATGAAAGTACATCGACTTGTGTCTTATTTTCTGCAACTTTGTTGGGAAATCATATTGGACACTCAATTAATGAGAAAGATTCGACAAATACTACTAGGGAGGGAACAGAGATTGGGCATACAGCTGGGACCCTTGGTTCTTTTACGACGAAGGATGCAATTGAAGTCTTACTTAGGGCACCGATGTTGGCAGATTTAGACTCATGGACACATTGGGATCTTGTATTTGCACCCTCGCTTGGTCCTCTTGTAGGATGGCTGTTGAATGAGGTTAATACCAAGGAGCTTCTGTGTTTGGTGACAAAAGATGGAAAAGTAATCCGGATTGATCATACAGCTACCGTGGATTCATTCTTAGAAGCTTCTCTTCAGGGATCTTCTTTCCAAACAGCAGTAAAACTGTTATCTTTGCTTTCATTGTATGGAGGTGAAAGACAAGTTCCCTTGTCCCTTCTGAAGTGCTATGCACGACAAACTTTTGAAGTCTTTGTGAAAAATTTTGTGGAAGTGGAAGTAAATGAAAATCAAACCTTTCCCATGCAAGGAAATTCACTGTGTAGACAGCGCATGCCTGATGACAATGCCTCCAGATTAAGCAGTGATTTATGCAAAAGCAAAAGCACAGATGATAAAGCAGTTACTGTTGCATCAAGATTTTTCATTGATTGTCTGGGTCATTTGCCTACAGAATTTCGTACTTTTGCTGCTGATGTATTGCTTTCGGGGTTACAATCTGTTATCAAGGATGCTTCCTCAGCTATATTAGGTGAATGCAAGCAAATTGAACAGCGTGTCATGCTTCATGATGTAGGACTGTCTCTTGGTATAGTGGAGTGGATTGATGATTATCATGCATTTTTTTCGTCTATGGCTACAGATCCTCTTTTGTCTTCTGGTGGACCATGCTTACGAGTTGTCAGTTCTGAGTTCAGTAGGGGGTCATTGTGTACGCAAGATGCAGTATATAAGTTTCCATCTTCTGGAGATGAAATGCTGGTCTCTAGCGAGGTGGATCAGAAGAATGGAGAATGTGATGGGGCTTGTTATGTGCTTAACAATGAGGAGGTTTCTGCTGATTGTTTTAGTGATGATTGTAAACAACAGTTATCTGAGGTTGATAAGGAAAATGAGGCAGCCCTATTTATTGAATCTATTAGGCGTGAAGAATTTGGTCTGGATCCAAGACTGTCAGACATGGAGAGTAGTATGTTGAAAAAGCAGCATGCTCGTTTAGGGAGGGCACTCCATTGTCTTTCACAAGAGTTGTATTCTCAGGATTCACATTTTCTTCTGGAGCTAGTAAGTAGTGTCTTTTCTTGTTTGATGATGGCTATCAATTTTATTATTTTTTTGTTGTTAATATGTTAATTATGTGGATTCATATGCCTTTTGTATCATATTTTCCTTTAATTGTTGTCACCTTTTAGCACAACAGGCTCAAACATGCATACTTCTTGTCTGGATTATCATCCATGAATATATCACAGTTCCTATGTAGTCTCACAAAGTCTTTCGACTTATCTTTTGTTTTAAAATGTTGTCCATGTGGAACTTCATACTATTGCTGCCAGGCAATGTTTTAAAATGCGGTGTTACGTAACGGTTTCGGCCGTTACGTAACGGTTGCGGCGGTAGCCACTACGCGTTACTCCCGATTTTGCGGTGTGATTGAAATTCACAAGTGTATCGGCCGTTACGGCCGTCGTAGCGGTCGTAACGGTGATGTAACGGCCGTAACGGCCCGTTACGCACGTTACACTCTGTTTTTAGCTGATTCTTTTAAAAAAAAAACGAAAGAAAAGGCTGAAGATGTTGTCTTTCATACCTTTATTATGATTCTTTTCAGATCTTAAACTCTGCAAATTCAGATCTTCAGTTTCTGATAAAAAAAAAATAAAGAAGAGTGGTTCATGGGAAGATGAAGACAGAGACCAGAGAAAATACGGATGAGTGAGAAATAGAGAGAGAGAAGAGGGAAGAGGGAAGAGACGAACCTGTGCTGAATCTTCAAAGCTACCTCTGTGTTGATCTTCAGAAACTCTCCGGCTGCCCTTTGCGTTGAAGACGAAGTCAGTGGAGAGTTTGATCAGTTGCCTTTTCTTGGGAAGAGTTTGATTTGTTTGTTTGGCTGCCTCTCTAGCTTCCTTGGGAAGAGTTTGATATGTTTAGTTCTCTCTAGCTTCCTCGGGAAGAGTTTGATACGTTTTAGTAATTTTAAAGAGTTTGATATGTTTAGTAATTCTAATTTAAATATATATATATGTAGAGTTATACACTTATTTTTAGTATTTTATATATAATAATTAATGATTAATTTTTTTTATAATATCTAAAAATCATTACACTTATAATTATATTAATACATTTTATATATGTCAGTTTTTCTTGAATTTTTTTTCTTGCAGGTTATTCAAAAAGATAAAAAAATATTCAACTGATTGAAGCCCAAAAAATAATTATGTATGAATTTTTTTCTTTATAATTTTTTTTTTTAATTTTTATATGATTACATTAGCATGTAAATATAAATAGTGGTTGCATTTTTTTTTATAATCATTTCATTTAATATTTAATTATAAATATTTTTTATTTTGTTATTGTAATGTGTTGTGACAATAATGTTGAAGTCACTATTTTTTTTAAAAAAATATATTTTTAAAAGAAAAAAAATCAATTCCTCAAAAAAAAAAAAAAAGAATTTATTTTTTAATTTTTATATGATTATATTAGCATGTAAACTCCAAATGTATAAATAGTGATCGCATTTTTTTTTATAATCATTTCATTTAATATTTAATTATAAATATTTTTTTATTTTGTTATTACAACACTATTAAAGACACAATTTTATTTTAAAAATATCTTTTTTTTAAAAAAAAAAATCAATACCTCAAAAAAAATTCTTTATAATTCATTTTTTTATTTTTATATGAATACATTAGCATGTAAAATTAAAATGTATAAATAGTTATTGCATTTTTTTATAACTATTTTATCTAGTATTTAATTTTATATATATATTATTTATTTTGTTATTGTAATGTGTTGTGACAACAATTTTGATGGCACAAATTTTTTTTTTTTTTAAATGTCTTTCCATAAAATAAAAAAATAAAAAAAAAAACAATAGCTCAAACAATGCCATGAAAAATCTATTTATTCCTAATTACATTAGCATGTAAAATCTAAATGTATAAATAGTAGTTGAATTTTTTTTATAAACATTTGATTTAACATTTAATTATAAATATTTTTTATTTTGTTATTGTAATGTGTTGGGACAACAATTATTGAAATAAAATGTAAAAAAAATCATTTTCTAGTAATTTAAAAATATAAAATATATTGGATCATACTTAAAAATTATAAAAAATTTATCAAAATTTATTTTAAAACCCAATAAATATGATTCTTAAAAAAAAATATGCGTATCGGTAAATTTTTTGCAAATTGTGCGAAAAATAAAAAAATTCACAGTTCCGGTAACCGCAACCGTTACGCTGCGGCCTTTACACCCCGCAACCGCAACCGCGCCACCGCTACCGTTACGGTGACCGCAACCGCTTTTCAGAACCTTGCTGCCAGGCCTTACAATTACCGAGCATCTTGCATAAGCATGTACATCATTACAAAATATGAAATCTGGTGGAGGGCAATTGCAAAGTACATATATTTGCATTTTTTCCCTTAAAAAACAATAAGATTAGTGTATTACTATTCCCTTTTATTTATGATTGGAAAATTAGTGTTTAAGTTTTTGCATGATCCCATTAATAAATTTTCTGGGGCTGCCACCACGCACACCTAGTGAATGAAGTCAAATATGGATTGCCCCAAGGCATGGCCAAGGGGACCACTCGGTGAAGCCGAGCCATCCTTGGTCGGCCTTGCCCACTCAGTAGCCTACAACTTGGCTAGGATGCTCTTGCCAATCCTTGACCTCTGATGTTTCATTTCCATGCTGCACCGGAGGAGTGATCAGGAGTACTGCTTGGCCATACTGAGGCACCTCAACTCAGCTACCCCCACTAGGTATCAACATGATTTGTTTCTTAGCTCTATCATGCCTTCCCTATGTCCTTCACCCCCTAGTTGGGACTTCTAGATACCGTTACTATAATCATTGTCACCACTGTGGCATCCTAGGCTAGGACCTGGGCCTAGATCCATCACTTGGGATCATTGGATGATTGTAGCATGGAGGTTGTGCTTGTCAAGATTGTTTTGCTCGTTCCCCTTTGGCAACAACCCCTCCTTGACTAGAGAAAGAGTGGCGTCTATGAAGCACTGACACTTCAAAACAAGTACCGTATCCGTGTTGAACACACGGACACGGTAGGGACACATATGGGACACGCCACATGGCATGTCTCCTCATTTAATTAATTTATTTTCAAAGAATACTTCAGGGACATACTAGGGACATGCCAAGTTGTCTTTTTCTCATTTTGTTTAATACTTTTGATGAATGTTGAATGTTTATGATTTTTTTTTTAAAATTTAAATACTTAATAGTTTATCTATAAAAAAATAAAAAAAAATTGTAAGTGTTTTTTTCTTTCTTTTTTTAAATATGGAAATAGAGTTATTTTCGTTAATATTGATTATTTGTGTATGTAATATTAATTCAGATAGCAAATAAAAATATATGACAACATATTTTATTGTCGTGTTCCCACCGCTATGTCCTCATTTTTTTGAAATCGCCGTGTTCAATGTCCGCATCTGTATCCGTGTCCACATCCGTATCTGTGTCCGTACTTCTTAGAGTGGCGTTGAGGCAAACACCTCACAAGGGGTATCATACTTGCCATTTACAATTAAAAAGTTCAGCCCACACTTCTCCTTAAAATCTAGGTATTAAGGAGAGGAAAACTGAAGCCTTATAACTAGTACAAATGGGGCAACTCCAAGCGATGTGGGACACATTCCAACACACCCTCCTGAACCACAACATTCCAACACATCCTCCTGGAGTACAACACACACTAGCTGGACAAATAGTCCACCAGTCATAGGCTCAACCAAGCTCTGATACCAAATTGAAAAGTTCAGCCCACACTTCTCCTTAAAACCCAGGTATTAAGGAGAGGAAAACTGAAGCCTTATAACTAGTACAAATGGGGCAACTCCAAGCGATGTGGGACACATTCCAACACTTACCTCATGCCATCATGCACCCTCGAGGTATCATATCTAAATTTGAGCTACCATGATACAAACCCCGGCTCTGAATCATAGCTTTATTAATTACTTCCAAATAACAATTGTGGGGCTTTAATAATTACTACCAAATAACAATTATGGCTTTACTAATTAGTTAATACAGTCATAACGGTTGTTGTATATGTTGGTTTATAGCCAAATATGTTTTTAGCTCAAAGATACAATTTACAACATAACTGCTGATTACCTTTTCATTTAGTTTCTGTTGATGATGGTGCTTCAAAGCATCTTACATTATGGCATGTTCCTCCAGGTTCAGAATGCAGATGACAATGTCTATTTGGAAAATGTGGAACCAACTCTGTCATTCATTCTTCAGGAGTCGGGCATTATTGTTCTAAATAATGAACAAGGCTTTTCTGCACAGAACATTAGAGCACTTTGTGATGTTGGAAATTCGACAAAAAAGGGATCCAGTGCTGGGTATATTGGGAAGAAAGGCATTGGCTTCAAATCAGTATTCCGGGTACTACAAAAGATAAATTCCTTCTGAGTTTTATTCTTTTGCATTACCATTTATTTTTAATCAAGAAAAATGAAGGGTGTAATTTACCTTAAATATCAAGAGAGAAACATGGCAAAAATTTTAAACAAAATTAACCTGGCTAGCAATATATCAGATGATTCCTATTAATAGTTAATAGACATTTCTTACTTCTCTAAGTTGATCAGAAGAAAAGAAAAATATTTATTTGGATTCTGAACTTGTCCATGCTTACCTTTAGCGAAAGGTGGTTGCAAATAGTGTGCACAGCACTCCATGATCATGAGCTCTCAGAGAAAGATTACAAAGACATTGATAATAGAAGCTTGAAAATGGAAAGCTTCTTGGTTTTTTTGCTGCTGACTAGAATCAATATATATATATATTCTAGTAATTCTAAAATCAGCTATATAAATCTTCAATCAATTTGAAATGCATTTAAATTCAAGTAATTCATTTTTTTGGACTCGTTTGGATGACACATTACATTTTTGGAGTATTACCCATATGTATTTTTAGGAAAAAGTAGAGTTAGGGGAATTCCTTCTTCCTGAACAGTAGTAGTATTCCTTCTTCCAGAACAGTTGCATGGTTGGTTTTATTCTTCCATTATTCATTTTGTGAGATTGGTTTGATCTTTCTGCAGGTCACAGATGCTCCAGAGATTCATTCCAATGGGTTTCATGTCAAGTTTGATATAACTGAGGGGCAGATTGGCTTTGTTTTACCAACAGTTGTTTCTCCTTGTGATATTAATTTGTTCCAGAAGCTGGCTTCTTGTGATACTGATAAAATGGATACTTACTGTTGGAACACCTGCATTGTTCTCCCTTTCAGATCAAAGTTATTGGAGGTTTCTTCCATAAACAACATTAAATCTATGTTTTCAGATCTTCATCCATCTTTATTGCTTTTTCTTCACCGCCTCAAATGTGTCCGGTTTAGAAACATGCTTGACGATTCTCTAATTGTCATGAGGAAAGAAATTGTGGGGAATGGCATCGTTAAGGTCTCCCTTGGGAAAGAGAAAATGACTTGGTTTGTTGCATCTCAGGAGTTACAAGCTGACACCATTCGTCCAGATGTACAAACAACAGAAATCTCAATAGCATTTACCCTGCAGGAATCAGATAATGGGGATTATATCCCATACCTGGACCAACAGCCTGTTTTTGCTTTTCTCCCTCTAAGAAGATATGGTCTAAAATTTATTATTCAAGGTGATTTTGTTCTTCCTTCATCTAGAGAAGAGGTTGACGGAGATAGTCCATGGAATCAGTGGTTATTGTCAAAGTTTCCTGATTTGTTTGTTGGTGCAGAGAGATCTTTTTGTGCCCTTCCTTGTTTTAGTGAGAATTCTGGAAAAGCTGTTTCAGCTTTTATGAGCTTTGTTCCCCTTTTAGGGGAAGTGCATGGATTTTTCTCTAGTCTTCCCCGACTAATTATTTCTAAATTGCGTATATGGAAGTGCTTGCTTATGGAAGGGGATAATAAGGAGTGGGTTCTTCCCTGCAAGGTTATAAGGTGTTGGAATGAACAAGCTCGGTCTCTTTTGCCTGATAGCTTGCTCCATGATCACCTTGGGCTTGGATTCTTGGATAAGAACATAGAGTTGTCAGACTCATTAGCTAGAGATTTGGGTATTGAGGAGTATGGACCCAAAGTTTTACTTCAGATTATAATTTCCTTGTGCCTCAAAGAGAATGGTCTCAAATCAATGGGCCTGGTTTGGTTATCTTCTTGGCTCAATGCCCTTTATACAATGATGTTCAGTTCTTCTGGGCAAATTTCTCAAGACTCTGGTACTGTATCAGATGTAATAAACAACCTTAAAAAAATTCCCTTTATTCCTCTTTCAGATGGTACATATAGTTCGGTGGATGATGGTACAATTTGGTTACACTCTGATGGCTTAAACCCCAGATTTGATGACCATGGTCCAGAAGCTTTCCCAGTGTTGTATGCTAAACTTCGGACTGTAAGTCCTGCACTTTTATGTGCTGCCGCGACTGTTGATAATTCATGCTTAGGCGAATCTATAATGGGCAACCTTATTAGGATGCTTCAAAGAATTGGTGTCCAACGGGTGTCTGCACATGAAATTGTAAAGGTGCACATCTTTCCAGCTATCTCTGATGACAAGATCACAATAGGCAATAAAACTTTGATGATAGAATACCTTTCCTTTGTAATGTCGCACCTGCAATCAAGTTGTCCCACCTGTCATACTGAAAGGGGACAAATAATTTCAGAGTTGCGCAATAAAGCTTTCATATTAACAAATCATGGCTACAAACAACCTTCTGAGGTATCAATTCATTTCAGTAAAGAATTTGGAAATCTTATTGATATAAATAAGTTGATCAATGGGTTGGATTTGAAATGGCATGAGGTGGATGTTGCCTATTTGAAACATCCAATCACTGGATCACTACCAGGTGGTATGATGAAGTGGAGGGAGTTTTTCCAGGAAATAGGCATTACTGATTTTGTGCATGTAGTTTCAGTTGAGAAGAGTATCACTGACATATCTCATGTAGTTCTTAAGAGTATATTATGTGATGGGGACCTTATCTCCCATGGGGAAGTTGCCAAAGATTGGGAATCACCGGAATTGGTTCATTTGTTATCCCAATTATCCTTAAGCAGCGACTCAATAAGATGTAAATACCTATTGGAGGTTCTTGATACATTATGGGATAATTGTTTTAGTGATAAAGTTACTGGTCAATGCATTCTTAATTCCCCTGGTGGTAGCAGAATATTCAAGTCTTCTTTTCTAAGCAGTCTCTGTGGTGTTCGGTGGATGGTGTCAAGTATGGATAATGAGCTTCACTATTCCAAAGATTTATTTTATGATTGTGATGCAGTACGCTCAATTCTTGGTGTAACTGCTCCATATGTGGTTCCGAAGGTTAGTTTTATGAATCTAAATGCTAGAGTTTGTATTTCACTCAATGCATTGCAATGCACATCTTTAAGCTTAATGTTTCATATTATCTACCAGAAATTATGCTTCTCGACTTTATGGTTGATTTTCTTTTGTTTCTTTTTTCTCTCTTTTTTCCCCCCTATTGTTTTTTTCTTCCACTTGAGTGGGACACAAAGTTAGTTTGGTTTGGTATATGAAGAGAATAATGCAGCACATACCTAACAAAGGGAAACTGGAAAATTTTACATGGGGCATGCTTTAGATTACATTAAACTGACTATTGATTTAACTGTTAGTGTAATTATGTTTACTTACAGCTCAATTTTCACTAAGCCGACCATCTTTGTGTATGCTCAGGCAGTGGCCCAGATGTTTGTATGGCATCTAAATGGAAGGTTAGGTTTAGGGGTTTTCTTTTCTGTTATATATATTAATGTATAATACATATTGATGGAGGTATGAATGTAGGCATGACTGTATGTGTTGGTACATAAATATGTGTATAGCTTCTGTATTTTTTAAACCAAAAATGGAAAAACAAAGACACCAGTAAGGTTAAAGTGTATAAAGTCACACCAAACTGAAAGGAGTGGCACTAGAGAATGTGCTTGTTGCTATGATGTCAAGTACACTATAATAAGAGCTTACTTGTTAGCATCGATACCCGGTATGTCTTATATATGGATTAATGTCTCAAGATTGACATCCTTTTTTTATTGATGTGCACTGATCACTTTTTTAGCACTTTATGTGGTTAACTACTGTTGTTGGTAATAATTGTGCCAGATATTCATGTTAGTTCTTACTAAATCTTTGTTTTCCATTCAAGTTACCAATATCTTGTAATATCATGTATCTAACACGTAGACTGTTCTAAGAGAAAGTATAAGATGCTTCATCCTTGGCTTAAATTGTGGCGTGTATGCCTCTTCCAAATGGTTACCACTTTCAATGCACAAGTTCTCAATTTACTTAATTGAAACATTTATGTTGGGATTTGATATATAAAATGTACAATTGAGCGTATCGTGTGTTTTGTCTCTCATGTGCTATGGCTCCTTCCCCTATTTTCTCCTATAAAACTTTTATCTCACACAGTTAACTATGGTTTCATTACTTATATTTTCTTATAAGGATTGAAACTAAGCGAAGAAATATCAAAATGTTTTTCGATTGCTATATTTGGGTTATTGGAATATAAGGGCTCTCTTTTAGAACAAACTAAGAAGCACAAACACTTCTCAGAAGGTGCATGTCCATGTCCAACACGTG
Source organism: Camellia granthamiana (assembly GCA_036172215.1). Taxonomy (NCBI): domain Eukaryota; kingdom Viridiplantae; phylum Streptophyta; class Magnoliopsida; order Ericales; family Theaceae; genus Camellia; species Camellia granthamiana. The sequence goes on along the minus strand of CM069910.1, from coordinate 28,344,581 downwards.
CACTGACACTCATCAGAAACTTACCGACATATTTTAAAAAAAAAATTTAGACTGAAACACGCTTCGGACACTTGGGGAACACACATGTTCATAGCTTAGACACATATGAAACACACTATAACTTATAAGTTTGAACAAAATAACTTGGAGGATACAATGATAAAAGAAAAACTACATAGATTTATAGCTATTAATCCCTCTTCTTTTAAACTTTAGAAATTAGTGTTATGTTGCACTTTTTATTATCTTTGAATGAAATATTTATACATATGACATATAATAAATGTATAAAACGATATATTTTGTGTGTCCCTCATGTATCGTGTCCTTCATTTTTTTGAAATTGGCGTGTCAGGGTTTCTATGTGGTGTCACACGTCCACATCCACGTCCACGTCACATCCACATCCACGCTTCTTAGAGACCAAAGCATTGTAAAATGTAGTTGCATGACTCAAAGCCATCCACTCATTGGCGAACAAGATAAAAGGTGCAATGGTTTGGGTTACAAAATATATATTGAGTATAATAAGAGAAACAAGAATAAATGACCCACGTTCATGAAGTTATTGCAAGGACTTTTTATGTCCTTTTTAGAATGCGCTGAACCTCCCTGCCTATGTTTGCTTTGTATCTCTTGACCCTGCATAACATTTGAGATTTTGATGGGTTATTGGTTCCAGCTGATTAAATTATTTTTGCACTATTCTGACTTAAAAGTTGTTCAATGGACTATACAATGATGATTTCTAGCACTTGATTGGCGGTTGCCAAGGTTTGCTGCTGTATTTTTTATCTAAATAAAAAATATAATTTTCTTCCTTCCAAACTGGCATCACCATTTGATATATTTGTTAATATCTTATTATTCTATGATATTGATACTCTTCCATTACTTGCTACGTAGCCCACAGTAATTGTGACTTCAGCTTTACTGATTACCCCTTTGAATCAGGGGGGATTCTGCTGATATAGATTTCTTTTTGATAATTTATTGTGCCATGTTTTTTTTATTTAAACAGGTGAAAAGTGAGAAGTTGTTGTGTGATATTGGGTTAAAGACTCAAGTTAGGCTTGATGACATCTTGGTAGCTCTTCAAGTTTGGAGAAGATCCAAGACCCCTTTCATGGCTAGGTATTATGTCTTATTGAAGTTATCTCTCTGAAATTCCCTCCAAAAAGCTTTTAATGACATTGTGAGTTGTGATCAATGAGCCTGGCACAATGAATACCTCATATTAGTATACTTTCAACTGTGATAAAAGATAGCCTTTGGGTGAAGACGCCATCTCAATACCTAAAAAAGTATCGTAGAGGACACAAAAATTTCAGATGTTTCATGAAACATAATGTTAGTGGACTTTTCTAAAAAAAAAAATCCAATTTTTAAAATTTTTCTAGGTTGTCTAGTCTAGAAAGGTAAAAGAATTTGACTCAAAGTAGAAAAAGCTCACGCAAAGCAGAAAATAAGCTGAAAAAATAGGCCCAACCTTTAAGCTGGAGCCAAATAAAGATACTTTTTTTGCTAAAATAAGCCAATTTTTTTACTTCTGGGATTTTTTGGCTTATTTTTAGGAAATAAGGTCGGGTTTTTTTTTTTTGAATGTGTGATGAATGACAAAATGTTTTTGTGTGTGTGTGTGTCTATCTATTTCTTAATTTCTGTGAATACTTGTTTTTGTCTTGATGCAATCTTGTTTTCCTTTGGTTTTTTGCAACACTACAGCATTTCCTTCATTGCTATTATTTTCTTCATGGCCTCATTTTACTCTATCCCGTAACAATGCATACACATTGTCCAGTCCTCCATGGTGTTATAGGTTTGTTCTGCTTTATTATTTTAAAATGACTGCTCATTTAAATGTCTCATTTTTTTATGCCCAGCATAGCACAGATGTCCAAATTTTTACACATTCATTTGGAATGAAATGGCTACTTCAAAGCAAAAAATCATTGAGGAATTGTCTAATGGCGACCTTTTATTTTTGTTCCATATTCATTGCGTTTTGAGGCATGATGATGTTGTACCTGGGGTATTTCTTTCCTCCTTCTGAAGTATATTGGCATGATTTAAACTGGTTCCATGAACCAAATCAAGGATATCCTTCCTCACAGTGGCTCCAGTGTGATTGATCGCCGACCCTTGTGCAAGGACATTGTGCAATATTTACCCAAGTCTTCATGTCTTTTTTGTGAATGAGTGTGGAGTCAATGAGATTCCCCATCTCCGAAGCTACCTACAAATTTTGTTGCAGTTATCAACTGCTGCTTTGCCTTCACAGGGAGCTAATATGGTAAGTAACAAAATAGAAGCAAAAAGTCAGTTGCATCTCATTATGGAGTCACTGCTATTTAATAATCCAAGTATTTTGTCATGTCTTAGGTTTTTCAAGTTTTTCTGCTGTGGAGTGATGGACTGAAATCTGGGTTACTGAGTCCTGAAGATGTTGCTTACTTGAAAGATTGTCTTCTAAAATTGGAATTTACAGTGCTTCCCACTGTGTTAGAATAAATGGGCTTTCCTTACACCCATCTTTCGGCCTTGTTTGCTGGTGTGATGATGAGAAGTTAAGGAAGGAATTTAGGCATTTGAACAATATTGATTTTCTGTACTTTGGTGAACTTAGTGATGATGAACAAGAGATGCTTCGGGTGAAGGTTACTGTTCTCATGCAGAACTTAGGAATTCCTGCTCTTTCAGAGGTAAGCTCTGTGCGCGCACGCGTGTGTTTAAACTTGACAGAGAAATGTTTAAAAGGGATAATTTAGTATTTATCTTTTAAAAAAGAAAATTTTGTATTTGTTTTTTGCCTATTGTAACTCGTGAAGCAATATATTATGGTCATGTGTTTTAAACTCGACAGAGAAATGTTTAAAAGGGATAATTTAGTATTCATCTTTTAAAAAAGAAAATTTTGTATTTGTTTTTTGCAGATAGTAACTCGTGAAGCAATATATTATGGTATGGCAGATTGTAGTTTCAAAACATCGCTGCTCAACTGGGCTCTTCCTTATGCTCAGCGTTACATCTATAATGTGCATCATGATAGATATGTTCAACTCAAGCAGTTTGGATTTGAGAACCTGAGTCGTCTGCAAATTATTGTTGTTGAAAATTTGTTCTACAGGAATATCATAAGAAAAAGCAACATTGCATCCAAGAAGCGGTTTGAATGTAGCTGTCTTCTGCAGGTACGTATCCTTTATTTTTTTATCATTCTATTTAGGCGTTCTGTATACCAACTGCTGGAAAGATTTACCAAACATGTGGGGCTTTGTGTATATTTCTTTAAGCCTCAATGGAGGTTATTGTAATTTACCTAAATAATTGAGATTATTTAAATATCTAGCTGCTGTGCTGAAAATTAGAAATCATCATATGGTGGAAGCATGTAGCCTTGGCTGTGTGGAGAATGATTTCTTGCCATGCTGAACTGTTGTTTTCTCGATGTTACAACACTTTTGGATCTTACATTGATTTTTTTTATTTTATGTCATCACTATATTAGTGAGCATGATAGGGGCATGTAAAGGCCAGGTTTATCTTTTATAATCGTGCATCAGTATTGTCTTTACATTTACAGGGCAACGTCTTGTATGCCACCTGGGAATCAGATTCTCATGCCTTGTTCATGGAGCTGTCTTGTTTAATATTCAATGGAACTCCCAACTTGCACTTGGCAAATTTCCTACACATGATAACAACCATGGCAGAATCAGGTTCCAATGAGGAGCAGACTGAATTTTTTATTTTGAACAGTCAGAAGGTACCAAAGCTACCCGACGAAGAATCAGTCTGGTCCATTTCATCTGGGCCATCATCAACAGAGAATGATGAGACAATCCGGACAAGTGCTTCAACAATTACTAATGAGCAAGATCTTCTGAAGTCTAAGAAGAAACCTGGAATCGACTCCCAAGCTGGCCTCCTGTGGATTGGAAAACCGCACCAGGTTTCAGTTTTGCTCGCGCAAGTGGATTGAGGACACAAGCAGCAATTCCACCTCCAAGCAGTAGTAGCATGGCAGGTGATGGCAAATGATTCCCAAGAAAAAATTGCACGAACGGATCGTGTGGTTCCACCTCCAAGCAGTAGTAGCATGCAGGTGATGGCAAATGATTCCCAAGAAAAAAATTGCACGAACGAATCGTGTGGTTCCAATTGAGACCAATGCTAATTGGATGATAGGAAGCTGATCCAGTTGCAAGCTGCAACAGTAGTGCTACCAGATTCTGATGCTTCAGATCGGTCCCAATCCTAGTTGCTTCTCGGCGTAGATGTTGAGTATGACTCTGTTGATCTAATTAACCCCACATGTCCCAAACTTGGGGTCAGATAAGTCTAGCGAGAGAGATCAGCTTCCTTTTGGCACGCCCAGCCACGCAACAATCTTTGTTGACGGGGAGAATGGGAGAGCTTGTAGCTTTCAATTACTTTGCCACAAATTTTGGTAAGACGAATGTGACATGGGTCAATGAAGATACTGAGACTGGGTTACCTTATGACATTGTTGTAGGGGATAACCAAAAGAGTAAGGAGAGTACATTTGAAGTTAAGGCAACCAAATATGCAAAGAAGAACTGGTTCACTATATCAGCGAGAGAGTGGCAATGTGCTGTTGAAAAAGGTGAATTTTTTTAGCATTGCACATGTGGTTTTGTCAGGTAACAATATGGCAAGGATCACAGTGTACAAGAACCCTGTGAAACTTTGCCAGCTAGGCAAGATGCAATTGGCCGTTGTGGTGCCAAAGCAACAGCAGGAATTTTCAACTGCTTCCTGAAGCACCTTGTTTCTCTGTGCTTTTTGTGGAAACACTAACAGAATATTTTGCTTGAAAAACTGGAGTTTGAATGAGTATGTGCCAGCTGGTGCTCACTCAAACATCGTTTACAGATTGATAGATCGTAGATCGGTGCCAGGGTGTAGTTTGCTTTGAGGTTGTAGCATCCACTTCAAGTACATAAGCAAAAAGGTCTTTTTCCGGCACAGTAATTCTGGAGTGTGCTCGAATCATAAGGATTTTTCAAAGAGACGCATAAATTTGCAGAATGAAAGGTAGAAATTTGCAATGATCGGTGTTGGAGATCAATTTCATGGCCATTGCATCTTCAGGTTTTTCTTTCTAGAATGCCAGCAGTCTGCTTAAATTTGTACCAGTAGAAAATTCTTCTGAAATGTATTCCAGCAGTGGGTCAGCAAGTTTTTACATTCTTTTTTCATAATTTTAATTTTAACACCATTTGTAATTGTTAATTGGGTGGCTCAAGTGGTTGCCTATAAATATTTGATTAGCTTTGTACAAATTTTCCTCACAAACATTAAAATTATAGAAATGAAATGTCAGGAATAGAATTCAACTTGTATTGTTGTTGTCAATATTTTTCATATATTTGACAGGGCTTTAGTTGGTATTAGCCAGTATGTTATGGTAGCACTGTAAGTACTATTATTCATCTTGTTTATGAAACTTTAATTATCTAATTGTATGTATTTCACATGGAAAATTAAGAATAAATAAGAAGACCTATTCTACTCCCCAATCCACAGAAATTTCAATTTTAACTACTTCACAAGCCGTTTGCCTAACACCACTGATGCAAAAGATTAGTACTCCCTCCATCTCAACTTATTTGTCTATTTCTATGATTCTAAACATTTTAAAAATAGTTTGTATTTTTAAATTTATTTTTTGTTAGCAATTTTGAAAAATTATTTACAACAATTAATTGAAATTTTTAAGAAAAATACATTATTTCTTAGGTCTATTTTGGGAAGTGGGTTATAATCCACTTCCCAGATTATAACTCACTTCCTCTCTCACAGAAAAGCTGCTTATAAGTAGCTTTGTACCAAAAAGCTGATTATAATCATCTTCCCAAAATAGCCCGTTAATCTAATTAAAAAGCACAAATATCCCATGTAAGACAAAATCAATACTTCATTAGTTATGTAAATGAAAAATACTATCATCACTTTTAAATTGAAATATATATTTTTTCTTTTCTATTTTAGTGCCTTCAATTTTTATTTTTTTGGGAGAGCCAAGTGTCTTCATATTATTTACATTAATTTTACTAAAAGAAAATTAATATAATAATGTCAAAATTATAGGCGTACTTATATTTTAATCAAACTTGAGGGTGGTTAGTGTAATTGACTTTTTTGTAAAATTATCGATCCAGTCCAGAAGCTCCTTAACCCTCTCTCTCACTCTCACTCTCACGAGCCTCCCCAGAGTCGAGAGTTCCGTAACAATGGCGGCGACACGTAGCCTTCTCCGATCACCAATACTCCCCTCTCCGATCTCTCTCCACCTCCGCCGCCGCCACCTCCCACCACAACAACCACCAGTCCAGCCACCAGTTCCTCGAACCTAACACTTTCCTCAACAGCTGGAAACCTCCAAAGGACCCCAAAGAGGCCGAGGCTAAACTCCTCCAGCTGAGGCGCCAGTACGCGAAGAAGATGAAGGAGGTCCGGAAGGAGTATATACAGGAAATGGAGTTGCAGAGGCTGGAGAAGCAGAGGAAGGATGATGCCAGGAGAGAGTCTATTCGGATCGCTAACGAGGAGCGTAAGGCCGCCAAAGCCGCCACCAAGAAGGCCAAAGCCGCCGAACGAGAGGCCGCTGAGGAAGAGTTCCGAAAAACCCTAGTATGTCGGACTTAATTGACAATTACCGCATTTTTTATTTTTTATTTTTACGATGATTGTTATTGTTGAGCTTGATTGATTTTGTGTTGTTTGGTTGCTGAGAAAATTCACGAGGAAGTGGATGTGCTCAAAAGAAAAATATGAATTGAAAAACCCTAGATTGAGCTGATGTCTCTTGTCTATAATGAAAAATATGATTATTTCTGTTAATGTTACAGTCGGGTTGATTTGGATCGAGTGATTTGATGAGAAATTAACATATTTGGTTTAAAGTTATAGGTAAAAAACAGTGAGAAATGAAGGGAAAGAATTTTCATGAGTGAGATTTGGTGACAGGCAAACTAATTGATTGTATATATATATATATTTATAATAATGAGATTGTCTATTAACATACAAACAAAGAAAAAGAAATACCACTTGCATACTTTTTTCTTACTCATCCAAACAATACATGATTGTGAGAGACCTCAATCATTTTTTTTATTCTTCTTTTCTCACCCCATGATCCAAACGGAACCTTAATATTGACGTTGATGGGTGACTGAAAACATTCATTAGGAAAGAGGAAAAAAAGGAGATACACATTCTGCTGTATATTTAGCTAAATAATTGAAAATAATACACTGAGATAATATGCCAAAAAAGAGCAGATCCATCCCTTCCCACCCTTGCAAGTGATCTATTCCATTTGTGTCTAGAATTATTCAAAATGTGTCGATATTTGATTTATTTGCAAGCCTACCATATTAGCTATGACTATTCTATTTTTTCTGAAAAACATTTGACTCTCTACCCATTCCAGTATAAATGATTAGTTAATCAAATAATATATAGTAATTGGGTTGGTTTGAAAGTACTTAAAAAATAGGGGATTGAAGAATTCTAATTGGTTTAGTACACATCTTTTATACAAAAAGAACGGAATTCTAGTTGTTGAAAGGACAACTTCTGTTTATGCTTTTTGCGTGTTTCTCTGACGTTATTTCTTAGATTATAGCTGATCTGTGATGTGATTTGCAATTCCTAACTGATGAACAAGTTTTTGGATTTTTTTTTCTTGGCATGATTTGACTTGTAAGAATATCATACTTATCCGAACTCACTTACAATCCAATCAGTAACCTACGAACTTAATACTACTTTATATGCATATATGTATAAAACCATTCAAACTTGATGGTCTTTTGGTTTGTTAACAGATTGATTGATGTCTCGTTATTTTTCTGTATGTTGGAATCCAAAAGATTTTATATGACTATTGAATATAAATCCCCAATCCATTCTGTTCAGCACAAAAAAAACAAAAAAATGAAATCTGCTTCAGATTTAGTAAAATTTTCTGCATGGGTATGTATCTGGACCCAGTGTATATATGAATCAAAATTTTCTGCCTAGGTCGTCATCTTTTTCCGTTGTGTTTAAAATATGCTTTTTAGTTGAATCATGATTTTAAATGACCGTATCGGCAATAGTCATATTTCGGATAAGGTATCGGAACTCCAAAATTCCAATACGTAACGGCCGATATTTAAAACTCTACTAGATATATGTTCCTGTTCTAAGGATTCTTGGCAGCAGTGCAATGCATCTTTTCTACCAGTTTTTGCTTTCTTGTGCTTTGTTCATGATTGTGCCAACACTCTTTCTTCATTGATTGGTCTTTTTTAGCATATCCTAATGAGTTCAATTTGTATGGGTGCAGTTGAAAGAAAGAACTGAGAAGCTTGAATATTGGAGGATGAAAGAAAAGAAAATTGAGGAGAAGAAGAACGATAAAAATGAACTTGTGCGTCGGCAAAGTTCCATGTGGATAAATGAACCTGAATTGGAGAAGAAGATACTGGAAGCGATTGTTGATACTACTCCCCTTTGAGTACCCCTTTTTCCTTTTTTCTTTTTTGTTAGAAATGCGTATTTGATGGCAGGAAGCTTACATGTGAAACTAGGGCTTGGTCCATATATTTCATAATAAATGCCTGCAGGAAGCAACTTTTTCACCCGTCTATCTGCAGTTGTTTTCAGTGACATGATGAATGTTTTGCAGCTTTCATTTTACCTCTAGGCGGCCCAGACACCTACTTTCCGTATCCTAAAATGTTAGTGCAGTGGATGATTCCTGCATTTTTTTTTTTTGTAAAATTGTTCGTGTGTTACTATTTCTTAGGCATGCATGAATTATTAACATGCATGAATTCTTCCCTTTTCAAAGTGCTAGTTTACTCTTCATATTGAATGTCACTTTTTGAATTGAAACTGCCAATATATATTACTAACATTGTTAGATGGATAGCAAATATCATAAAGCTTTCTTTTGCCTAGATAGCTTTGACAATCTGCTACTGAATGTAGCCTTTACTAGCAGTGTTTGACTCAAAATTCATCGGGGAATCAGTATTTGATAATTTGTTACTTGTGAGTTAATTCTTCCCCCTCTTTTTTTTATTTTTTTTGTTGGTACCAAATACAGGTTATTTTAAAATAAAATTCCAAAAGTCGAGCAAATTTTTAAAACCTCCCAAAGAAGATCCATTTGAAAAATAAATTTTGAAACTACTTGAATTTTGATATTTTGTTACCTACACATTTGAAGGTCAAAGAAAAACATAGAGTGAGTGAGAGAATAATGGTCGTCCACTTAATACAGAATGGATATCAGAAGTAATGCTACTCTTTCTTGTGCATTAGCAGAAAGGTAAGTGTAAATACACAGAATTAAATAACTAAAAAGGATAAAGAATGTACACATCAACACAGTAAGGCTTACCTTGAGTAACAATGAGGGTACCAATAAAAACAAAACAAAATGCCCCAGCAACTTTCTGATTCACTTATTCAACCGTGCTGGTGCAAAATTATACCACATTAGGACAAAAACTAGTGTTAAACTTGAGATTTAAACCACTATTCCAACCAACAAAAATCAATTATCATATCATTTACATTACATTGGTAAAGTGGGGGGGGGGGGGGGGGGGGGGGGGGGGGGGGGGAAGAAAACAAACAAACAAAAAGGAAATGAATTGTGGCTACCATTAAGCTAACATGCCCAAAACGTCGCACCTTGGTTTTCTCACCCAGCAACTTCTTTCACTGGGCCTTGGGTTTTTGAATCTTCACATAGGGGAAAAGCCCCATGAAGCGGACAACTTTTGGATTCCATCCCCGTTGTTGAGCACGACAAAACATCAAGAATGTGTTTGCAAAATATGAGCTAAAACCCATGAAAACGTGCCACAAAGCATGACCTTGCGGATTGAAGTGCCAGCGAGAAATCTCCTTGCAGAACAGACGATCACAAAGCCAGAAAAGACTCCCTAGCAATATGGTGATCGCATATAACTTTGCTAGCCACTTCGCAGATCTATCTTCTGTGTATATGTAGTACTTGTACATCCGAGGGATGCATAGAAGACAAAGCACTATGTAATGCACCTTAAAACCAATTCCAAGACGGATTTGTGAATGCACAATGGCAAATACTGCACCATAGATGAATAAAAACGTGGGCATTGTACTACGATAATGCCAATCTGGGGAGTAAAGGATGTAGATATAGAGCAGCATTTCCCATACCATAGGTGTTTCGTCACCTTGCTGTTGCCTGAAAATGAATCAGAACTTGTCATCATGATCACAACCATTTTGATTGAAATGGTTGCGATCAGAGTCTAAACTTATTTTAACCCAATGCTTTTCAACAAAAATACATATGATACGAGATCCTTTACAATTTTGATTCTCATGGGGCACAACACGGATGGAGTCCAATGTGTCTGCCTCATAACAGCACATAATATAAAGCTTTTCTTCGTTGAGCTAAATTCAAGGCAAGTAAAAAGTATATAATCCACCACACTCTGCAGACCAAGAAATTTTACAGAGAGCTTGCTAGTCATCAAGTACATATATTTAGTAAAAGATCCCCCATTCTATCTAGTAAAAGAGTCAACTTGATAAACAAAGCAACCAGAGGATCATCAGACAAGAATACTTACACTTTCTGCAGCGTGGCATGAAATAGCATGCTCCCAATGGCAAGAATCATATTTGAAATGTATAGGACACTAAACCTTTTCTCAAAGCGTTGCCTCAGGGCATTCACCAGACCAATGAGTGGCAAAAGAATGCCTGGAATATTTGACACAGTGTTGAAAAATTCTGCAACATAAGAAGAGTATACGTAGTTCTGCTCACACCACTCAGTGGTAGATGTAACAGGGCCCCAAAAGCTTGATATTCCATCTGCCATTTTTCACTGTATATAATTTTACTGCTCAACTGAAACAGCTTGTCAGGATGTTACGGGATTACAAAATGCTGGAAATTATGTACCTGTAATAGCTACAAGAAAGTAAAATGGATCATCAATAGTTTGTGGAATATAAATAATCTTTCTTTTTTTTAAATGTTTGATGACTGAATAAGAAAGTATTCTGGTATATCACCAGGAGATAATTTTAACTAACTTGAAGAGTAAAGTTGATAAACCAAAGTTTACACCCACATGTGCGATAGATAGTAAATGATAAGAATGGCAAGAGCTAAAAGTATGTATTCATTAAAAAAAAAGCCATCAAAAGGTGGTGTAACCATGATCATCATCATTAAAGCCTATCCCAAATTAACTTTAATTTTTTTGTTGAGTACCTACCCCAAATTAACTTAAATAAAGCAGGAAGCCATGTATGAAATCCCATAGACAAAATGTTTATGAGCAAGAACCATCTATTCAAGCGACATTAAAATGGTAAAGATTCATACATGCAATAATGTAACTTCCAAAAAACTTTAAAATGTCTCATTAAATGGCATAATCCATCACCATCATATTTTTGACAGAGGTCTCATTATATTATCTCTCTTAAAAAAATGTTTACTTCATAAAAAATCAATAAGGACCCAACCAAAAATTACAAGTATTTAGGGAGCTAGGTGATATGGTCACAAGACCAAGAAGCATAGCATACAAAGAGTATCAAGCTTTGAGACACCCTGCAATTCATCTGTTGAAGGATAAAGGAGGCGGTAAATATGGGGTATCTTGAATTGTTGACTGTTAATGAAGATTCAAGGGTTATTAGTTGGATGAAATTAAGCATTTTGGATTCCGAGTACATGGATATTTGATGCTCATGCATTAGATCAAGAAACAGACCCATTTAGTTTATGACTAGGGGTTGCATCTTTTTGTTTTATTTTTATTTTTTTAATCATTTCTGGTAAAGTTAATAACTTCTTCTTCATTTTGGCTAAGCATCTGATACTTTATCCTTTGCAAGGTACCAAATGTTAAAATGTTGGTGTTTTTTTGGATGTCTTATATTTTTGTTGGATATTGGTATTTGGAATGTTAGATTTTGTTTGTTGTTTTATTTTATTTTTTTAATAGATATTTTGCATTTAGATTGTTAGGTGGATCAAGTTTTTCTTTTTTGGGGGGAATTATTGAGTTTTGTCTGTGTTTTTATTTTTTTAGAAATATCTTGCTACGTGGTCAAATATACCCTAAGTCTTACTTTAATATGAATGGTAAAAGACTAAAACAAAGAAAAAGAAACTTCATGCAGATTGCCTGAACCACGAAACCTAATCAACGTGCCTATTCCCCCTAAATCAGTACAAACGAGATTCGACGACTCAAGGGACTTTTTATCCCAAAAGGGACCTCACTCAATCAGGGGCAAAAAGTAAATTGCAATCAAGTAATGAATGTCGTCAATCGACTCAATCCATTTCGCTTGCCTGCTGCAGGAGAAAAAAAAGTTGGTACAAGATCTGGGGGAGAACTAAAAGTTTGCGAGGGGCCTCTAAAAGCTTGGGAGGAAAAGGAAAGGGGTTAAAAAAGGGAGTAAACACCAGAAATTGCACCATCTTCTCATTCACAAAGATAATCAAAGATTGCAATGGAAAAACTTCTTTTTAAAACTAGAAGACAAGGGCTCATTAGAGCCATCTCTCCATGCTCAGAGCCCTTTTCCCCCTTTCTATCTATGGACTAAGGGGATCAACTATTGTCTCTTCTAACTCCGGAGTTCAGTATTTTCTCCAATTCATAGATAATCACATTATAATTAGACGGCTCTATAGGATGAAATTCAAAAGTGAAGCTAGCATAATGTTTCAAGCCTTTTATCACAAAGTTCTTAGTCTCTTTGAGACTTCATTTTCGGATAGGGAAATCTATAAGAATTCTCTGCTATTGGAACTTTCCCACCCACTTTGATTGTCATATACAAAAAAAAATCTATTCCACTTTCTTACCAAATCTCTATGTATTCTGGCACATAAACAAAGGGGTTGTGAAGTTCAACAAGAAATGACCCAAAATTTTGATCTTACTCTATTTGAGATCGTTCCTTTTAATTGTAATCAAAGGTGTTTTCTTGTCTATTGTTTCTTTTAACAAACCAAAGAACCTAATGCATTGAACTTTAATTCCGGGTGATTTGACAACAACCCCTGAACTACAAAAGAAGCCCAACTCCAAATTATTCAAGAATAGTGGCTTTGAATTCTTGACACTATGACTTAGGATTAGTCAATTCCGTGGACTTCATTGGTCATGCAACCATGAAAATTATATTTTGGAAGTTTGAACAAAGTCCTAGAACAGTTATGAAGCTTAATCAAGATTGGCGCCATACGAAATGCAGAAGTATTGTAAATGACATTCGCGCGCGCGCACACACAATACAAGATTTACATAGTTCACCTGAAAAGTTCAAAATCATAAATATTTTAACCAAACGCATCAAATAATTGAGCTTTCATACTTTCAATTTAGAAACATCCAAATTAACACGTATATTAAGCAAGATAGCCTTAGCTAAGAGTAATTGAAGAAATGCCTTGACGAATGAAATTATCGAACAAATGCCTCAACTTTTTCTTCTTTTTTTTTGTGAATGGAAATAAAAAAAGCAAACCCATTGCAGAGAAAAGAAAAAGAAACCAAACCTTACAAAATCAGATCTATGTTCCCGCAGTAAGCTTCCTCTCTCTCTCTCCAGAACCCTCTTTCTCTCTCTATATATTCGTATATGTTGTATGTGTGTATGTATATATATATTCTGCAGCGTGAAGGAGGAGATTTCGGTATTTATATTCTCTCTCCCCACTTTTCTCTGTAGGGAAGAACAGTTTAGGTTTTCAAAAATGACAAGCACAGAAGTGGGAACGATACCTCTCAGAGCAGCAGATTCATTCGTCAATGCCAAAAAAGAATTCGGCCTCCGGAAGAGCGCGTGATCAATCAACTGTTTTCAGTTACGTGTGAGTCGGCACACACGTGTCTCAACTTTATGTCCGTTCGATCAGGCTGTTGACCGGTTGAGATTTCTTTTGGAATAATATTATATGAATTAATTAATATATTAGTTAATGTATCAATTGATAATGTGATATAATTTTAAAAAAATTTATTATTTATAATATGATTAATGAATAGGATCAATAATAATATCATAACAAATATTGATATACTAATTAATACATATAATATTACTGTAACCTTTAACGCGTGTGAAACATACACGCTTAATATACGTGTTACTCCTACCAAAATATTACTAACCCATTTTAAGGAATTGTACCATCACAATTTTCTTCACAATAATGATTCAGTGTATTAATTTTGATATTTTAATAAAACACTAACGACGTGAGTTTTAATTTTAATATTTTAATAAAACACTAATGACATGATTAAAAAAAAAAAACAAATAAACAAATTAAGATCAAAACATCGTATCATAGTGGATGGAGTCCACTGTCAACTCATTAAAATTGACTTTAAAATTCAAGAATTAGAGTTCTAAAACATTTTTCTTTTTTACCTACACCCTTAATATTTTTATATATATATTTTTTTGTTTCTATATGATTAAGAGCATCTCTAATATTATTTTTTTATTATTATATTTGAATACAAATTTGATTAAAAATTATATCTGATATTATGCGTTTCAATAGATAATTTTAAACTTTTATCAAAACATTAGTCGATCGGGCGAATGTCTGGCCAATCGATCGACCAGTGTAATTTTTTTACAAATTTTTGCAAGGAAGTCGTCATCTGAAAGGACATCCAATAGTGAAAATAATCTGTAACTCTAACAACTATGAACAATGATTTGATGAAAGATACATTCATTCTCAATTTGATAAAAAAGATTTAAGAAATTCTAAATTTAATACTTATTTGGTGAATGAGCTGAAATAACAAAAGACACATATGTTCATCAACAATTTAATGAAACAAAGGTGTTGAGTTAGAGATGGTCTAAGTAATTCCCCCCCATAAACATAGCTTTTCAAAATTTATAATTAGTACATTTTAAAAATATTATTAATGTTAATAAATTTACAAGAATGACAAAATAAGTAATCTATGTTATTTTAGTCTTTAATTTTTTAAAAGGGAATAATATTTTTGGATAATAAAAAATATAATGTTTTAGGACGGAGGGAGTAAAAGACAAGAAAATTTAATATACACACTCTTAAAAAGGGTGTACTATATACATTCCTAATTATATCATTTTTTTTAATTATGAATAATTAATTTTTAGTTATAATATTATTTTAAGTATGACTTATGAAATATTTAGTTATATCTCATGTTATATTTAGTTATAACTAAAACAATATGAAATTAAGTCATTTTATGGTTTAATTATAGCTTTAAGAAAAAAGTATTGCTAAGAGTAGAGGTGAGTGCGGGTCGATTGTGGTCACGGAATCTTTAATCCGACATCCTTCTGCCAGATTGGTGGATTAGAGAAAATCAATCCATATCTGTCCGCCAATCCGACAGATGTGGATTGCGCAGATTAGCGGATGGATGCGAATCGGTTTGACGATTTAAAATTTTATAAATTTTCAACATAATTCAACTTGTGCACTTCCTTAGAAAAAAAAAATAGTATTACAGTCAATGACTTAAAAAAATATTACAATCACTACATGCCTCATCAAAAAAAAAAGTTTGAAATTTTAGAATATTACAATCACTGCATGTCTCATCTACATATTATAATTACAGCATGCCTTATCTACATATTATAATCACAGCATGCCTCATCATACAAAGTATTACAATATGTGGTTCTTAAAATATAAAAGCAATTCAAACCACCAAAATCATGAATAGAGCAATAGTAGATATTGTATGATTCTGTATTGTTACATCTATATCTGTTTTTGAAAACAAAAATCAACCAGCATATATAATCTTTTTTATTTATTATTTTTAGAGTCAGATTTAAAAACCAAAAAATAAATATAAATAATGCATTTATTTTTTTAAATTCAAAAAAAATATATTCAAGTTGAAAACTCTTTTTCAAGATAACATATTCAACAAAATATTTAAAATCTTTTTAAATTGAAAACATAAATAGAATATTTAAACAAATTGAAAATATAAAATTTTACAAATTACTAGATGTGCTGACGGTTTGGTGGTTCGGTTGTTGTCAGAGGAATCTCAAATCCACTATTCGTCCAAAACTAGACGGATTGGAAAAAACTAATTTGCAACCATCCGCTTGTCATCACGTATCCGTAAAAAATACGACGAATCAGTTCGGTTCGGTCGGTTTGGACAAATCAGTATGTTCGATGCTCACCTCTAGCCAAGAGTGTCTCCAATACTTACTCAGATGTTTCGTCAAATTTAAATTTAATGAAACATATATATATATATATTTTCTCATGCCATGACATCAAACCTATATCAAATAAAAGTAAGACTAATTTTTCATTAAATTAAAAAGGATGATTTAACCTTTTATCAAATTTTACAAACGATCATTAGTAGACGACAAAGTAGATGACTGACTGATCAATCGGATGAATAATCGACTTAGGGTTCGTTTGGGATGTGGGTTAGATTTTTTGCTATTTTAATCTAAAGTTAAAAAGCCTTGTTTGGAATAGACTTTTTGACTTTTTAAACTTTTGTAAGAAAAAAAATGAAATTATTATAAATTAGATATGATATTTTATCTTATTAAATTAAAAAAATTATTTTATTTTTTTTATAATTATTTTAACAAAAAAAAAATCTTTTGACTTTTTCATAGTTAGCTCTTAAAAAATTTTTACTAAAAATTTCCTCTAAGCACTGGCCAAATGAGTGGCCAAACGATGGGCCAAAATAAAACGATTACAGCCCAATCAACCTTTTATTCAAATTTTCACTTTAATGAAAATTTTGCGTAAGCGGGGAGATGCTCAAATGCCAAACTGCACCTTAATTAGGGCTTAAATACTCAATTTCGCTGCGATTTAAATAAATCCCCCACTCCAGCCCGGCGATAGCTTCTTCTCCGGCTCCGGCAACGGCAACTTCAACGGCGACGGCGACGGCGACGGCAACTCCTTCTCTGAATATTTTGGGTGGGTGAGGATGGAGGGTATGGTGAAGAAATATCAGCAAAAATTTAGAAAAGTGAAAGAAGAGATGAGTCGATGGGACGAACTTCAATCTAGGTTGCTTTCCCAGTTCCGGAACTCATCTTCTATCATTCAGAGGCTACAGGTCCCTTCTAATTCACCACAACATACTTATAATATGAAATAGCTTATGAATTGTTCTTCATATTATAATTTGTGTTTTGTTTTTTGTTTTTGTTTGATTGCAGGTTATCCAAAATCCCAAGAACTATGGTGCCTTGAAATGTATTGGTGGCATTGAAGATTTGGTCTTGAGAAAGCAGATGGAATCTTTGGAATCTATCTTGCTTTACATGAATAAGACTCTGTAAGTTTTTGGGTTTCTGTCTTTTGCTCCATGCAATTTGCTGAGAAAATTTTGGATAAGAAAAAAAAATCTCAACTTTTGAACTTATGATGATTATTTTGTTTAGATTTTGGTAAAGTAAGCATAGCATTTTCTTGCTTTCCATGAATAAGACTCTGTAAATTATTGGGTTTCTATCTTTTGCTCTGTGCAATTTACTGAGAAAATTTTACATAAGAAAAAAAAATCGCAACTTTTAAACTTATGGTGATTATTTTGTTTATATTTTGTGAAAGTAAGCATAGCAAGTTGGGATTGTGGCATTTAGTTTTGGCACTTTTTTTGAAATGCTAGGAACAAAATTTTTAATGGTTACTTACTCTCCTCGAAGGCTTTGTAAATGGGGAAATGATTTAATGCTCTCAAATAAACTCTTGAATAAAATCGTCATTTTTTTTTAAAGAGAGTAGAGATATTTCACGATATGTGATACATTTCAAATATTTTATGTATTCTTGATCGTGATAATGTTGATCATATTGTTTTGCAACCAAGAGTGGTTTTGCTCATTGACATCTGAAGTAGTCAAGTCATTGGGTTCATTGACAAATGTGTGAATTTTTTAGTTTATTGTGGACTATTCCAGGGAAGAGTTTCATGGTATTGTTTTCTTCCTCGATAAAATTCTTCGCGATGGTAGACAGCTGGTTAAAGTGGGATCTATTCAGGCGACCCCAAAACAGCTACAACAACGAATTGGTATAAAACCATCTCTAGCAGATTGTCTGGATGGGCTACGCCTTATTTACGAGATGCACCAATCAGAGTATGGAAACTACTCACTACTCACTGTCTTACATTTTCCCCCTCCCCACTTCAAGTAGGAATTTAGGATGGCTATGGGTAGTTTTTGGCTAGGCGGAACATTGAGTTGAAACAAAGCCTTCTGTATTATTTTGTTTTAGTTAAATTGATTTGGATTCAGTGCACATTTATACTTAAAAATTCATTTCATATTCTTTTCTCCATTCCTGGATTGTTGCTAGTATGGGTTGCACATCACTTACATTGAGGAATTTAATTTATTTTTTTATCAAAAATGCTTCCTACCCCCAGTGATTAGGCACCCCCACCACCCCCAGTGCCACGTGGCACTGCGGGATTGGAAGAAAAGAAAAAAAAAAAAAAAAAAACAGTGTTGGGGCCAATGACACTGCGCCACCTCACTGGGGGTCGACCCCCAGTGGGTGTATGCAGCAGTGTTGTTTTTTTATAACATTCATCACATGCACTACTGCTATCTCATTTTTCATAACCTCTATTTATTTCATGCCAGCGAGAGACTAGGTTTTCTTTCTTCTCACTCCACCATCTATTCTCAATGGAGTATGTTTTGTTTTGTCTTTTTAGTGTGCTATTTGCTGAAGCACTTGGTTTTAATAATGTTACTTGTTCATTGACAAAAGTCATATCTTCCAACAATTGTTAGTTGTGATTGCTGCATTAATAGATTACAGAGCCAACATTAAGTTTTTATTTTAATTCTCTAGACTCATTCAATTCTAGTTTTCAGGTACATTCTTAAAGCATCAATTGTATCAGCACTTTCAGCACTTGCCTTGAAGCCCAGGTATGCAAAGCGTTGCAGTTCTTCAATATATCTCGGAATTCATAAACCTTCTTTATGGTCAGTCACTCTCTTGTTTAAAGAGCATGAAATGTTGATGAGTTTGTGTGGACAAATTTGTTTATTACCACATTAAATGGTTGAAACTGAAATTCTTTTACTCCAGTTCATTTAAATAATTTGCTTCTTCTTGTTTCTAATTCTTCTTGTTTCTAATTCACATCCTTGATGTATTTTTTATGTTGGATTCTCTTGAATTTATGAATATGTCTTGAATTTTTATCACTGCAGCGGCAGTGATCTAGGTGCTCTCCAGCAACTCTTGGTTGATCAGCCAAACATCCCCAAAGAGGAAGGTATGCAGACTATCTAATAATGAAGCAATGAAAATTATATAAAACCATAACTGAACTGAACTTCAGTGTCAAGAATGTCCATGAGTTGGAATATCAATAGCAAAAGATTATGTAACTCTATTTGCAAGAAACAATTCTGATTTAAAGCCATCATGAAATTGATTAAATTGAGAAATAAACTAAAAGATATGGAAAATAAGATAATCAGAAGAAACAGGGATGAAACAAAAGAATAAACTGATGTACTATTTTTCATGGTCCACTAGTGGAACTCTAGGCTTGACATTGAGTCTGTTAAGATTACATCAGTTCATCCAGTATTATGATAATAAAATCAGGTGAAGTCAAAGTTCGTGATTTTGAAAATTATCGAACCTAGAAAATCTCAATATGTTGGATTGAGTTTTTGCTTCAATTGCCTTTTTGTATTCATAATTTCCTTGGATTGTTTTCAGCAATTCATTTGAATGGGGAAACTTTATAGCTACTTGATTTGATGACTAGAAATTTGATTTGTCCGACTATGCTGATTCCTAGAGAATTTTCTTGGCCTAGGGGTTTCTATACATATAAAACAGCTGGTTCCAGTTATAATGTGCATGCCACCTATGCTGGCCTTTGTTGAAATTTATCATTAAAGCTGAGGAACTTTGCACCCCCCACACACACACCAATAAACTTTTTTTATCCTCCTATGTGGATCTATACAACAAACGCCATGCGTATATGGTGGGTACCATTTTATTCTGGGGTGTGTTGTACATGTTCACATGGTGTTTGTTGCGTGGATCCACGTAGGTGAAAAAAATGGTGAAATTTATGTGGTGACAAATATTATTTTTCTTTATTTTTTATTATTATGTTTTTTTATTTAACTGTAGTCTTTAGCATCATCTTACTGTAATTTTATTTTCCGCAAATTCACAATATTTCTCATCTAATTGCTATGTTTTCTTTGCAGTGCAATCCATATTTGACATTGTGTTTGCTGAAGAAATATGTTGATCTTCTGCTTCTTGATGATCACAAATCTTGGTTCTATGAGAGGGAAAAGACTGATGAATGCTACATGCTTTTTGATTTTAGATAACAAAGGATCATCAGTTGTCATTTTTGGCAGCCTTGAAGACACGCTTGGCAAAACCATACAAGAGATGGACAATTTCTTCGTGAGTTTTGATGAATGAGGATGTGTACAAACTATCATCTGCAGGACTGCTACTGATATTTGGCCTTCGTAAAGTAAGATCTGGAGACAAAGTAGTGGGTGATTCTGTTTAGGAGTGAGACTTTGGTGTGAAGTTTCTAAAAAATGTTTCCGTGGCTAATGTTCAATGCAAAGAATGCTAAAGCTTTTGATTTATGTGAGGATGTCTATTATGGTGGCATGAACGTTTCTTTTACCCCTCTTTTAATTACTTGTGTTGGGATGCGAACTCATTGTTTTTGCTTTTTTTTAAAAAAAATTTTCTTTTTACATTTATTTTATTTTATTTTATGTTTTTGGATTTGGGTTTGGGTTTGGGTTTGGCAGAGTAAATCCAAAGTGGGCAACAGAGCATTTCTTTGTAATTCTTGCAGTTGCTGAGACGATAATTATAGCAATACTAACTGTAAATTTTCTTTTGGTCCTTTTCATAATTCAATTTGAGACTTGTTTCTTTTTTATTTCTGTTTTGCCTAAATAAAAAGGGTGTTCTCTCAAATTGTAACAATGAAGTTCTCATCCCCTTGATCAAGAAAACAAGAAGGAAAAAAACACAGTTCATTTTTTAACCCCAACATGACCCTATGAAGCCACCATCAATTCCCGGGCCACTAGGGCAGGTGGTTGTCAATTTTTTCCGATAAGTTAATGGCAAAGTTTTTGAGTCAACCATTATTAGAAGTTTTTTTTTGTCTGAGTTTTCTCACTCATGGATATCAAGCAAAGGGACCGGAAATCTAAATGCGAGTTTTTTCGTAAACATTGCTGTGAAAATAATCCTTTTCGAGCTGTGAAAAGTGAAACAGTACTTTGTATAGGTGAGTCCATGTATTCAAAGACACCGCAGTTTTTGCTTAGGACAACGTTTGACACAGCTTAGCCATGTTTTTGAAGTAAGAGCAATGTTATAGACTAAAAAAATGTGCATAGAAGAATATTTATTAAAAAAATGAGAGACCTAAATTTGTTTTAGGTGAGAGCTTCATATTAAAAGGCGAGACAGGTGGTGAGAAATGGGACATGTATCTTGACTAAGATAGTAGTAGGGGAGAGGTAGAACAGGACAGAGCATTTGGTGAACCCTTACTTCTAGCCAAATCATATGACTCAAGATATTTTGCAAGAATATAGTTATGATAGAGCTAATGAACCATACGACTCAAGACATTGTGTGCACATATAGTTTTGCTACGAATATAAAATGAATCATAGAACACATAATGAAACATGTACATATTTCACTTTTTGTGAGGCATACATGTAATGTCAGTGTATACTCTGGTTCATTCTATGTACTCTAGCCTTGTTCAAACTGCTAATACAAACACCATATACAAGGAGAAATTTTCTTCATCAATGAATAGTTGGCAAGTCAAAGGCCAAAAATTTCCCAAGAAATCAATGTTGACATCAGTAGGTTTCTTTAACCATAAAGACATTTCAGGAGATTCAACATCATCAAAATTTTGAATTTGGGACAGACTCAAATCATTTTGTCTTTGGATTTCTAGGGGCACTGTTTTGCATAGTGACAGGTAGCATCCATCAGACTTTCTTTTTCCTTGATACTGTTTTTTTCCCCTTAAAATAATGCCATTTTCGGTCGCGATGCTATTTACAGGTTAATAGCCAAAACCCATCTCAAGGACTTTCAACAATATAGATTGGGTTCTAAATAAACATAGTAGCACCTATCAGCCAGAGCATGCATCATACCATACCTAAAAGACATTAAGCCTTTGCTCATGTCTACAACATGGATTTCATAAGAGATATTACTATAGCATCCAAACTAATTAACAAGATTTGGTCATTTCTAATCATACGATCCAGCACAATGCTGTGCTTCCTACTTCTAAAGATGTTCACAGTTTATGGAATCCAACCTTTGATTACCTGTATCACGTACGAGTTATCTGAAATAGTGACAATTCCCCAATGATATGCAGAAATGCTTCTCATTCCATTGATGTTATATGCAGATATGCTTCTCAATTCTATTTATATTAAGTAAGAAAAGAGTAGATTGTATAGTGGAATCTATAGACCAGGTTTTGTATATGATCATATCTAATAACAAAAGCATTTCACAACAATGGGAATCATTTTCTAGCTACAATTCAGCTGAGACCCGTGTTGGAAAATGTACATATTATTGCACCCTCTTAAAATTTCCAAAAAAAAACCCATGGATGCTAGTTGTCATGCATTATTAAAAGGAATAAGAGATTAGTATCTCAGATTCAGTTACTGGATTTAGAGATTTGCTTCAAAGCATTTGCAATCTCATTAGCTGTTGCTTCCCCACTTGTGTAGGTCACGAGTGGGCTCTCTTCGGGAACAATGTCATCTTTCAGATAGCTCCCCGCTGTTCTGAGCAACTCTTCAGAACCTTTCTCTACTACCCCTTTCATTATTATTGTCTTATGGGTTCCGGATATCAGTTCCTCATAATCGGTGTCTCCAGTTTCACCAAGAATTACGTACATACTAGCAACATTTAATCTCCAACGAACAAAAAGGTACCTAATGATGTTACCAGAAGACACAAAAACACTAGTCAAATTTTAGAAACACAGGCCATGCTGAATGAGAACTAGGCCCATCAAAGAGAGGAGTTACTAGACAATTGAATCATTAATATTTGCTTTGTTATGTCATTACTACAGAAATAAAATAAAATAAAATCCTCGAGTGAAAACAATTTGATTAGGCAAAAGGATTAGAGACATGAAATCAAAGAGATTATTTAAAATGCAAAAGAAAATGAAACTGACTCATTTCAAATGTGATAACAAATGAAAACAATGGAATGAGTACATTAATTTTCATTAGATCCTCAAAATAATGATTGTGCCTCTGAATAATGTTTAAAGAAAAAATCACTTCTTCAAGCCAGCAGTGAATGCAATTTGCTTAGAGATAGTAGCTGAATGATTCCATAAAGTGACCTTATAAGAAAAAGCTGAGAAACATGCACTGTCGTCATCCTAAGAAGCACAGACGCACCGCCATGACAATTTCAAAAATTGCAGGACATGACACGTGGGGGATCCGCATGAAATATATAATTTTATATATTTATTATATATCATATATATGAATACTTCAATCAAAGTAATATATATATCACAAGACTAGGAAGAGGAATTAATAGATATAAAATCAATATTAATTTTCTTTTGTCATTATATCCTAAGCTATTTTGTTCAAGTCTGTAATATATTTTTATGTATCTAAGCAATGAACACATGCCCCCAAAGTGTCCAAAACATGTAGAGTATAATTTTTCTTTTTAAACTAATAGTACACATTTTAACACATGTCCAACACATTTTGGGAAGTGTGTGTCCGTGGACACACTCTTTCTTAGAAATATGTGTGCTTCTTAGCTGTCATCTCAATGCTATAAAAACAATGGACCCATGCCACATACCAAAGAAAACACAACACAAATAATTCGACTTTGTGTATGATGTCCAAAAGGCTCATTAATTTATGAGAGATTACCTGAGTGCTTGTGCTCGAGATGCAAGAAGAGGGATAACTTGCATTCTTGTTGAGTTTCTGCAGTACATCGGATGGCAACGGAGACCCCGCATCCTAAACTTCTGCCTCAAATCATCCACTTTCTTTGCCTGCAAAAGCAAAACACCA
>CM069910.1:28222830-28317830 GCA_036172215.1 Camellia granthamiana | reverse complement strand
CAAAGTAATTGTATTGAAGTAAAAAAGAGATATTTTGGACGTTTAAATAACAATTTAATTCAATCAGGATTATCCACAATACGCATTGTTGGTAGATGACACTTTGTTCACTACCATTTTGAAGTCATTATTGTAATCAGAAATCATAAGAAACTTTTAGGAGAAAAAACTGGTTGCAATATTCAAATTATAATTATGAGGTGACAACAGGTGTAAAATTAATTAAATTCCATTTTCTTTCTCAAATTTCCAACATTTTGATTCATTTCTACAAGTGGATACTTATCATGGGCCAGCAGGCTGCAGTGATGAATAAAATGTTCAAAACAGCTCCTTACCGCCATCCTTGGCATGAATCGTCCATGGCAATTGACCCCTCGTCTAGCACGGGCCCGCAAAACTTTCTCGAGCTTGACATCAAATCCATCATAAAGTCCCCATTGCTCATCAATCTCCTGTCTGGTGCTCGTGATAACAAGTTCCGCAACATCAAGGGAAAGCTCTTCTGCTTCTATCCTCCTCATTATCTTGTATGTAGAATTGATATCCTCTTTTGACTGCCTCCCTTGCTTAAGAAGTTGTTCTAACTTGTTTCTACCGAGCGAATGTCCGGTTAACACCATTGGAACATTTAAAGCACCTGAAAGAAGAGCAGCACTATCCCCAGCATCGGCATAGTGGCCATGAATTACGTATGGCCAAACAGGCTGGCCCCCACCAATTTGCTCACTCAAAACTTTTGACATGTTAAGAATATGAGCCAGAGCTCCGTCTACGAATTCTTGAATATAGGGCCATAGTAATTCTTTCCTCATGTACTTGTCGCGTGGACCAAAGGGTATCCTTACAATGTAAGCCCCACTGCTTTCTCCAACATCGGCAGCATCAGCGTCTTCAGGACCCGCGGTCAGCATTTCCGTGGGCTCTCCATAGCTCCAATCAACTTCAGGTGAAGAAATTTGGCGGGTGAACAGATCAACCCTATACACCCCTGGCATCCTAGCCAGAGCCCGAGCAAGCTCTACCACATATTTGATCTAGAATTGCCATGAAAGGAGATACTATTGAGAGAGGGGGAAAAAAAAAAGAAACAATATTTGAAAGGATTGTTTGTTCTTAGAAGGATGCAATATTTACCTGACCACCAGTATCGGAATCACGACCAAGCTCCATATTTTCCCCACGGACCAAACCATGCAAACTGGCCGAGGAGAACAATTGTGATTGTGAATACCACATATCATTCAACTTAATTTTATAACTAGCTTAAACAAGTGGTTTAAAGGATGTATTTGGAGCAACTTCGAAGAATGATTTTTTCTTTTTTTTTGCGTCCTAAACTTGAATGTATTTCTATGCTTTAGTTTATCACTTGAACTGTGCCATCGTTGAATGATGACTAAAATGTTATCAACATGGAATACCATCAATATTAGAGGAGTAGTGTGACTAAACAGAAATGCTATGTACCTAGAAAAAATACCAAGAAAAGTGTACATAATTTGAATATATGGTGTAGATCTAAACTTGGTGCGGTGTGGGCTACACCCAAAATGAATCTGATCCACACATTTCAAATTCTGGACAATTTTCTATGTACATAGCATTTCTGGTGACTAAAATCCAAAAAGAGTGGCTCAAATCCAATATGGGTGACGAGCATACTTAAAGAAATGTACCTGATAAGAACAATGTAAAGCTTCTTCTCCTTGTTATTATCCGACCATAGTTCCAAGTTGGAAAAGTTACGCTGGAACTTTTTCCTTGGGCTTTCACTTACCATCGCATCCCCGAGAACATCCCCCTTCTCTCCTTCAGACAAGTCCTCAGACATGTCTTCCGTTGCATCCCGACGTCCTTGTTCCCGCTCCCACCTCCGATTCGTCATCCGCTGGAAATCCTCCCATTCCAACTATAACAAAAAGGCACTATTTTACTTGTTTTGATTACATTTTGGCAGCACATATTTTGCTTTTGTGAACAAAAACCAAACCAGCATTTTTCTTGAAGTCACAATAAATACTACGTATGGGTACAACAGCACTCAAAGGAAAGTCAAGGATCGACAATAAATAGTCATCTAAAAACTTTTTGATATCTAATAACCTTCACAGTTGAAAAAAAAGAGAATCTTAGTCTCCCTTAGAGTCCACGGGCAATACATCAAAATTATTAGTTGTATTTTATTATTATTATTTTTTTTGAGTTGCATCAAATTATTAGTTTGAGACAAGGATATTGTCAAAACATAAAACTCATACATGGATAAAAAGTCATGGATTTATGACAATAAGGTATTTTAATTTTACCAACTCTCATTGCAACTTACAAAATTAAATGAGTTACTCTGCACTTGAACTTTGAGCAGAATATGAAAATGCCTAAATAATCAAATAAGATAAAAATTCTATACAGTTACTATAAACACACTATGGATTCAACCTGAGCATCTGCCACATCATCTGTGGGGGCCATGTCTGTTAGAAAAAAGATAAACGAACTTTCAAAATTAAAATACCCTAAATTGTGACCGTAATATCTCTTAAGAAACTCCTAAAGCTAAAAGTTTCTTTCAAATTTAAAGTCAAACATTCAAAATTCAAAAATTACTTTTTAATTGGCAGTTTTCTGGTTACATGTGCATCCCTGCAGAATATCAGTGGCAACACTGAATAGGAATCTGCAAAAGCCTTTCTTTTGGATCATCTTTATAGATTAATCTCTCATCAAATGGTGAACAAAAAGCTATTGG
This sequence comes from Camellia granthamiana, assembly GCA_036172215.1. NCBI lineage: Eukaryota > Viridiplantae > Streptophyta > Magnoliopsida > Ericales > Theaceae > Camellia > Camellia granthamiana. Next base: position 28,315,078 of record CM069910.1, on the reverse strand, counting down.
AAAATGTTTATAAAACAAATCTTAAAATATACCCAATAAAGCAAGTAAATTAATCTTTAACCATGAAGATTAGGACACACATACATCGCTATGAAACTAATCTATAAATGTGATGAAAGAGACGTTTAACTGTCAAACTCTTAGTAAACATCATGAGACCCAACTTTCATCAACGCCATTTGATATGGCAAAAGTGTATAAACACACTCACACAAATGTATTGATAACCCATTAACAAGCTCTGCAAAGGACACAGCACTAATCATAGAAAATAGTCTAAGCCATATACAATTAGACTGTGGGGACCTGTCATTAAAGAAACTGTTAATCTGTATTTTCTATAAGATTGGTCAACCTTTATTTTCTCTGCCTCTGTACTTAATTGATTCTCTCAAACCGACTAAACCCCGGCAGTAGTCAACCAAACTTGGAGAGAGAATAATAAATCAATTGTTCAAAAAAATAAAAATAAATAAATAAATCAAGAACTCTCTCTCTCTCTCTCTCTCAATCAATAATAATCAAGAGAGACATGAATGTCATCCAATTTACAGAGCATATATGTAAGCACATTACATAGGCATCTATATACACAGATAAATATAAATCTATATATATATATAAAGGGACAGAAAATCCACAAATAAAAAAATATTAATAATAAATAAAATAAAATCAAGAAGTCATTGACAATCAGCCCAATTCCACACACAAACTTATACTACTAATGATGTAAAGAGACACCCAATTCTCAAAAAATTCAAGTAGCCATTAAAAACCACCCATTTCTACAATCTATATATAATCACATATGCACATGTATATACACACATAAATATAAGAAAAATAAAAATAATAAAAATGACACATTTTTATTGAATCAAAAAAAATATATATTTTAAGAATTTAAAACCCTTTTTGACATTTTCATCTATTTTCACCCCCAATTCCCAATTCCAATACCAAACAATGCCCCATGTCACTCTTTAGCATTTTGCCATAATATATATATAATATAGAGGAGAGAGAGAGAGAGAGAGAGAGAGAGAGAGATTGGGATGAGATGGGAATGAATGAACCTGCTTCTTCTTGCGGGTGAGATGCCAAATACGCCAGCACATGTTCTCCAACCTTGAGCTCCTCTCGCGGGTGTTGCGAGTGGCAACGACCTTGATCCATGTCCTGTGAAGATCGGACTCATCCACACCAGTGACCACCTCTTCCACAAAGTACTTGGTTGGATTGAAATGCCCTCCGTCTCTCAGGTTCGGCTTGTTCTCCTCTACAGTTGCCGCCCCAACTGTCCAGTATCGCCTCCAAGTACCCGTTTATCCATTCATTCCCCGCCATTCAAAAAACTTTCCCGAGAAAGAAAAAAAAAATCAATTTTGGTTTCTATGTGAAGGAGCGTTAGGGTAATGAATGAGTGAGTGAGAGAGGAGAGTTTTGGTAGGAGAGGAAGACTGTCTTTGTGTTTGTGTTTTTGTTTTGTGTGAGAGAGAGAGAGAGAGAGAGAGATGGCGGTTAATTGTGGGGCCAGAGAGGTGACACGTGTGAAGGAAGAGATTGAAAGGTTTAACGGGTACACCTGTTATGGCGGGGAGGGGGATGGAGAAGTTATTGGGTGATGGTGAGCATCGCCACGTGGCATTTAACAACGATGTTATTAGTGACGAAAGAGTAAAATTTATATTTATGATTACGTTTACGTAACAGTTTTTAAACTATCTAATAATTTTTTTGAGAGATGTGTGCGAATGCACTATTCCGAGGAAGTCCGATTCCCAATGCTATTATTATGAGGGAGGCGCTCTTTGCTATTTCAAAGGGCCGATATTCTCATTCTCAATCTCAATTCAATACTCCAAATCTTGGATCTTTTTGTCTCTCTCTCATCTCTGCCTTGCCACCTTCATCTTCATCCTGGTCTTTCCTCCGTCTATAAAATCATACATATTTAAAATAAAATGATTTAATTATACTTATTTATTTATGGGGCGGTGCTTCAGACCCCAGTGACGTGGCGCACTGGAATTGGCCAAAAATAAAAAAATAAAAAAAACAGTTTTTTTTTTGAGCCAATGAGAGGACTACACACACGACCCCCCCAGTGACCCCCACTGGGGGTCTGAGGCATTTTTCTCTTATTTATGTGTCGTCTGATAATTATTATTTTATTTATAAAAACATACTAACTTATATATTGAGAATAAAGTTACACTTGTAATTGGTTTGGTTTGATTTTTTAAGATTCGTTTCTCAGAAAATTGAAAAAAAAAAAATTATGTTTTTTTATTTTTATTAAAATTTTAAAAATTTTAAATATATATATTATTTTTAATTTTTAAATACAACTAATATAAATACATTAAAAAAAAATATTTGTAATTTTTTTTAAAAAAATTCACTAAATATCAAAAATATTAAAAAAAAAAAAGAAAATTCAAAATATTTTCGTATTTTTGTATATTTATTGATTTTTTAAAATATTTTTTTTATAAATATTTTACTTTTTAGATATATCTAAGTAATCTAAGTAAGGTGTATCTAAAAAAAATTAATTAAAAAAATACAAAAAATAAAATATATAGTTTTTAGAAAATTAAAAACCAAATACGATAATTAATTTCCATCATTCAAGTTAATCATGTATTTTCATAAATTTAATTGAAATAAAAAAATAAAATACTTATTTTTTTCTTCAAAATAATTAGATGATTGACGTTTAATTTGAAAGATAGACCCCCTACTCCTTAATATAAATTTTTTTAAAATTTTACTTTTATATAAACATTTCAATTTTATCTCAAGTTCTAATCTCTCAAACTCGGACCCAGCCGTCACTAGATTCGGTCAATTCCTAGCTCCGACAACTCTCCCTTGCCATCACTTGGCCCATCCCAACCACCCCTGTCCCTCCCCAAAAACTCCACGCCATCCTTACAACACCCTATCCACAAGATGGTATCTGGAGAAGAAATATGGAGAGGGTGGTGTGGACTAAACCAAATGAGCTCTAAAAATAGCTACCAAAAGTGGTTTTCTAATTATCAGGACAAAGTTACATATTTAAAAGAGTGAATAGAAAGTTAAACATATATTGTACATTCAAATATAGCAAGTCACATCTAAAATATGATCCATACATTTTAATTTTTTGCTGTTTTTCATACTATTTTTTCTAATCCGATATCATTGTTTTTAAGATTTACAAAAAATACTTAAATGATTGCGTCAAAAAGTAAATTAAACCTTGCCAAGCCCAAAAGTATATGCCAACCGTTGTTCACTTGGTTACATGAGAGGGGTCAGAGGATCTTTCTCTCTCTTTCCTTTCTGATGCCAAAGTATGTGGTAGCAAAATCATCATCCCAACTTGTAGTAACCACCATCGACCATACTCTATCTCCTTGTCATCTTTGTCTTAAATAGATAAAACCTTTTTCACACAAGTTGCTTTCCTTGCTTGAATCATCAGTTAGCAAAAGCTTCAATAATTTATTTATTTATTTATTTTTTGATTTCTTGAACACATGTGGTGCCCTAAGCATGCAAACAAAGTAGGGAAGGCATCCCTTTGGACAAACATGCATTTGTGGCCTCTTGGTTTCTATCAACTCCTCATTCAGTGTCACACTCTCACTTGAGAATAAAATCTAAATTCGGACGTGTTCAACTCTCATTGGTATTTTTTGAATTTAATTGATAGTTGTAGTTTGCAATGATCGCAGATATTAAAGGTTTAATCTGTAGGATTGATCTCAAAAAAATCCCTGCCATGGCAAGGTTCCTCCCAACCAAAAGACAAAAGAAAGTATCCTTTCTAAATTGAATTATTCGGTAGAGAACCTTTATTCACTTCTAGGGTTCTTCCGATTCACATGGCTGTCCCTTCTCAATATCAGATGCTTCTAGTGAGTTGGAACTTTTCTGCTCATAAAAAAGTGAACTATTTTTTAAGATATCAAGGACAATTCTGATAAGATATATGACAAGTAAAAAAGTTCAACGAAGTTGAAGTAGGTAAAAATCTCACCTTTGGCAATTTTTTTTTTTAATTACATTTCAGAACATGAATTTACATAGTTGAGGTGGAGGTATTGGTGTGGAGTTTGAACAGGGACTTTTATGAGGATCTCACATGGGGTGGAACCTAACATATGAGACAGAGAACTGTGAATTAAGTAAAAACAACTATAAAAATAACAATATCCCATTAAATGTAAGAATACCTTTAAAAAATTTCAATCTGGTTCAATTCCACAAAATGCAAAAACATATACTTAATTTAAAGTTTGTGAATGCTCAAGTTTTAATCATTATTAGTCTAAGTGCCTATCGATCAAACATAATGGCATAAGCAGGAGTACTCTACCACCAGCACCCATGACCAAAAGGTTGTAGTCTCTTTTGTAAGAATAAAGCCACCAGTTGATGAGGCACTACCTTATCAGGCGTGATATTTGGTTCTAGTCTCACAAAACAATGCCACAGCTGAATTATCTTTCTTACAATAATATGGGTGTGCATAGCTGTATTGCACACATCACACACACACACACACAAAATTGATAATAAAGGCAAGTAAATTTGTCCAGTTTTATTACAGCCAAAGTAAGTTTGTAGTTTTTGTACACTTTTGAGATGCTTGTATATCAATCTGGCATCTGGAAGAATCTATATGTGTGTAACACCAAAGTATATGCAATGCTACTAGCATAAAAAAGCATGTCATTTTAAAAGCTCCGGCCCCTAGCTATCTATGTTCACCAATGGCAACTATTACAGATGTTGGAACTGGGGTAAGTGTCTTTTGAGAAACAATGATTAATTGAATCGGCTGGCTAGTCTCATTGGAACATTGGATAATGAAAATGGTTCATCCATCACTTGTTCTTCAGGGCTTCCCTAAAAACAAGTAGAGAGAGTAGAAGCCAATGGTTCCAAGTATCAGGAACAGAGCTTAGAATATGCAAGAATTATAGGCCAGAAAGAGGAGCAGCTCATTAGATCAATCTGCTGCCTGTTTGCTCTGACATAGAAGTAGATGTCATAAATAAACATGAAAATGGCAGTTGAGCCCCCACAAAACACAGACCTGCAGTAAGGACAGAACATAGAGCACAAGTAATCAGTTTAGCAAACACAAATGTAAGAATTGGATAACAACCTGAAAATGAAATTCAACCAAAAGGAGATCTGTCTTTAGACTATATGTTATTAGCTAGTCTGTGTTGCACTTCATTCCACATATGTATGCTTATGCATAATGCCTAACAGCCCTCTCAAAATTGTTCTAGGATAAACTGTGAAAATTATCGTAATAGATATGACCATTTTTTCTTTTAAAATGAAAAAACAGATGACTGTTCATAAAAACATGATATTATTGATGGGAGCATCTAAAAATTATGTTGAATATAGCTTGGTATATATTGTTCGGCCTATTTCTCAACAGCTTAAGCTTTTGGGATTATTGATGACTGAACATCTGATACCAGAGCTCAGTTTGGTGCTTTTGCATTTAGTCCCCATTTGCATTCTTTCTTCTGCACTTTGCATTTAAAAAATTACTGTTTTTGAGCGACAAAAAAAGGCGAGCAATTAACTGGATCGGGAGCAGAACCTATGACTTTTGGAATTATACTTCAACAGGAAATTCCATTTAATACTAGATTTAACCAATCCAGCAGTACGTTACCCTTTATACCGAGGAATTCAAAAGCTAGCAAACTAAGTCGAAGGAACTTTGTTAGAGAAGTACCTCCACTACCATTCTTGATCTCTATTGGAAGTTGAGCCCACTGTAGAAACAATACCCACAAAGATTGTTGCGAAGATGAGTATATTGAAGGCTGTCAACATAGTGCTGAATGCGCCACAGACTCTTTGGTTCCCCAGGCTTGCGTACAAGGTGTCCATATATTGGAAAAATTAAAGTGAAAGGTAAAAGGCCTCCAAGAAACATCTAAGCAGGTGTCTTCATGTACCAAGAATTATCTGAGGAACCACCCTTGGGATTCTTCTGGTAGCACAAGGGGATTGAGATCTAGGTATAGAAGCATACCCAGTCACCCACTGCACCTAAAAACAAAAATGTGGCACTTCCTTCCTGTAACGCCCTCAAACTAATACATAAAACCCATCAGTTAAGACATGCATTGATATAAAAGAAATCAACCATTTCTATTCATCAGAGTAGTTCTTATAGCAGTATTACATGTTAACAACAAAAGCAAATGCCCTATGGGCTTACAGCTTTCCAAATCAACACTTGGTTACACAAAAGAAGAGTACTAACTCTATATAAAATTAAGCCCTTAGCTTGATGTACATGTAATACAAACAAAATAACACAAAAAGAGTCTTCAACTCTCGTCATCATCCAAGCTATGTCCTTGGTGGTGGCTTGCCTACCTGTACCTGAAAATAATGTCCCATATAGGGTGAGCCAACGCCCAGTAGAGAATGCTAAACACAGTATGAGCAATAACTAAGACATTAGCAATTGATAAATGTTTAATTCCATAAATCAATTCATAACCCCATTTCCATTACAAGACCATTATGTTCATGTTTTCATTTCATTTTTCATTTCTTATCGATTTCACAATTTACATCAACGGCTCAGAACCTGGCCAACCATTTATATGAGACAGTGACTCATATTAAACGTTTCCCATTTTACAATAGATAAACATACTAGTTGTATCAAACATCTCAACAGATAAGCATACAAGCTGTATCCACATCTTAACAGATAAGCATATTAGCTATATCAAATACTTCCATAGATAAGCATATGAGCTATATCAACACAATAACTGACAAGCATATGAGCTGTATCAGTGGAGTCCATCCCCTATCTCCTCCCAAACAACATCCGGTTTAGAGGGTCCATCCCCTATCTTCCCCTAAACCGTGGAGTACAATCCCCTATATCCTCCCACACACGCAATGTATACACATATAGGTTCATATACACAAATCAACAATACATAACGTTAATGTATTCTATCAACTGTCATACTCTATGACATATCCAATTGATTAGTTTTAGTTTGCCTAATCATCATGCATTGTCTACAACAATCAAAACTACCCTCCACTGGTAGCCCAAGCAATTATTTCTAAACAGATAATAAAAGCTCCAACAGAGATAATATCAATGTTTTCAAAGTGAGCGATTAACAAATCCAACTCCACCATTTCACAACATAATGAGTCAATTTCATTATTTCCAACTCAATTCCATAGATCCACAACTTTTCCAAATTAATTATACTAATTAATTTTATACAACAAATTAGGGTTTTTTACCTCGTTTCCCAATATTGACCCAATGGTCTATATTTCCACAACCAACAACAATATCATTATTTTTGAAACCCAAATTACCCCGTTTTAGAATCAAAATAACAAAACCCTCTTTTAACATTTTGAAACCCTAAGTCCACAAAATTACCCAACTTCAACACTTCATCAAAACAATCAAAAATCTATGTCAAAGACCATAAGAGTGAGTAGGAATCCCTACCTCAAAAGTTGACACCCAACGAAGGAGATGAAGAAAACGAAAATGCTCCAAATCACAACTTTTGCGGATTAGAAGATAGCCCTCGACGATCAACAATTTTTTTTGTAAAGGCCAAGAGGTGAGGAAACAACTTCTACTAGATCAATACCTAGAGAGAAAGCAAGGGTTCTAGAGAGAGAGGCTCAACAATGGAGTTTTGGAAAAGTAAGAGAGAGAGAGGAAGTGTAGAAAATGATTCAAACATGCCTAGCTGCCCTCTGTTATACGACATTCCCGCTCGAGCGAGTAAAACACAACGCTCGAGCGTCAAGAACAGAAAACTAGGGTCCGCTCGAGCGCAAGAAGACCTGCTCGAGTGCCAAGACACATGAATAAAGTACATCTGCTCGAGCGTGAAAACCAGTCCGCTCGAGCGTAGATTTCTCCCTCCAGAACTTACACCAGAAATGTACTACCCGCTCGAGCGTCAACAAGACCGCTCGAGCGCGACCCGCTCGAGCGCAGGAAATCCGCTCGAGCGTAGAAATCACCCCTGTAGAAGTTTTGCAGAGCACGAAAATACTGGGAGTGTGCAATATCCGCTCGAGCGCTAGACGACCTGCTCGAGCGGAAAGACCAAAAATCTGGCGACAAGATTTTAGACCAAGGCTTAACCCACCTGCTCGAAACAAAACCCAACACATCCAAAAATTCAAAGAAACGGAATTAAAGGACGACAACAAGGTAGACACAACTACCAACTCCACGGAACCGAGTTCGGAATACAACTAAACAGTAAGGGAATACCGGGATCGCTATACTTCCTCATGGATAAAGATTCGCAACCATGGTGCCAAATTGAGGTAGATCTGAGATCCCTAGAGTTATTTGTGCTAATGAGTTCAAGAATACAAGTGTTAAGAAGGCTGGGACAAGATACAGGAACCCAGTCTGGCAAACGCATTCTTTCTGCACAAATCATTAGTTGTCACATGATTAGAAGAGATCATTAAGGGGATAAATTGTATACAAAATAACTTAAACTGTTACCCATCCAATTGCAGTATAACTTGTGTGAAATGAAGTTTCCATATATCCAGAAATCAAAGATGTGGAGGAATATATCAGAAGAATCCAAGTAGCCACTACCTCAAGATTGCAGGGCTATAGAACACCTCTATATGCCAGTACGAATAAGGTGCAAACTCTGATAAAAAATCAAAGAATGATAGAGTTATAATCGTTGAATGGACAACTCATCGTACCTGAAAATCAAATTTGAAAGATTTTTTTTATGAAATGTATTAATGATGATGTCGCTATAGATGTGGAGTTTGTGGAAAGTGACGAATCTAAACATTACATCTCCTTACTCAAACTCTACATATGTGAGAAATAATTGATCATAAGCATATTTATTACTTGACTAATTCTGTACATGGATAGGTGATAGAGACAAGTAAAAGTTCCAGTAACATTTCTGGATGCATCAAATTAAAGACAAAATCATGGACCAAAACAACTTAATCATTACAGAGGAAGCCCAATTAAAAAGACACTTGCCCTTCATTTCAGACATGTCACATAAACACGAACTGACTTCCACATCCAAAAAACAATAATTATGCCGCTACTTTGCTGGATATCTTGGGATAAGGATCTACAAATAATATGCAAATCCATGCATCCATCCATATTAAAGCCCTCTAAGGATCAAATTTGTCAACATCAGATATGGAAGCAATAGTGAAATTCGTTATAGGTTATTTGAAACGTTTCAATTGTTTCTCTGAAGTAAGAATGTGGAGTTTGGAAATGCTTAGAATAGCTTACAGAATCAATTACCGAGTGCCGGTGCCCAGGACAGCACCAAGTAAGGAAGAGTATGGAGGACATCTGCATCCATAACCGTGAATTTGTTTGGAATCTATCAAACACCTGTAGTTTGACAGCCACAATACAAGCCGACAGGTTACAAACAGTATGTTTGAAACTTAAGCAATCAAAAGGTAAAGAACATTGTGAGATACCGTTTGGGATAACTCCTAAGGTATGGCACAGTTCCTCCAACAAGCAATCCAACCCAGATGACAATGGCCGAAGTAAAGGCTAGGAATGACAAAATGGAAAACTTTTGTCCTTGCTTCTCTGTGGCCTACACATAGTTCCTTAAGGTTTCATTCCAGAAGATAGAATCAGCTGACTGGTGTTTGAATCTATTCCAGAAGACTGAATAAGTGAACTTGACTCTGACAGCAGCATCTTCAGTTATATCAATGGTAGAATCCGAGTTGCCCCTGAAGTACATGCCAATGACTCGGACCCCAATGTAATAGGCATAGAAATTGACATGTTTGACAAGATAATAGCTAGGACTTGAAAAGTTCCCAGACGCTTCAACTTTCCCTACTGCACCTCTCATGTCAATGTTGTTAAAATACATCTGGAATTCAAATTTATTGTGGATTGCATACCTAAGCTTCACAACTTCTTCTATTGTTAGCTCTTTCTCACCTTGTGTTGCCCTTTCTTTCTCAACCTTAAAATTTATATGGTATAGAGTATTGGTGAAGCAATCACCTTCTAAAACCTCTTCCAAAAATTTCTTCCTAGTTGATATTGGAGCTGTAAAACATGAAGTCAAATTGTTGTCACTCTAAGTATTCCACAGCTCCTTTCGACAAAAACCAATCGAATTTAAATGCACGTGCATAAACACACAGATACATGGTTTGTGTAGGCATAATGTAACAAAATTTAAAAAAAAATTAAAGAATATATATGCATTCTGTGCCTACTACAAACCAATGGCTCTTTTGTTGGGCAGTCCTTATTGAAGGCATACTTGATTATCAAATAGGTAGCAAATATTAAATAATGTACAAAACATTAACAATTTTCCTTAAATTTGGCAGAAGGCAGTTTGAAGAATGGGTATGCCTTACTGCAAGAACAAAAACACTTCAATTAATTAAGTGAATATATAATCTATATATATATATAGAGAGAGAGAGAGAGAGAGAGAGATGCACTTTCCTAAATCAAATGAAGCCTAAAATTTGTTAAGCTGAACAGAGAGGTTAGAATGGCTGAGTATTGAATGTATAAGCTTAAACTTCCCATCAATTCAAATGCTAGCAAACCCATTTGTTCACTCAAACACAATGAAATGATCTGTGTAGAATCAAATTGCTAAATGGAAAGCAAAGCTATGAAGATTGAAGAGATTAATGCTAAAAATTATATTTCTTTTGGATAACCACTCTCAAATCATAAAGATTGTTATTAACAGCAATTGTCAAGAAAAATGCTTTAAAACTCACTAATTAATGCAAAGAAGGCATAAACCAGACAAAGTAATTAATGCTCCGATTAAACAACCTTAATACCAAAAATGATCAAGAGAAATGTATATGCACATACACCTATATATATATATATTAACATATGTATATTGGATACAGTCTACAGAGATTTATTCAATAAATTAAAGAGAGTACTTGAGTTCTTGAAGAAAAGAACATGATCAAGAACAGAGTTACAGATTGAGAAATAAAACAACGAAGAGTTGTGCAAAGCAAATTAGATTGGGAAAACAGAGTACCTAATTCCAATGAAATTGAGAACAATCAATAACTTCAAATGAGTACTGGAGATTTTCACAGAGAATTGAAGTGATTACCATTTATCTTTCGGATGATAAACTTTGTTTGTGAACACTGGGACGTGATCCCAATAAATGTAGAGTGGATTGTGATCGGGAGCACTCAGAAACAAACAGAGATTATTTCAAGAACTTGAAAATGGAGAGAGAGAGAGAGAGAGAGAGAGAGAGAGAGAGAGTATTTGAAGATCTGGGAATGGAGGGAAATGGGGAGAGATACTATGTGGATTCTTTGGTGTGGGCCAGGTCATGATTAAATCAGTTACTGTCAAAATTTCTGATGCTGTGATTTGAGATTGTTTAGTATGTAAATGGACAGTGATAGATTTACTCATAAGTTGTGGATGATGTGTATGGTACAGATAGTAGTGAGACGGTTATAGTTAGTTAGTTATTGTATTGCTGTTACAGTGTCCAAAACTTGCACAACATATTCGGTTACTGGTGGTCATTCAGTCACCGGTGGGTGAGTCATCCCTGGAATTTGATTGCACAACAGATTCAGTCTAATCCCAATCCAGTCTCCCTCCCCATTGCAAATTCCCCTTCTAGAGACTCTTGTAACTCCTCTATTGAAGATCATATTATAACCACTGTGATTTCATTGACTTATCTTTGTTCTTGGAGTGAACAATGTGTTCTACTTGGGTATATGTTTGAGCTACTACTATTGTTCTAATTTTTCGTTGCGCATGTAATTGCTCAAGTTATGAAAGCCCTATAATTTGTTCACATTGAATATTGCGCTTGTACCGGCCCATAACAACTCCCTTTTGTTACTTGAATCTGGCCCATTAAATTTCCAAAATTATCTTAAATCTTTTTCTATCTTATACAAGTCAAACAAATGCAAAACATATACAGTAACAAGTATGAAGCAACCAGTAGAGTCGTACTCTCCTTTCTTGAGCAATTTCTTAGCATCCCAAACAGTATAATCAATGCCGCAGCTAAATAATCTTTCTGGTAATATTGTGTTTGTGGGCATATATTTGTCCATATTTTTTACACACAGAAACAGATTGATAGTAGAGGCAAGTAAAATTTTCCAGCTTTTATTATATCTATTACAGCCAAAGCAAGTTTGTACACAATTCAAGTGCTTGTATCTATTTACAACCAGCACACTCTATAAAAGATTCAAAAGCTGCAGTCCCTAGCTAGTTCACCGATAGCAAATCTTACTTAGTGTAAGTGTCTGAATTTTGAGAAAGAAAGAATGAATGGGCTACATATTCATGGTGGAACACTTGATAATGAAAATGGTTCATTGATCACTCATTCTTCTGGGCTTCCCCATATATGTGGTGAAAAACAAGTGAAGAAGAGTGGAATCCGATGGTTCCCAGTATCAGGAATAAACCATAGCATATGCAAGCATTATAGCCCAGAAAGAGGATCAGCATCCGCTCATCAAGATACATGTTTGCTTTGACATAGAAGTAGATGCCATAAGCATACACGAAAATGGCAGTTGAGCCCCCGCGAAACACAGACCTGTAAAGATCATATAGCACAAGTAAGTCAGTTTTTGGAAACATGCTGACCAGTGATTGTAGGTGTCTATTGAATTACCTACAAATCTGATATGACATTGACATAGCAGCTTGTAAAAATTAATGGGAAAAAACTACTCTTCTGATCAACAAAAAAAGGGGAAGATCGTTATTTGTTAGAGAAATACCTCCACCACCATTGTTGATCTCTTTTGGAAAGTTGGATCATTGTAAAAACAATACCCACAATAATAGTTGCGCAGATAAGTATAATGAAGTCTGTCAACATAGTGTTGAAGGCACCACAGACTTTATGTTTCCATAGGCTTGCATATAAGATGTCCATATCCTGGAAAATCAACATGAAAGGTAAAAGGCCTCCGAGAAACATCTGAGCAGGTGTCTTCAGGTACCAAGATAGCTGAGGAAACAAACTTGGGATTCTGCTGGTACCACAAGTGGAGTGACGTCCAGGTCTTAAAGCATACCCGATCATTGCACCCAGACCTAAAAATGCCATTGTGCCAAATAGAAAAAGAACAATAACCATGGTGCGTAATTTTGCTAGATCTGAGGTCCCAAGAATTCCTAGTGCTAATATATTAAAGACTAGGATTGTTAAGAAGACTGGGATAAGGTACAACAACCAAGTCTGGTGAAGACATTCATCCTGCACAAATCATTATTTTTGTCACCTCATTAGAAAAGATAAGGGGATGAAATAGAGAAGGAAATAAATTATATATGGGATAATTAAAACTTTTACCCATCCAATTGTAGTATAACCAGTGTGAAATGAAGTTGCTACATATCCAGAAACCACAGATGTGACGGAATATATCAGAAGAATCCTTTTAGACAGTTCATCATAATTGCAGGGATACAAAGCACCTCTATATGCCAGTCCGAATAGGATACAAACTCTGATTTGAAAAATCACAAGAATGATAGAGACGAGTAAAATTTCCAGTAAAGTATAGATCATCAGCTAAAACAAGAGCTAACTAGCAGATGCTTACAGAAGAAGCCTACATAGAAAGACACATGCATGCCGTTTCAGACATGTCATAAACACGGACTGAATTCCATATCCTAAAAACCAATATACTGATATTCTGCAAGATATCTTTTGATAAGGATCTACAAAGAATATGCCACTCCAGACATCAATCCATACTAAAGGATTGAATATGGAAGCAATAGAGAAATGCATTACATTACATGTTATTCGAAATGTTACGATTGTTTCTCCTAAGTAGAATATGGAGTTGGAGTTTGGAAAGATCATCTTCAAGAAAAATTAGGGGTCTATGTAACAGAAGTCATGCCCATCAACAGATAAGTTAGATTAGTGTGTTGTGCATCCCATGGGGTACATGTTAAACGCATGAATGCTGTTCAAAATCTTTTAATGATTAAATAGTTTTTGGATGCTATTACTGATTAAGCTCCTTCATAGAAAAATTCTTTAGAATCGCTTACAGAATCAATTGCTGAGTGCCGATACCCAGAATGGAACCAAGTAGGGAAGTGTATGGAGGACATCTGCATCCATCACCATGAATTTGTACTGAAAACATCAAATACCTGCAGTTTGATAGCTACAACATAAGCAGACAGATTACCAACAATATACCGAAACCTATACGCAACCATAAGGTGAAGAACAAGGTGAGGTACCGATTGTGGTAATTGCTAAGGTACTGCATAGTCACATTAAAAAGCACTACAGCCCAGATGACAATGGTGAAAGTAAGGACTGGCCAGTCGCCTTGTCCTTGCTTCTTTGTGGGCCACACAAAGTCACTTAAGGTTTCATTAGAGAAGACAGAATCAGCTGACTGAAAGTTGAATTTATTCCAGAAGACTGAGTAAGTGAAATTGACTTTGACAGCAGCATCATCACTTATATCAACTCCACTGTGCAACTCACTTATGATGTATATGTCCTCGACTCGGTCCCTGAAGTAATAGGCATGGAAATCGATATGTGTCGTAAGATAATACCTAAGAGTTGAATATTCTCCACCGCTCCCTACTTGACTCAGAATCTGGATGTTGTTATGGTACATCTTGTATTCAAAGTTATTGCGGACTGCATGCCTAAACTTCGCAACTTCTTCTTTGGTCAGGTTCTTCTCACAAAGTGTTTCCTCAATTTTCTCCACCTTAAAATTTAGCTGGTATAGAGTATTGGTGAAGCAGCCACCCTCTAATACCTCTTCCAAGGTTTTCCTCCTATTTGTTATTGGAGCTGCAGAACATAAACTCAAATTTTTGTCACTCTAAGTACTCTACGGGTCCATCAGATAAAATCCAATAAAATTTTGATGCACATATAAACAAACACACAGATACATGGCTTTTGAAGACATTCATAGTCTGATAAATATTCTATATTTTGTGCCTACTAAGTATTACACTCATGCAAATCTAAAGAATGGCTCTTTTGTTGTGTAGTTAATATTGTAGGCACACTTATTTATTAAGTAGGTAGCAAATATTTAGTAGCATACATGTACAAAACAACATTAACAATTTTCCTTAAATTTAATTTCTTACATCCTGGGGGGCAGAAGGGCAGTTTGAAGTATGGGATTGCCGCACTGCAACAACAAAAACACTTCAATTAATTAAAAAAGAAGAAGAAGAAGAAGAAGAAGAAGAAGAAGAGAGAAAAGCATAAAAGCAAATGATGCCTAAAATTTATTAAGTTGAACGGAGAACTTGGAATGGATAAGTATTGAACTGTATGTTTTTAAATTTCCCATCAACTCACATGCTATGCTACCAAACCACTTTTCTACATGCAATGAGTTTTGTATTTTTTAGAATACGTGTCGCACAACCAGTAGTTTTCTTACGCGGGTGTGGACATATAATTGTCAGGAAGCAGAATAAATAATAAACAAAATAGTAAAATATCAAATTGTTCATACTTAGTTATGTTGAAGGGAGTAACCTAAAGTTGGGCATACTTTTTACCCATTTATTGGTTACTACTACACTATAGCATGAATTAATCTGATTTTCTTGATTCATTTGTATATTGAAATCCAAAATAGTCTCGTCTTTTGTTTCTCAATTTGAGAAATACCAATTGTCTTGCTCCAAAAGACATAATTTAAAGGGGATTCAACTTGTTCCAAATAAAAGCACACACATGGACATAGACACAATGAGGCAATCTGTGCAGAATAAAAAAGGATGGAAAAGCAAAGCTACGAAGAGATTATTTCTAAAATATCTTTTTTTTCAGATACTACTCTCAAATCAAAATCAAGAAGTTTGTCACTGACAACAGTTGTCAAGAAAAATTCCATAAAAACTGTACAAATATGAATGTGAGTAAACCTAATTGCAAAGCATGATCAAGAATCCAATCATAGAACAAAAGAAGTAATTAATGCACTGATAAAGCAATCTTAATCCAAAAATGATCAAGACAAACACACACAAGATAATTCTTGAGTTCTGGAAATTTTCACTTTGATAGTCTTCAAAAAAAAAAAAAAAAAAAACTAATTTAGTTATCTACCTATATGACAGGGTGATAGATTCAGAAATCAATCAAATCAGATACATATGTGACAGAGTTACAGATTCAGAAAACAGAGTATAGATTCCAATGAAAGAACAATCAAGAACTTAATTCACCCAAAAACAATCAAGAACTTGGAATGAGTACTAGAGCTTTCACAGAGAATCGAAATGATTACCATTTATTATTCGAAGGATAAACTGTGCTAGCCAACAATGGGATGCGATCTCCTTCCTTGTAGCGGTGATTGTCCCACAAAGATCCCAGAGATCCAACAGAGATGATCAGAGTTGCCATTAGCAAAACCAACACACTCAGTGCAATAGTAACTCGAGCCATTCTCCAGAGAGAGTGTTTCAAGAGCTTAAAAATGGAGAGAGAGAGAGAGAGAGAGAGAGTATTTGAAGAGTTGGGAATGGAGGGAAATGGGGAGAGATACTATGTTTTCTTTGGTGTGGGCCAGGTCATGATTAAATCAGTTACCGTTGAAATACATGATGCTCTGATTTGAGATTGAGTAGTAGTACATAAATGGACGGTGATAGATTTACTCACAAGTTGTGGATGATGTGTATGGTGTGGATAGTTGTGAGACGGTTATAGTTAGTTAGTTAGTTATTGTGTTGCTGTTACATAGTGTCCAAAACTTTTCACAACAGATATCAGTAACTAGTGGTCATTCAGTCACAAGGGATGAGCAAGTTTGGTAATCCCTGCAATTTGATTGGACCACTTACACAAAATTTAGAATATTTTTAGTGGTAATTACACTTCAACCCCAGAAAAGCCTCTAAATGCATCCCAAAATGTTTATTGGATAACTTATTTTTCAATTTTTGTAATACCATTTTACTGCTAAATTAAATTTCAAAAATGACAAAACCCTAACCCTAGCTCCGATCATCCCCTTCCTAGCTCTAGCCAACCATCCTCAGCTCTGACCAACCTTTCTCAACCCCTATCCCCATCGCTGCGCTTCTTTGCTATGACCCCCTTAGCCCCCTCCCCGTCCACGAAGCCCCAGTGCAACCTTCCTCTCCTGCTGCTAACCCCAATCCAGTCCCCTCCCCCATTGTTTATTCCTCCCCTAGAGACTATTGTAACTCCTCTATTGAAGATCATATTGAAACCACGGTGATTCCATTGACTTATATATGTTCTTGGGGGTACCGTGTATTTGTGTTCAACTTGTGTGTATGTTTGAGCTACTACTATTGTTATAATTTTTTTAATGTGCATGTAATTGCTTAAGTTACGAAAGTCTTCTAATTTGTTTACATTGATTATTCTGTAGCACTATCTGGTGCTGTCAGTTCCTACAAGTTTCTTTAGAGTGGAGCGAGGTGCTCATACCGACCCATAACAACTCCCTTTTTGTAACTTTAATCTCGTGACACCCCAAAATATATTTATTTAATCTTTGAAAAAAAAAATATGACTATAAATTTTTTTGGGCCATAGTCGAATTTGGGAAAACATATTCAATTGATTCAGAAGTCTTGCGGGAGGCGTGGGTGCCATGTGGTACCACATGGTGTGTTGCACAGTGCTGCATAGTGTAGCATAGTACTGGATTTGGATCGTGACAAATCTGGCCCATTAAATATCCAAAATTACTTAAAAAAATTTCTTTCTTCTGCAAGTCCCACAAATGCAGAACATACACACTGACAAGTATGAAGCAACCAGTGGAGTCATACAAATTTATTAGATTCCAAAAGGAGTTAGATTCTTCAGCAATTCCTCAGCATCTGAAATAGGTAATCAATGCCACAGCTGAATAATCTTTCTTGTAATATTATGTTTGTGTGCATATATTTGTCAATATTTATTACACACAAAAACTGATTGATGGTAGAGGCAAGTAAATTTTTACAGCTTTTATTATATCTATTATAGCCAAAGCAAGTTTGTACACAATTCAGGAAGCAAGTAAATTTTTACAGCTTTTATTTTATCTATTATAGCCAAAGCAAGTTTGTACACAATTCAGGTTCTTATATCTATTATACAACCAACACATTCTATAAAGATTCAAAAGCTGCAGTCCCTAGCTAGTTCACCAATGGCAAAGCTTGCTGAGTGTAAGTGTCTGAATTTTGAGAAACAATGAATGAATGAGCTATATATTCTCAGTGGAACACTTGATAATGAAAATGCATCATCAATCAGTCATTCTTTAGGACTTCCCTATACATGTGGCGAAAAACAAGCGAAGAAGAGTGGAAGCCGATGGTTCCAAGTATCAGGAATAAACCATAGCATATGCAAGCATTATAGCCCAGAAAGAGGATCAGCATCCGCTCTTCGAGATACATGTTTGCTTTGAGGTAGAAGTAGATACCATAAGCATACACGAAAATGGCAGTTGAGCCCCCGCGAAACACAGACCTGTAAATGTCATAGAGCACAAGGAAATCAGTTTTTGGAAAACATGCTGTACCAGTGATTGTTGGTGTCTATTGAATTACGTACAAATCTGATATGACATTGACAGAGCAGCTTGTAAAAAATTTTGGGAAAAAACTACTCTTTTGATCAACAAAAAAAGGGGTAGATCTTTATTTGTTAGAGAAATACCTCCACCACCATTGTTGATCTCTTTTGGAAAGTTGGATCGCAGTAAAAACAATACCCACAATAATAGTTGTGAAGATGAGTATAATGAAGTCTGTAAACAAAGTGTTGAAGGCGCCACAGACTTTATGTTTCCATAGTCCTGCATATAAGATGTCCATATTCCGGAAAATGAACATGAAAGGTAAAAGGCCTCCGAGAAACATCTGAGCAGGTGTCTTCAGGTACCAAGATAGCTGAGGAACCAAACTTGGGATTCTGCTGGTACCACAAGGGGATTGAAGTGAAGGTCTAAAAGCATACCCGATGATCCCGCCCAGACCTAAAAATGCCATTGTCCCAATTTGAAAAAGAACATGAACCATGGTGCCTAATTGAGCTAGATCTGAGGTCCCAAGAATTCCTAGTGCTAATATATTAAAGACTAGGAATGTTAAGTAGACTGGGAGAAGGTACAACAACCAAGTCTGATGAAGACATTCATCCTGCACAAATCATTATTTTTGTCGCCTCATTAGAAAAGATGAGGGAATGAAATAGAGAAG
This sequence comes from Camellia granthamiana, assembly GCA_036172215.1. Taxonomy (NCBI): domain Eukaryota; kingdom Viridiplantae; phylum Streptophyta; class Magnoliopsida; order Ericales; family Theaceae; genus Camellia; species Camellia granthamiana. Next base: position 28,295,739 of record CM069910.1, on the reverse strand, counting down.
GAAATAAATTATATACGGAATAATTAAAACTGTCACCCATCCAATTGTAGTATAACCAGTGTGAAATGAAGTTGCTACATATCCAGAAACCACAGATGTGACGAAATATATCAGAAGAATCCTTTTAAACAGGTCATCGTAATTGCAGGGATACAAAGCACCTCTATATGCCAGTCCGAATAGGATGCAGACTCTGATAATAAAAAAAAAAACATCACAAGAATGATAGAGATAAGTAAAATTTCTAGGAAGAGCTAAAACAAGAGCTAACTACCAGATGCTTACAGAAGAAGCCTATATAGAAAGACACATGCAACCCATTTCAGACATGTCATAAACATGAACTGAATTCCATATCCAAAAAACCAATATACTGATATTCTGCTAGATATCTTTTGACAAGAATCTACAAAGAATATGCCACTCATGCATCAATCCATACCATAGCCCTCAAACGATCGAATATGGAAGCAATGGAGAAGTCATGCCCATTATGGATAAGTTAGATTAGTGTGTTGTGCATCCCATGGGGTACAGGTTAAACGCAACCACTGTTCACAATCTTTTAATGATTAAATAGTTTTTGGATGCTATTACTAATTAAGCGCCTTCATAGAAAAATTATTTAGGATAGCTTACAGAATCAATTGCTGAGTGCCGATACCCAGAATGGCACCAAGTAGGGAGGTGTACGGAGGACATCTGCATCCATCACCATGAATGTGTGCTGAAATTATCAAATACATGCAGTTTGATAGCTACAACATAAGCTGACAGATTACTACTAATATGCTTGAAACCTGTGCAACCATAAGGTGAAGAACAAGGTGAAATACCAATTGAGATAACTCCTAAGGTGTGGCATAGTCACTTGAAAAAGCACTACAACCCAGATGACAATGGTGAAAGTAAGGACTGGCCAAATGGAAAACCATTGTCCTTGCTTCTTTGTGGGCCACACAAAGTCACTTGAGGTTTTATTCGAGAAGATAGAATCAGCTGACTGAAATTTGAATTTATTCCAGAAGACTGAATAAGTGAAATTGACTTTGACAGCAGCATCATCACTTATATCAGCTCCAGTAAGGTAGTCACTTGTGATGTATATGTCCTCGACTCGGTCCCTGAAGTAATAGGCATGGAAATCGATATGTGTCGTAAGATAATACCTAAGAGTTGAATAATCTCCAACGTTCCCTACTTTACCCCGCATCTGGATGTTGTTATGGTACATCTTGTATTCAAAGTTATTGCGGACTGCATGTCTAAACTTCTCAACTTCTTCTTTGCTCAGGTTCTTCTCACAAAGTGTTTCCTCAATTTTCTCCACCTTAAAATTTAGCTGGTATAGAGTATTGGTGAAGCAGTCACCTTCTAATACCTCTTCCAAGGATTTTGTCCTAGTTGTTATTGGAGCTGCAATACATAAACTCAAATTGTTGTCACTCTAAGTACTCTGCAGGTCCTTCGGATAAAATCCAATAAAATTTTGATGCGCATAGAAACACACATATACACGGCTTTTGAAGACATTCATAATTTGATATATATGGTATATTCTATGCCTACTAAGTATTAAACTCATGTAAATCTGAAGAATATGGCTCTTTTGTTGGGCAGTCAATATTGAAGGCATACTTATTTGTCAAATAGGTAGCAAATATTTAGCAGCATACATGTCTAAAACACTAACAATTTTCCTTAAATTTAATTTCTTACATCCTGGGGGGCAGAAGGGCAGTTTGTAGTATGGGAATGCCTCACTGCAAGAACAAAAACACTTTGATTAATTAAAATGAAGAAGAAGAAGAAGAGATAAAAGCATAAAGCAAATGATGCCTAAATTTTATTAAGTTGAACGAAGACTTCAAATGGATGAGTATTGAATTGTATGACTTCAAATTTCCCATCAATTCAGCTGCTACCAAACCGCTTTTTCTACATGCAATGAGTTTTGTATTTTTTAGAATACTTGTCGGTGTCGCACATCCAGTAGTTTCCATACGTGGGTGTGGACATATACTTGTCAGGAAGCAGAATAAATAATAAAAAAATAGTAAAATATCAAATTGTTCATACTTAGTTATGTTTGAAGGGAGTGAACTAAGGTTGGGCATACCTTTTACCCATTTATTGGTTACTATTATCCTATAGCATGAATTAATCTGATTTTCTTGCTTCTTTTGTATATTGAAATCCAAATAGTGACGTCTTTTGTTCCTCAATTTGAGAAATACCAATTGTCTTGTTCAATAAATATACATAATTTAAAGGAGCTTCAACTTGTTCCAAATAAAAGCATACACACAGACATACACACAATGAGACAATCTAAAAAAAATCTTTTCTTCTGAATACTACTCTCAAAATCAAGAAGTTTGTTACTGACCACAGTTGTCAAGAAAAATTTCTTAAAATCAACAAATATGAATGTGAGTAAACCTAATTGCAAAGCATGATCAAGAATCCAAATCAGGCATAGGCCAGAAGAAGTAATTAATGCTCTGATTAAGCAATCTTAATCCAAATATGATCAAGACAAACACACACACACACACACACACACGCAGAGATTTTTGCTAATAATTATGGATAATTCTTGAGTTCTTGAAAATTTCACTTTGATAGTCTTCAAGAAAAGAACCAAATTAGCTAGCTACATGTATGACAGAGTGATAGATTCAGAAATAAATCAAATTAGATACATATGTGATAGAGCTACAGATTCAGAAAACAGCGTACCAATTCCAACGAAAGAACAATCAAGAACACGGAATGAGTACTAGAGCTTTGACAGAGAATCGAAACAATTACCATTTATTATTCAGAGGATAAACTGTGTTAGCGAAGAGTGGGATGCGATCTCCTTTCTTGTAGCGCTGATTGTCGCGCGAAACACTCAGAGATCGAACAGGAATTATCAGAGCTGCCATTAGCAAAACCAACACACTCACTGCAAAAGCCATTTCTTCAGAGAGATTGAAAATGGAGAGAGAGAGAGAGAGAGAGAGAGAGAGAGAGAGAGAGAGAGAGAGAGAGAGTATTTGAAGAGCTGGGAATGGAGGGAAAAGGGGAGAGATATTATGTGGATGCTTTGGTGTCATTCAGGTCATGATATACCGTTGAAATTTTTTGAGGCAGTGATTTGAGATTGTGTAGTGCATAAATGGACGGTGATAGATGTACTCACAAGTAACGGATGATGTGTATGGTTCCGATAGTGAAACTGTTACAGTTAGTTAGTTATTGTATTGCTGTGTGATGATGTGATGATGTGATTCTGTTATTAGTTGTGATTAAATCACCAGCAGGTGAGCAAAGTCTAGTAGGCCATGAATTTGATTGGACCACAGGTTACCTTGGGTTTAATTTTCTGAAATTTTATATATATATTAAATATAAATTAATTTGATAAAAATAAACATCAAAAAAACATTTTAAAACTTTTATAAATTATTTTTGCTCTTGTAGATAAAAATATATAAAAATGATTAATACTTCTGATTTTTTCATTTTTTTTCACAAAACCAACTTTGAAAAACCAAACCAAACCAAAGTAACTTTAAAATAATTTTGTAAAAACCAAACCAAATATGGCCGAGATAAACAAACAATTACATAAATAGAAAGAGAATATATATGAAAAATTGTTGACAGGGTGTTTGGGATTAGGTTTAAGGATTGTTTTGTCTGGTTGTAAGAATATAATTAATGAAATTGTTTAGTGAGAAAGCCAAATTATTATTTTAAATGATAAATTTTTTATTTTTATCCACGGTCGCCAAACTGCTAAATTGTCTGTCACTAGAGGTGTCCAATAGTGGTTGGTGGTGGTATTAATATGAACAGATAGATTAATTAGGTGAACGATAAATAAAATAGTGAATAGATAGACACATATAGATAAGAATAATATAATATTTAAATTGTTGTGGTCCGACCCAAAAGATTAAAATAATTAAATTTATGATGTAAGTGCCCTAGCTTTTTAGCATTAAAAATTAGGATAAATTACAATTTTTTGAGATTTACTTAAAATATAAATTATCTCTTATAATTTTAAAAATTATATAATGCCTCTTAAAAATTTTAATCTCATAACAAATTATCTTTTTTATTAATAAATTATTAAATTAATTAATAATTTTTAATAATATCAAAAATATATTTCAATTAATAATTATATAGGAGAATAGTTAAAAAATTTATTTATTTTTGTTAATTTTGTAAAATAAAAAAATCTGATAAGAAATATTTATAATTTTTAAAATTATAAAAAATAATTTATATTTTAAATAAACAACCATGCTACATACCTCTAAAAAGGTAACTCTAAACCACCTCTAATGAGGTGGAAAAGGGCAAAAAAAAAAAAAAAAAAAAATTCAAGACACCTGATTGGTTGTGGCAGTGGGGGACCCACTGCCACATCACTAGTGGTACCTCTAAATTAGAGGTCCCAATCATTTTTCTTTAAATAAATAGTAAGAGATATATTTGTAATTTATCTTAAAAATTACATATTTTTACTCACACCAATCATTACACGCCAAACTCCGGATTCACACCCTCCCCTCATCACAACAGCTTGTAAAAATACCGACAGCACGTGTGCTTGACTTTTCGAGGAATGGTGTCTTGAAGAGTGACATGACAGGTCAATTGTCAATGGTTGCATCAGTCAACCAATCACTGCTCTCTCTCTCTCTCTCTCTCTCTCTCTCTCTCTTTTCTGGGTTGGGTATCAATTGAATCTACTCAGAGTTCTTCCCCTTTGCCACTTTTTGGGTTTCGTAATGGCAGTGAGTTTTTACTCTTTCCTAATCCTTTTTTTTTTTGAATCTGTCATATTCTTGTTTTGAATCCACTAAATTGCAACATTGAGATTGAACTTTTAAGATTTAATGGTGCAAAATGTCTTCTTTTTGGATTGTTTCTTCTGTTTATGCTTGGTTTTCCTCAAATTTCGGATGCTCATAGAATTCTTATTAGATTTGAAGTGTTTGGGTTTCATTTGGTGGTTGATGTATTGGTGCAAAACGTTGGATGGGAACAGAGAAAACTAGATTGATTAGATAGGTACACAGAAATTAGGTTGATTTGATACTTGTATTGTACCATGGGTCCTTATTACAATTATTAATAATTTTTTAAGACTAGGTCATGAATTGGTTGAATGAATTGTGTAGTTCTGATTGCAATTGCTAAGGATATTGGTTATGATACTTTTTGCTGATTTAACATTGGCTTTTGCTTGGTTGCTGATTTGCTGTTTTGATTTTCTTCTCCCTCTCTCTCTCTCTCTCTCTCTCTCTCTCTTTTTATTATATAAAAAATCTTTTTTGATAGTTTAGATGTGAGAAGTGATATATTGTTCTGTGAAACAGAAAATGCAAAGATGGAAGGTTGAAAAAAATAGAGCAATTATTTGATGTAAATCAAGCATGCACTTCTAAATATTGGGCATTTTTGGATTTTTTAAACATCCATTTGCTTTGTCTTGGGAGAAGAAAGAGTGTGTGTGTGTGTGTGTATTTTGGTTGTATAGGAAGGCAAGGAAGAAAAGAAATGGTGGGTCTGGACGAAGATCTCCCCCATCCTATTGGGGATTTTGGCTTCGCATTCAACAACCAACTTACTGAATAGATTTGATTAGTCTTAGGTTTAATACTTGGACAAGGCATTTAAAATCATTTTGTGGATAAATAGAAAATTGATGATAGATTGCTTAGTTTAGCTCCAATGATGAGCATGGCTTTGATATCTGATTTGAAATGTATTGTTTGCAAAGAAATATTATGCTTGGTGTATTAAAAAGGATTAAAGGAGAGTAAGGATTTGAGAATCTGACATAAACAAGGAGATCAAGTAGTTTGAGGGCTGTGAAGCAGTGCACCAAGGATAGTACCTTGGCTATTTTTGCGTCATATTATGGATTTCAAAGAAAATAAGCTCTAGGGTCGTTGATTCTGTTGATTAGAACAAGCCAATACATTACATATGTTTGTAGGAGACAAACTAGGCGACGAAGAAAACTTACTGGCCAAGTAATCTGGATTTTGTCTTGCAAAAGAAAGGTTTTGGAGTTAACTGGAGAAAATCTATTCAGGGTTACTTGTCCTCTTGCAATTTGTCTATTATACTTAATAGTAAGGTGGGTGCTAGTTTTAAGGTCTGTATGTATTGCTCATTTTTCACAATTTTCTTGTCTCATGGGGAATGGGAGAACATTCCTTATGTAAGGATCACTTCATTGTCTATCTCTTATTCCTCTCATGGAGTTTCAATTTGATTTAATGGATCATGTATGTATGTGTTTGTTTAACAACCTTTTTCCTTGCAGCAACACTCACAAGCGCCAAAGTTTGGCAACTGGGAAAGTGAAGAAAACGTTTCTTATACAGAATATTTTGAGAATAAAAGAAAGCCTAAAGGTGGTGGAAGGAAGAACCCAAATGGCCCTCGGGATAATACACGTCCAATTCAAGCCCCTCCACAACAAGAAGCCGAATTGAAGGGCCAAATGGACACAGAAGCAATAACATCAAAGCATGAGCTGAGGACAAGTCACGAAGATGTCAAGATACGGAGACTAACTGATTCTCCATTGCACATTGACACCATAGGTCAAACGTCTCACGGTGGCACAAGCCCTGGTGAAACCCCAAAAAGGGTTACACGGAAAAGTGCAGGTTCTGATCACAGCATTGATCACTCACCGCTGCACCCTCATTACCAGGCAAGGGTTGGACGTAAAGTTAGTGGAGTTTCTTCTCCTTCGTTGGAAAAGAAGGGTTCATCTGAAGGCAGCCATGGACTATCTCCCTCCACTCCTGGAAGATCCCGATTGAGATCAGTTACTCGAGGAGACAACACTGTAAATTATTCTTTCCCTGATATCTCATTATCTAAATTCTCAATTTGCACCAGTGCTCACATGTGCATGTGCCTATGTAATTCTTATTAGAGAATTAATTCTACATGTTCATTTGAATGCTCTGATTGATTGCTGAGAAATTGTAGGAAAAGAAAAGAAAACTTGGATATGTCGGCTAATATCTGCTGGAACGTTCCAAGTTCTCTTATCACGCTTCTTAGCAATCAAATGGAAGATTAGACATGACAAGAGGGCAGCATGGAGAAACTTTGGACTAGTGAAGAATGCTTTGTAAACTCTGCTCGTAAAGAATCATTTCAATTATTTCTTACCTTGGGGCCATTTTGTGTGGCTTTAAATGGTTAATTGAATCAGATATCTAAGTTACAAAATTTAAAAGATCGCTGGTGACTTCTGGAAATTGGTTTTCTGTCTTCTCTTGCCCTTAATTAGCAGAGCATAACATTGCTTTGGCTATTTTCAAAGAGGTTAAGCAAGTCTTTTAACTATCAATTGGATCCATGGAAGAGTTTGAGGAAATGGCAACTTAGAATAACATGTTGGACACTCCAAGCAGCCAAAGTTTCCTACATAGTGCCTTAAATTTTCTCTACTCAGTGGTGATCTTTATACAAATTTTTTTTTCTTTTCTTTTTTTATTATTACAAGAGATCCCCATACATAGAAAATATGTTATCGCTTAATTTGAAGGCATGTGATGCTTGTTTGATGTGGCAGGCCGATCACAGTCCTGTGGTTCCCAAATTTGGTGACTGGGACGAGAGTGACCCCACTTCAGCCGAACGTTATTCTCACATATTCAACAAAGTGCGAGAGGAGAAACAGATTGGGGAAGGAAAGGTTCCTGGCATTGCAACCGAGACCTCTAATTCCACTGGGCAGAAGCAATATGGGAATGACAATTCCAAGGTCTGTGAGTCCCATCTATTAAGTTTTCAATTCCTCTATAGTAGTTGCAATTGCAATTGCAATTGCAATTGCAATCACATAGCCGAGACATTATGGTATTTAGATCATGTCAAAATTAGTAATTTTTTGTCATTAATCAATTGCAACAATTGCAGAGGAGAAAAACCCTCTATTTAAAAAGCCCATTTAGTAAATGCTAGCAAATAGAATTTCTATACATAAATCTTATATGGAGTGGGGTATGGGATGACGTTTTTGATATTATGAATCACAGTGATGGGCTTTCGATTTCAGTTGAATGGATATATGAAAATTTTGTATGTAAATTGCACTTGTAGAGCATTAATCATCCGCATTTATAGTTAAGTTGTTATGCAACTTTCCTAACCGAATCTCTCTCTCTCTCTCTCAGAGCTGTTGCTGCTTTCCATGGGGCAGAAGATGAAATCAGAAGTACATGGATGGGACTTTGAAAATTGTGTTAAATATATAGAGTGAACATTCAAGTAAATGCATTCTTTGTTGTGTGCTTTCAGTGATAAGTGAGGAGACAAAAAGGTTCAAAGTGGAAAACATCTTATGCTTCCCCCACCCTCGTGTGTAGTTTTTTCCTTCACTTTGTATTTCCTGTTATATGCAATAAGCAAAACTCCGAGATGTGTAATTTTTGGTTTCTCTGTTACTTGTTCATCAGCCAAACAAGCCTCAATATGGATCCCCATGTTTTTTTAGAAGCCAGAATGTAACCTCTTGTTTTGGGTATTATTGGAATGCAAGTTACGGATCTGAATTAATTTGGATCGTTTAGCCGAACAAATCTGATTTGTTCGGTCGGTCGCCTAAAAATGGCTGAATAAATCAAGTTTGTTCCAACCGAACAAATCAGATAGCAAAGGTAATGATTGATGTGGATTAGGGTTTAATGTTAGGGGTGAGATTAGTTTTGAAATTATAAGGATAGTAAATAGATGAAATAGAAATTTGAATTGTGCAAAAAGAAAATCAGTGTGAGAAAATTTCGTGGTGTAAATAAAATTTTAGTCAATTTTCATCGGGGGATTTTATTTACACTTAAAAGGTTATTAAGTACGATCAATTTCTTAATACACCCTATTATTTTTTTCCAAATTATCCTTTAAGGTACACTCAAATAATAAATAAATCAAAAACCTTAAATTAAATCACTTTGAAAAGCACGGTGCCTCTACAATATCAATTAAATCCATTAATATTAACTATTGATATGGTAAATGGGGTCAAGGAGGTGGAGTAGAGGGTGGGTATGCTTATTCATGATTTGCTTCATTTAGGAATGGGACTAGATGTGCTATGGTAGAAGGGTTGGGAATAAAATTGCTCATTTGATGGCTTTGGAATTAATGGAAGTGGGTGCTGTACTTGGGAGAGTGTCCCTCCTTCATGGTTGTTGGATTCTCTGAGGAGTGAGGGTAGTGCTGTGTATTGTGTTTCAACTATCTATATTATTTGATTTTTTTTTTTCAATTTGTAAATAATAAAACAATAAGAAATAATGATGTTTTATGATAATGGTGAGTTTTAGTAAGGTGAATTAGAGTTTTAGAATGAGCAGGAAAATGAAGACAAAATAATTGAAATTTGAAAAAAAAAAATGTAGATAGTTGAATATAAAAAATACCTATAAATGATTTGGATGTACCATAAAAAAAAACGGTGGTGCTACATGCACCAATTAGTGTACTAACTAATGTATTAACACTAGTTATGATATTATTATTGACCCCACTCATTAATTACATTACAAATATCAAAAACTTCTTAAATTATGCTACATCATCAATTGGTACACTAGTTAGTACACCAATTGGTGCATGTAGCATTATTTTTCAAAAAAAATAATATTTTATTTTAAAATTTAATGTATATTGTTTTTATTACATTAAGGTATAATAAAAGTTCAAATTTAAAAATTTTAATTAGACGTATTAAGTTATTATTTGAGTGTAAATAGAATCACCGTTTCCATGGTAGATTACTATTGGTTATTGTTTGTACCTGTGGGCATGTGGCCCACTTAGAGCATCTCCAACGGTTACTCAGATTTTTCACCAAATCTGAGTCAAAAAATGGCCATTTCCTTAATCTGATACTTCGCGCTCCAACGGTTCAGTATCAAATCCTTTTCATCAAATTTGTGCCGGGCAACCGGTTGGTTGACCAGCCGGTCAACCGGTAACGGCAAAAATTTTTTTTTTTTTTTTTTGAACTTTTTGAACCTTTTGGTGGTCGACCGGCCGGTTGACCGGGTGGTCGACCGGTTAGGCAAAAAAAAATTTTTTTTTTTTTTTTTTTTTTTGACCAGTTTGAACCTTTTTTTCGAAACTGTTTGAACTTTTGGTGGGCGACTGGTTGGTCAACCGGCCGGTCGACCGGTTCGTCTCCTGGCAACGGTCATGTACAGTGTTTTGGTGAAACGCGGAGTTTGTCATCATCAGTTTGGTGAAACTTTTGCTGAAATCTCATTTTGGTATGACTTTGGTGCAACCGTTGGAGCATGAAAAAGTGAGTTTTTCATCAAAATTTAAATCTGATACTGGGTTTGGTTCACCGTTGGAGATGGTCTTAGGTAATCCTAATTGTTCAATCTTACAAAGCTTTACGTGTGGGTCAACAAAAACATATAGGGCTTGTTTGGTTTGTATTTTAAGATATAATTTTTAAGAAAAGTTTTCAAAATTTTGATTGGTTTAAATTTTTTGAAATTTTTTTTCAAAATCACTTTCTCTTTTATACATCAATCAATCACTTTTTCTCTCTCCTCTCTCATTCTCAATCACTTTTTCCCTCACAAACATCTACTCAACTACAACAAAATATTAAATTATCCCAAACTCCAAAACTATTTTCAAAATATATAACCAAACAAACCAAAAAAATTTCTAAACTCTCTCTCCAATTTTTTTTTTTTTTTTTTAAAAATTTATCTCAAAATACAAACTAAACACATCCTTAATAATTATAACTACATGATTTTATTATACTTGACTTTAAAACATTATGCTATTAGTTGTTATATTTTTAAAACAAATATGATAAAATTATATAATTACAATTATTATATTAATTTTCTTTTTAATTTTTTTTTTTTTATGAATAACTTACACACAAGTCTACAAATTGAACAACTCAAATTTTGAGAAGGGATTTGTGGTAAGACCGATGAGTAGTGGACTAGAGAGAATTTGCACACCTAATAATGAAAATATATAGTACATTTTATTTAACTTGTACACATCCAAACCATCAAGCATTTCTTCACTCTTGACAGGGATACAAGCTCCAAAATTGGATTCAAATGGAACACGTTACAGAACAAAAAAAGACAAATTTGAATCCAATCTATGTTGTTCCCAACTTTCTTATGAAATAGAATACCATCTATGTTGGCATGAAACTGTCCCCATCCATTGAAGCCGTGAGAGCTCCATTCGTCACATCAGCTGCTCATCACTCCACAGCTGAGAAACCGATGGTCGATGATGGCACACATTTCGCCTCGACAACTAAAGTCTTGACTGTGCCGTGACAAGGGTCACCTCCAAACACAGCATTAGAAATTCCGACAGAGCAACTATTTCTTCCTTGACATGCCTGAAAGAACAGTAAGAAAAGCTTCATTAGACTAATATGCATGTATCAGTATATAGCCACTAACAAAACAGCTATTTCTTTCTAGATAAATCTCTGCTCAAATGTGTGCATGCCACTTGTTCTGATTTGCAAGTAAAATGATGGCCGCACCCCTCCAAAATCATGATGCAGCATATGCTGCAACTGGCTACACATTAAACACTGCAACAAACAGCCAACCAGAATTAAAACACAAGGCCGTGTTTGTTTTGCGGATTAGGTTGGATGGGATTGTTAATGAAATGATGGTTAATGAAGAGATTGTTAATGAGAGGATTGTTAGTAAAAGTTTGTTTATTTTGATGATAGTGTGGGAGATAATTAGTGATGAGATTGTCAAATTACTTTTATATAAAATAAATAAATAAATTATTTCTATATTAAAAAAAACTAAAACAAATATTAAAACAAACAGGTTCACTTGATAAAAAAAAATTAAAAAGGTAAAATTTTTATATAAAATAAACTCAATCCGCTCACTATTTTTTTAATCCCACCCAAAATTCACCCAAGCTAATCCCCCTACTGAGGGGATTACTAAGCCCTCCACACTAGCAATCCACCCTCACAAATCAACACCAAACAAGCTGCGGGTGGGACCCACACCCATATCAATCCAGTCCAGCTACCCACGCCGGTAAACAAACATGGCCAGTGCAACCTTAGCAGTCAAAATTTCTTTGTATCTGTCAATCAGAATGAACAATAGGTTTATTTTTTGTTTTTGTTTTTGTTTTTTATTAAGTGCAGGTTGTTTACGCAGCAAATAGTTCAGCGAAGCTCTACATGTTAATTGTTTCCAAGAAGTCTCATAATTAACTGAAGAAAGCTCTATAACTACTCTTAGTTCTTCATCAATTGAACTTACCCTGCCGTAGTTAGTTCCACAAATGTTATTATGCATCCTATTACTTGATCAAAGTAGTTCCTCCTTACATTCAAGGTTAAAAATGGACTTCAAACTTACAATCAGATGTCATCCACAAGTAAGATGCCACATGTTTGCAATTTGACACATAAATATAAATCACTGACCTGAGATACCACAGACAATGAATTCGGTGAATGGCAGTTGCCTCTGGAAAACTTTTGGCAGCTACCCCCAGGAGTTCCATAGCTAGCAAATTCTATGGAGGAGATCGTATACCCATCATCACACTGTAGATTCATTTCAGGAATTAATTCACTTGCTGATATTTTTCCATTGACAAAATCTGGATGGGACCACATTCGGAGAGGTGGATGATGGGACTCCGACACTTGAGCACAAATGGTATCGGTAGAATGTGACTGAATTGAAATCTGAAATGGGTTCCCTCCTGTTTCCTCAAAGAGAACAAGTAAATTATTTGATGTTTGTAACCAGGATCTTGGTACATGGTACCTGGAGATTGATCAACAATGGCTATGTCAGAACAGCTTCATGGAAGAAACATATCTATATATGAAGGATTGTCAAAATATAATGGAAGAAACATTGGATCAAATTTGATATTCATACTACTTTACATATATTAGAGAGAACTTGGACATGGAATACTTCTTTTGTATTTCTTCAAAACTTAAGTTTACCAGATCTGTGTAGGCTTGCCGCAACCTGTTGTGCACTTATCTGAATTGTAGGTACCGCGGTAGTCACAAATCTCTTGGCATCCATCTTTTGGGGCAACCAAAGTCCAATATCTTCCTATATGGTGGCCATTGACCCATGCTTGGCCTTTCCCCATGCTCTCCAAATTAAGGGCAACTGGTTCCGTCCCAACAGGGGCATCGAAGTACGTCTAATTGGACAGCAAAAGGAACCAGATAAATAAAGGGATCAGAAAATTTTCCAATTTTCCTTTTTTCATGTCTTTTGTTTTTTGTTTTCATCTTCAAGGATAATTTATTACACACCCTAGGCAAAGCGAAGTTGATTATAAATAAATGCTACCATGGAGTACTTCAAACAATAAATGCTTACACACCAAGAGGCTGAATAATAGATTTTGTCCAAATAAAAAACAAATCTCTTTTGTTAGTGATGCTTTGATGACAAGACATCTAACAATACTCCTTTCACACGAGGGATAGCAAAGTTGATGCAGAGTTACCAGTGTGCCATGTGGATGGTGAGTTTATCAAAATCAAATGGCTAATGTCATCAATGTTCCTTCACATGACATGTGAAAGGGCTTCAAGAAGCAGTATTCTTTTCATAAGAACTAAACAAACATGTTTTGGTTCTTAAAACCCTTATTTAAATGTATTTGATCTATCAAACACATCATATAGTGGTTTCTAATCTTTACATTGATCATTTGATGAGTGGAATCAGCTGCCAGTATTCGTCAGGCAAAAATAAATAGAGTGGTATGAGGCTCTTTCAGTTATACCATGGAATCAAATTAACTATGATGAAGATGTGCCCAATAATATAATAATATGCCTAGTGCATTTTACCTTGTATATAGCAAATAAGCAACCCTATTTGATGGGACTTAAGGCTTTGTTTGGTTTGGGTTATATAGCAAATAAGCAGACAGAAAACAACCATTCCTGATATTGGTCTTCACAAAAATAAGTCTGGAAAAATAATAAACTCACCTTGTACCAGGAAAAAGTGGATGGAATTGCATCAAGAGTCAGATTAGTCCATCCAGCCGTTTCATTTTCGTCAATGGTATAAATTTTCATGAACTCACCCTTGAGCCCAACCTGAAGCAAAAAGTAAAACTATTCAAGGACATAAATAATCAAGTAGGAGGGCCTGGCCACGCTCATGATGATATAAAGTTACCCCTCTTTACAAAAGCTAAAGTCAAGATATGAGAACAAATGGGAGGTTAGTAATTGTTGTTGGGCAAAGTCATGATGGTATTTTCTGGAGCTAAGGCACATGAAGTTCATCATCTATAGCCCTGCATAAATGATAATTAAAGGCATGACGAATGCAGTGTGGACACCAAATTGATATGGTATGAAAGTGGAGTGAGCAAGTTTTAATATGCTCTGCAGGATTAACAAAAAAGAGATCTGACCTTTGCCACAAGGATGCATTTGAAACCACTACTTTTCAGATCTAGGACAGGTTAAGAAACTTAATTATGTTTGCAATTATTTTATTTATTTATTTATTTATTTATTTTTATTCTTTTTGTGGAGGGGTAGTGTTACTGAAAGTTTCTAGGTTTAGGGTTCTATTCAACGCTCACAACATTGGCCAAGATGTCACAAAATCAGCCTCATTGCATTGTTCTCCACATCTGACATGATTGCAACATGATAAAGAGAAAATGCAAGATTATCATGACTAGCAAGATAAGACTTAATATTGGTCCATATATCACAATACAGTAAAATACTGCAATGTATCTTGCAAGATGCTTCAGTCTTATTCCTGCATATTTGTCATTTCCAGTAAGTCACTAAAACATATTTTAAAAGGTTCATTCTCTAGCAAACTGGAAGTCAACATGGAAACAAACATGCTTGCTAATAAAAACTTAAATTTACTAATTCATCGGAAATCAACTAAAAAGATACTCTATACACACAAGTATCTAATAGACTGATTGCATATTGGAAAATTTTGCTGAATCCATGTTTAGAAATGCAGAACAGAAAACTGAGATAATATAATAAAAAAAAGAAGTACCTGATAAGTCCATAATGAGTTAGAGAGGTCAATATCCCCATTTCTAAACCCAGTAAGCTTAATTGGACACTTAAATCCTGCCCCATCTTTCTCAAGGAAAGCACCATAATTCTGTATAATAAATGAAAGAGTATGAACAAAAAGATGGAATTAGTATCTCTCGGAGGACTATATCACTGCAAAAAAAAATGCATCAAGTAATTTCCAATTCATGAAAGGAGATAAGACTGAAGAGAATTGGCCCAGCAATAAGCATATAACCAGCTCAAGCTAATGACAATAAGCATGGCAGAGCTACATGTCCCTGAGTGCGGTCAAGAAACCCCACTGAAATTGTAAAATCATTTTGGGTAACTCAATATTCTTTCCATTTTTTGACCTTTTAAAATAACCAGACGAAGTTCTTTTAATAAGGAAAGGGTCAATTTTTGTGACCAACATCACTTATGCTTCCATTTTGGCTCGAGGAGAATTTTTGTGAATCATCTTTTAGACATTTCTTTAACTTCAAATTACTCATGCCAAGCCATAAGAATAATAATTGTTAACACAAGTTTACATATTTGTGGTGTTCTCTTTTGGGTTTTAGTCTATTCAATTTTTTGTTTATTTGGGAAAAAGTAATATCGTGTAGACTCAAATGTTTAGTTTCTATTTCTAGTAAATCAAATTGGTGGTTCTGGTTCAAGATTTTAGTTTGATTATTGTGAATTGTGATGAAGATATTGGTATACTTCACATAATTAGACATTTGGGTAATCAATTGGTTGTTGCCTCACTCTACGAAAGAAAAATCCTGGATCCACCCCCTGATGATTAGATAGTATACTTTTCGGGAAGAAGCAAATGCAAGAATCTGCTCAAACCCAACAAAATACAAAATCAGAGTTGACATTCCTAAATATGTAACTAGACAGGTAAAAAAACAACGCCCAATTAGTACACATTAATGTGTGCTTGGGAGGGGAAAGATTAGGTACACACCTAACCTTTGGCATAGTACACAAAGTAGTTGCCCCATAACTTGAACCCATAACTTGAACCCATAACCTCAAGGTTATTAGGCCAAGGTTTTACTATTGAACCAATGGTCACCCCTATCTAACTAGACAGGTGCATGCGAAAATTCCATCTAAGAATATTTTACACATCATTTCCTAGTTTCAAAAGATGATAAAGAATTTAACACTGTAAGCCTCCTTGGAAAGAAGAGTCAAGAATATATTTTATTTAGAAGGTGGTTCAGGATACAACCCACTCTAAGAAATATTACCTGCAAGCCAATTGTCTCAGATAATAACACCAAATCATTGTATCCTTGCTTAAGCTGAACAGGTTGGTCCACCCTTACCCAATGGCCAGCCGCACTGCCTTCACTTTCAAAAGATAGATCACATAGTGTGAGAAAAAATCTTGTCTATAAGTATATATAGACACACATACAAAGGCACAAAGTGATCATAAGACAAGAGAAGACAAGGGAAGGGAAATGATGTATAGAAAGTAAAATAAATTAAAAGAGAAGCCTATTGCATAAGTGAACTTCAGTCCTAGAATGAAGAGAATTCTGAAAGGGATACACAAATAAAAATTAAATGTACCTATAAGCTTTCCATTAATAAATATGCGCACCAAGTCACGCATGCTATCAATTGTAAGTGCTGGCTCAACTGAATTTTCATCCCAAAATGAGATTTCATCATCAGAAACATATATTCTGCAGTTAGATATAGAATAGGCATCAGCTAAAATAAGTTGTATTAGAAAACGAGTTGTAAAAACATTTGTCAATACAAAAATGATATTTCTACTTGTACAGCTTGATCTTAATGTACCGAGCTGCAAGACTTGGATAAAGATGTACCTGGTCATATACCACAAATAATCAGAACGATCCTTTGTCACATTTAAATGCTCCAAAATGCCCTGGACAGTGAAATTGTCCTCACCCCATGCACCAATTGGCTCTTTAACAGTCAACCAAGTTTTTGAGATATAGGTAACTTCAACCTGACTCGGTAATTGTCGAAGTACAGAAACATTTGTAGAAAGAAGTGAACTGAACTCTGTTGTCTTAATGGAAGTCTGAGCCCCAACCTGCTCGAAATATTGAAAGGACGAGAGGTGTCTCAGAAACTGGATTAGAAACTAAATATTTACAATTCCTATAGTAAGAACCGCAAGCAGGACTATTAGATAGCTTATTATAATATGGAAATCTGATAATGTATTTACAGTTAATAATATACTATGCAAAAAATTAAATTAGCTATCGCATATTATATCACTGATTCACCGCCTTCACATGAATATTGAATGTCCAATTACATATAACCACTCTATCAACTATCAAGTAAATATAACTGCTAAATTCTTTGTGTGAACATATGTAGATATATGATACGTCAAAGGTTATCTGACATGCTGCTTGTTGATCAGTAAACAGTATAATTTTCATACATATAATATAACAAATACTAACAAACCTTGGCGGTGTTAAAAACTGTGTTCCTGCAGTCTGGCAATATACTCACTGACCATGGTGGTAACGTATATACTTGACCAAAGAATGTCACAGCAGCCGCATTATGGTCATCAATATTTGCAAGAAATGCTGAGCAGGTGCTTTTATTTCCTGACAAAGTTAAGGTCTGGCCTTCGCTATGAACATTTGTACCATACAAATGTGCCTGAAGTTAGTCATATCAATTGCGTTAATTTCTAAAATGAAGTACAATGAAAGGGTAAAGGAGGACAGGAAGAATAAGATATCTAATGGCAATTTTTACGAAAAAAATAAATTGCGACAAAGAAAACAAAGTTCCCTCTGCCCAAAGCAATCAAAAAATTCTAGTATATCTGCCAAAAAAATGGCATAACTACTTAGTTATTTTAGGTTAAGTACTACAAAACCAGGTTGTAAATTTATTGCAAATTTGAATGTCCTAGGGGAATTAAATTATTCATTTGCAGTATACAACAAACACTAACAGGCCTGCCTGCTTTTAAATTACCCATACTAATGATAAGTTCAGATACTTATCATTTCATCTCAAGAGCTTTATACATTTACACTACCAACAAACTGCATTGAAACACTGTCACCTCAATGCCATGAGCATGGAAACACTTTCTTTTAAGATATCATTAGGTGAGAAACACAGTCAACAATGAAAATTCCAATCCTAGAACTTCAAAAATTGGGTCTTGCTTGATGCTGAACTCTACAGTATGCTAGTAGGAAAAACATCAGAGGCTGCAACTTGACATCATAGAAATTGCAATATATCTTTTGATACTTCTAGCTAACAAAAATAACGAAGCTAAGATAACTTTGCATTAATAGTTAAGTAGATCATGCAGTTAAAACAAACCTCCTGCTTTGGTCCCAATTTCATATACTGAGGTGAATCAACAGCAACAAGAGCAGGTTCACAAAGCTTTATAGCATCATGCAGATCCTTTAAGTGCCCCCATTTTGGCTGTCTTAGTAATCCTGTACGAAAAATAAAGAGATAAAAAGTGAGATTGGTGAACAACCATTTCAATGAGAATGCTGATAGTGATATGAATAAGCAACTAAACCATATATTTGTATCCAAGTTATACATCAGTTGTTAACCCAAATTTTTTTTTTGGATCTTATTTAAGTAAAGTTTAACTTACCATATTCATCAATTGGAGCATCATAATCGTAACTAGTAATATAGTTTGGGCCCCCTGCAGTACGGCCAAAATTTGTCCCACCGAAAAACTGCAAGCACAAATCAGGGAAACCATGCATTTGGTGGTCAATATGCAGCATATGCATCATCACCCCTTCAAAAGATAGGTGTTTTTGGAGGTTGTGCTTGAATTGTGCCTTAGTGTCCTTAACTCTACTGTTTTGACTTTCTGCCTTTCCATCATATTAATACTTAGCGGGAAAAACAGTGGCCTTGTCCCACATTGTCGCTGACACAAGACTGCCATGAGTATATAAGATGCCATCATCCATTCAAAAGTTGTGCTCTTTCAAAGGTGGTGCTTGGATTTTCCCATAGTGCTCTTGGCTCCACTGTGTCCACTATCCTCTTTCCCCCTTGTATTAAAGCTTAGCAGGGGTGAGGAGAAATACATATATAGATAAAAATATGTCTATCATACATTGGTAACCCATGATTACCAAAATAAAATATGGTGCTCTCATAAATTTAGAAGGTTCACTCGCCCTTTAGGGTGTCTTGTATCTTCTGAGCAAACCATGGAAACCATGCAAGTTTTGATGGTAACTAATATAAAATAGAATAAAGCTTGGGAGCTCGAAACCGAGCTCCCCCGAATCCCCCGAAATTCAGGAGAGAGAGAGAGAGAGAGAGAGAAGATCGGGGAAGAGGAGGAACAGAAGAGAGGGGAAGAAGCTCGTCGCCCAGCGTCGCCTCTCGTCGCCCGGCGTCGTCCGAAGCTCGTCGTCCGCAGCTCGTCGCTCGGCGTCGTCCGCAGCTCGAAGCTCGTCGTCCGGCGTCGCCTCGCCTCCGCCCCGCCTCCGGCAGCTCCTCCTCCGCCTCCAGCCCTAGTTTGTTGGCCCCCTCCCCTCTCCCTCCCCCTCCCCCTCCCCTTCTCTTCCTCCCCTCCCCCTCCCCCTCCCCTTCTCTTCTTCTTCTCTTCTTCTTCTCTTCCTTCTGTTTCTCTTCGTCTGAAATGGAAAAAAAAAAAAAAAAAAAATCACGAAACGACGTCGTTTCGTCGATTAGGGGGATTCGGGGGAAGGGGATTCGAGCTACCAATCAAAACTGTATAAAATATTCTAGCAAAGGAAAGTTGCTTTAACCCCAATAAATGTTGAATATCAATTAGCCAAAAGATATTTTTTTAAAAAAAAAACTTCACAGTTCAATGATCTGATTCTATTTTTAATTGTATTGCATCTTAGAATGCATGCTATTAAAGCACTTGTCTGTTTAGTTAATTTACCATATAATAATTCTGAAAGCTCCCTCCACGTTCAAAAAACCGAGCGACTGCAAATGCAAGGTCTTCAGCAGGTCTATGTGGCCATGTTCCACCCCACTCCGTGTACCTTAAAAAAGAACCCATGTAGATGAATCAATTTCCTATCAACTTGTATGAATAAACCCTCAGCTTAAATTTTAACCTTGAGGGATGAAATTGCCTTAATTTGAACAGCAGGAAGCAAAAAAGAAGGCAGTGGAGGGATAACAATGGTATTTCATCAAGAAGAGACTCAGCATTCAATAGACCCTCATGTAATATAAACAACTAGCACTGAAAAAGAGCAATGATTGCCAAATCAAGTTTATTGGATACAAAGATACTCATAATTGAGTTTGATTTTGTTTCACAAATAACTGAATGCTTGAACCATGTTTTACAGTCCCCCACCCCAAGTTGCCTTTTCTCTTTTTTCTCTTACAGGCAATAATCAATACCTTATGATCAATCTTAATTCAAAAGATACATGACTTGCAGACTTCAACCTCTTTAATTTGCCATGTGAATAGGATATTTCAGAAATGAGAGGCAATGTAATCATGCCTTGATGCCTTATGACTCTTGTCAAGATGTCCTATAAAATTTAATTACCAAATAGATTTACATTTATAAAAATATTCTCATATGTGATCAGATTTCAGCCCATCATTATACAGATAACCCAATTTATATAATGTGAAAATGTCATATCAAGAACAAGAAATGGGAAACTTGACCAGAATACAGGCAGGAAATGCTGCAAGAAACCATTCAAATGATACCTGATAAAGCAAATTACAAAACTAATATAGAAAAGAAAAAGTTAGCAACATATATGAAGAACCTCAATGGATAACGGGTTTCATGTAATATCTACAAAACATTGGAGATCTTATTTTCTAGATGGTTATGAAACATGTTTCATAATGGTTATCTTGAAATAATTTAAAATATTTCCAAGAAAATGAAATTATCTTTCCTTGCAAGTTAAAGAGGCATTCCACAATGGCTTAGAAGAAAACTATTATTTGACAATTTTGCTTCATTCTACAGTTTAACCTTCTATGTATACTCCACTCATTTGAGACAAGATTCCAATAGATAGCCGTGTGGAAAAGATCCAGCCTATTTATTATTGGAAAAATCTTTTGGTAACAAAATTTTCAAAGAAATCATGCAACATGTAGGCTCAAAATTAACACAAACAGAATGATCAGGAACCCAATGACATTGTAAGAAATTGATCATACCATCCATCCCAATTCTCCGTCCAAAGTGTCGGTTTCTTGTAGGAATTTGGCTTGTAACCATCACAATAGTATTCATTGCAGGTATCTATCTGTGAAAGAGCATAAATGGAAAATAAAAAAATAAAACGGACTGAAGTAGCATTCTATTTTTGTAGATAAAACCTAACAATCAAATCAGGAAGCCGTCTATCGACTGCTTTATGAAAATTAAATGTATTACGATAGCAAGAACACACTGAAATGCCAAATGAAAGGAAACAAGTATTTACAACATCTCCCGGGGCATCAACTTGCTTGCACATGACCCATGGTACACCAGCACCAAGCCCAGTAGCCATTTTAGCAGCCCATTTAACATAGTCCTTCCCTTTTTGACCATAAGAGCTTTCCATATTCCCATATTCATTCTCAATCGGATACAATTTCATTTCAGTAAGGGTATGTCAATTTACAGAAAAGGGTATTAGAAAGAAAAAATGAAAGTACTGAGCAGCAGTACCCTGGTCATTATGTTCATATCCTTTTCATATAATTGGGAGAAAATCAATAAATAAGTCAAGGAACTCATAATCGTGTCAATTAGATTACAATGTCATAGGAGTATAACAAGCTAGATTTATCTAGGTGCCTCAAATATATTTAATTATATTAACTAACTTCAGTCTGTAAGTTAAAAATTATCCTACAACCTGCAACATAATGATCGGACCACCTTGCCAAGAGAAGAGCATCTCTTCTCGCATCAGATCCACAATCTTCTTAACAAACCGCTGCATCTCATCCTGCAATAAAATGAGGTTTCACCAATCTGTTAAGCAAAACAACCAATACAAAGTAAAGGTACCACTGAAGCAAAGGTAATCTGCATGACTACAATCACACAACTCATTTATCACCAAACTCTATAAATTTTAACCTCCTTTTCTTGTAACAGTATCACATCAACTTTAATAATACGAAAAGTTTTAGTACAGACAACCGAGAAGCATCAAGCAACAAACTTTGTGAATGTGAAAAAGAACAAAGCTCTTGATCATGCTTTACCTTGAAGGGTGCATTGTCTGTTCGAAATACTATGCCAGGCACATCACGTAGCCACACAGGGAAGCCCCTGCAAGTTTATTCATCTAACATAAGGAAATATTGACCTAAAAATACTTTGTTGATAATATAACTCTTTATAAACCTCATCAAGAGGACAATGGTGTCATCTCAAATATTATTTCATAATATCAAAAATGATAGATAATCTTTTTTAGGTATCATTACCACAAAATATAAAACTTTTAATTTTTTCTGTACCATCTATGCAAAAGTTTACTTGGCAAGTTATGGCCTGTAGTGAGATCAACTCTGGTTAATAGCCTCAATGTCATCAAATGAATAAATCAATAATAGCATATTGCCATTTTTTCCCCTAGTTTACCTATAATAGCACAATCTAAAATGCTTTAAAATGTTTACATTTTTGCATTTTTTAAAAATTTGTCTATAACATAATACATGCAAATTTTATACTCCCAACCATCAGCTGCTACCATAAGTGGTCTCTCTCCCCACCCCAAAGGTAAAGGCTCAAGGTTTGATTTCTATATTCAGTACTTTTTATAAATGCACCCAGGGCAAGACCCCCAGCCATCTATAACCTGTAACCATTAGGGCAAATGCCCAAGACATTAACAACATAGCTAGATACCCAAAAATAGATGTAGTGTGGTTAATAAGGATTGTATGGAAAAGAAAAGAAGGTCCCCTCTTGCTGTCATCATACAAAGGGATGAGGCTTGGTATGGTACTTGGCTCAACTTATTTGTACAAAGAATTAAAGTCAAGAGGCACAAGTGATTGGCACCATTAAACAGAATTTATTGATTTTTCACACCCGAACCAGATTATTGTCACAACATAACACACATAATAGCGATAGACCATCTTCTAAGTACCTTAACAATTATTGCAATCATTAGTTAAAGATGCTGAACTTTCTTGGTCAGACAACAATTTGTTGAATTGTAACAAAATGAAAAGGTATCATCTTTCACGGTTTAAATTGTAAGTTTTAAGAAGACAAAAAAATAATGAACTGGTATAATCAGAATAAGAAAGAAGGTGAGACCCAAAATTCCACTCGGCACAGACGTAAGGACCTATTCGAAGGTGAAGATAGAGTCCCCTAGATCCCACTAGCTTCACAAACTTGACGAGATCATATCTCCCTTCAAAATTATACTGAGCAGACAAGTCAAAAATAAGAGAAATCATTTAGTAAAACAAATCTAACTTGTTGAACTCGACCATGCAAGGCTATTACGTCAGATAGGATGGAAAAAAAATTACCGCACCTGTCCTCTGACTGGTTCATGTCCATTCCAGAATGTATAAGTTTGGATGACATCTGCCCCACCTTCCTTGCTCTTAGCAATCAGATCAGGCCACATCTAACACCATTTGAGATATATCAGTTGGGTTTTATAATTAGTTCACAACCAAAAATGCAGAAGAAACCTTAAAGAACCTTGAGGGAAGCATAATATTTTCCAAAGAAAATAAGTGCATAACAGAATATATGAACTACAAAAGGATGGTGAAAAAAAGAACAATAAAAGATAAGAATAGCAGATGATACAGACAAAGAAAATTAAAATAGACTAAAATAAGCAAACAAATTTGTTCAACAATTGGCTGGTTAACACAAACCAACCTCAGACATGTCTACCTTTGCCACAATGCATAACCTTAGGGCTACCATTAGATGTGCATCTCATTCTGGGGGTAGGTGTTGAGGTTGGTGATAGCAAAATCACAACACAAAGTTCTATCCTAGGACATGCTGGCAATGACCTTATTCATAATGGGTATTTAAAATCTATTATATAATTTCCCAAATATATAAAGGTTGGAAAAAAGCTTGTGAACGAAGAGAATCACAAGAGCATGCATGGTTACAATGTGGCTTTAGAGATGGTATGGGAATAGTTAAATGCTCTGACTTCTTCTGATATTATAACAGTTCCATTGCCTTTAATGCTGTGTTTGGTTGAGGGATTTGGAAAGGGAAAGGGAAAATATATGTGAAACTAGAGTGAAATATAAGCATATTTTATTTACATTTTACCTAAAACACACCTTTTCCCATTAAAGAAGAATATTAATTCTTTTGTGTTGATTTCTTATTTGTTCTCAATTAGCAAACTTATTATGCTGTCTATTCAAATTTCCCACAAATATTTTCCGATCCCGAACGAAAATGAAAAAATCCAAAATGCAGAGATCCTTTCAAATTCCTGTCCAATGTCAACCAATTTTTGTCTCCCAGAAACAACCCAAGTTTTACTCAAGCATAGATTGAACAGCCTGTCTTTCTATTTATTTATTAGCATAAATTGGGAAGGTTTTCTAAATCCTACCAACATGGAGCACCAAGTGGCCATACTCCTGGACTACCGAATAATCACCCACTTAAAGTAAACTACTCAGATTAACAACAGACAATTCAAAACATAATAAAATTGAAATTGAATTAAACATGAACAAGACATATGATCATTATTAGAAACTCAATATGAAGATTGAAATTTAAAAAGTCGAATTTTATTGGTGGGTACCTCAGGAGTGGCGCGAGGGTAGTGAATTCCGGCGGAGTTAAGCATCCGACGCTTGCCATCGATGATCAGAGCTCGGTGGTCGTAGCTAACATTGAATGGCTTGAAGAACTCGCCGGCGATTACTGATAGCTGTAATGTCAACGCCAAGGCCAAACATTGAAGCCACGATCGTCGAGTCCCAATCATTTGATCTCCACACACACACACACACACACACACACACAGGTTGAAGCCTCGAAGAAGAGTTGATTCGGATTAAGAAAAGGCTACTGAATAAAAAATTAATTAAAAATAGATAAGAGAGAGAGAGAGAGAGAGAGAGAGAGAGAGAGAGAGAGAGAGGTCTGATGGTGCAACGTCACGAAGTGAGGCGAAATTGGGAGTGAAGGGTTTCTTGGATTGCGATCGTTCACCGGTTAGTCTTCGGTGTTTGGTGTGTGTGGGTCGCTTGAACTGGGGGGAGTTAGTTGGAGAAATCCGAGGTCACTTCGAACTAGGCTTCGTTTGGGAGTAAAATCGCATATAAATAGGTACGAATTTTTTAATTTCAAGTTAAAAAAATTTTGGGTTGGTTTGGCATGAACTATAAATAATGCAAAAAGTTAAAAAGTCACTATCTTATTTAAGTCCCATCATCTTATTTAAATCACATTACCTCTCTAACACATCACATCAAACCCAACCCAAACCCAACCCATATAAGCTAATAAGTCAAAAAGTATACTTTTTTTAGAACTCCCAAATCAACCAAACAAAGTAACGTACAATTTTTTTTACCAAACCACAAGTTATAGCGGATTATTCAATATTCTTGAAATATGAATACGTGATATTTTATAAGATTTTAATTAATAGAGACGGGTAGGGACTCACGATTTATTTTGGAGATAGAGGAACAATATGAGATTAAGTAATTGATAATTGACTTGGAGTATGACACGTGATATCATGAAATTATTGAATAATTTTCCCAAGTTATAATACCTTGTATTTTTTTAATTTAATAATGTGTGAATGATATGATTAATTAATTATTGAATAATTTTCCCAAGTTATAATACCTTGTATTTTTTTAATTTAATAATGTGTGAATGATATGATTAATTAATTATTGAATAATTTTCCCAAGTTATAATACCTTGTATTTTTTTAATTTAATAATGTGTGAATGATATGATTAATTAATTACTAAATAATATACAAGGGAGATTGTGTTATTTTTAATATCCTAATTGTTATATTATTAATTTTTTATTTTAAATAGGAGTACTTTAATAAAAATCGTCTTAACGAAAATCTTACAATCCACATAACCTTTAATTTTGTTATTTTTCCCTTTAATTATAACTAATCTATAAATGTCATTTCAATAAAGTAGCACCCTTCGCACTCTTAAAATATTAAGGAAAGAGTAGTGATATAGACCCCTTTTTCTCACCCCCTTTTGACCCCCTCTCTTCTCTCATTGGTTACACTTTCATGCACCTCCAATCACCACCTGCCATGTGTCAAAGGGGGTTGTGGGGGTGGTGTTTGGAGGGGATGCCAATCTTTATTCTTAAGGAAAATGCACTGTTTTGGCCTTAGGGCCTCCTCTCAACCAAAAAACAAAAAGGCAAATGCTTTATACCCCCAGCTGGGGGTGACCCCCAGTGAGGTATCACCCCGGGGTTGGCCAAAAAACAGTTTTTTTTTTTTGGTGGGCAGCCAGTGGGGGCACGCCATCTCACTGGGGGCGTGACCCCCACTGGGGTATAAATCAGTGCTCAAACAAAAAAATAATATTAAAATATATTTTAAAATTATTTATAATATTTTTATGTTAAAATTGTCTGCAACCATTAAATTAATCTGTATATATCCTATTATTCTGTATATTATTACAATAACATTGCTCGATATAAGAGTTTGACCTTGTATATGAAATTTGGGATTTGAAAATTTTGAAAACTCTTGAAGCCATAACTTACAGAAAATAAGCTTGTTTCAAAAGAACTATTAAAAAAAATATTGCTCGATATTATTTATTTTGATACTAGTTATAATTTTGTCAAAAATATGTTAACTGGCCTAACTTTAAAAAATTATTCAAAAAAAGCTTCAATTCCAATTATTGAAAATCCAAATTTAATTTATTAAGGTCAGGCTATGCTTGTGCAAACAAATTTGAATTAAAGGTTGGACTTGGGCAATTCGTATAATTTGGAATGAGTATAGACAACCCTTAATTTGGCTAAACCTATCTGAATTGACAAAGAGGGGGTAAGAGCCATTAAAGGAAAAGTAAAATTTAGCTTCATTGCTTCTATCATTTACTCTCATTTTCTTCTATTTTTTGTATTTGACTTGATAATAAATAAATAAAGAGGTGGTCGTGCAATCATTTACCATAACTGTAGGAAAATATTTTTAGAAAATCAATTCAATGCAAATACTGGTCTCGGTCACAATTTATATTAAGTATACAAAATTTCAATAAAGAATTTCTTGTGTTTTATTTTTATTATTTATCAGCATTGAATTGATTTTTCAAAAATATTTTCCTACAATAACAACAATAATATGCCAAACTAATTGCTAAAGAAGAGACAATACTTCTCAGATATAATATAGATCACAATTACATGTCAATGTCTGTTTTGGTACATTCAAAGTTGTTTTTATTTATTTTTTTGCCCAAGTCAAGTTGTTGGGTTGATGATTGATTAGCTGGGAACCCAACAGTGCAAGTACCTGACTTTTCTCATAGACTCCTCCGATTGCTCCTTCGCCTTCTCTTCCCTCATTGTTGTTTATTGTGTTCACGACCATGACCGACGATGAGGAGAACTTCTTTCTTTGAAAAACTATCATATGATTCAGCACAATGCCACCTTAAAAAACATTCCCAAGCAAAAAACTATCTCTTATGTAAATATAGATAATAAAAGTGGTGATACTCTCTTTTTACAAGCCATAAAATCTAGGTTTGAATTTTAAATTTCATTGACTAATGAATGGGCTAGCCAGTCAATATATTTTTTTAATTGTTTTTAAAAATATAAAAATTAAGAAATTTTGTTTCAAGTTTTAAAGCTCCAAAAATATTCTGTCTTAAAACTTTACGTTTGCTTAATATATAAACATATAGATATGTGTGTATATAGTAGTTTTATCATTGAAAAATATTTAATAAATTATACTTTCCCAATAAAATTTTCATTGAAACCTATTAACATATTATGTTGTGATGACTAATTCATGTGTTAATAAAATTCAAAGAAAATTTTATTGAAAAAGTAAAACTTATTTTGTATTTTTTATTTTTTATCAATGAATTTTTTTTTTTTTTGATGAAAGGAGATGTGCAGATGAATATATTACTATATTTTTCCTTTTACCAAGCATGCATATATAGTGCTTTCTCCTGTTAATTTTTTTTTTTTTTTTCTTTTTTGTTTTATTTATTAAGCGTTCACAATCTTTAGGCCAAGTTTGGGAAGTCTCAAATAATTCATCTTTTATCTTTTTATCTTTTTTTTATTACATCACCTCTCTACTTTTCTGCATATTTTTTCATAAAAAGACAAAAAGTACACTTATTTAGGTTATTCCAAATAACCCCTAATCTCCACTCAAACCTGAAAATCCTAAGTGATTCGTGATTAGATCAAGATTAAAATATTCCAAATCCCAATTATTCAAAACACTCAATCTAATATCAACAAGCACTTACGAGAGTGATTTTAGTTTGTTTGTTTTTAGGAATAAATAATAAATCGACATAAATGACTTTTACGTGGAAAAAACCACAATTGAAGAACCTTCAATTGTAATAAAAAACCACGGGCGAACCGCCACTAATCAATCCACTACTGAAGAACGAAAGATTACAAAGATAATACACAAATTACCCAACCCAGTCAATTTGTCCTCGAATCTTCCGTAACTCTTTCACCACGCCTTCGTCACGGAACTGATCAATTCTGAAGTTGATTCCACAACTTCACTTGTCGAATTAACGACGATGTATAGAATCAAACGCCTTTTGAAACTCTACGTCTTTGATCTTCGGAAGCTACCGAAGAGAACTCTGTTGAATATAAAATATCAATCTCCTTAATGTATGAATCTCAATTCATAAGTTTAGAACTCTCTCAAGAACATCAAGGAAAACTATCAAAAATCTCAGAAGAAAACCTCAAACAAAACCCTAGGAAACCTTAAACAAGATCTAGGAGAAGTAATCCTAAAACAGGCCCATCATGCGAATTTATAGAATCTGAGTTCGCGCGGTCCGCTCGAGCGTGGGACTGCCCGCTTGAGCGGAGGCTTTAAAATTGTGTGATTCATATAGGCTTCACGCTCGAGCGGAAGGATCCACGCTCGAGCGTCGAATCACACCTTCCAGTACTTTTCAAGCGAAGCAGAGATACTGTGACCTTGTAATCCCCGCTCGAGCGTCACTTTCCCCGCTCGAGCGGGGAGACCAAAATTGGAAAAACTAGAAAGCTCTAACATGTTACAACCTCGGTTTTGATTCACGAATTTTGACAATAAAGGGTTTTAACAATCTCCCCCTTTGTCAAATCCCAGAAAAAACCATTCTAAAACAGTTTTCCTAATCAAAATCACACAAGTACTAAAACAAGTTTCCAAACTAGTCTAAAATAATCCAAACTAGTCTAGAACAATTTGCCACCTGAACAAGTACTGAAACAAGTTTCCAAACTAGTCTAAAATAATTTGCCAACTATGAACCAACATGCAACATTCACAACCAACCATGCGCTTGAACAATGAACCTGAAAGAGAACAACCATACACAAGCCAACCAAAAATATGTGGAACTGGATTAAAAAAAATAAATCCATCATAATCAAAACATTATCCATCCAAAAACATATAACAAATCCAACTGTACCAAGGAAGGATAACAAGAAAACAACTGTACCAAGGAAGGATAACCAGAAAACAACTGTACCAATCCAACTGCTGTACTACCAACTACCAAAATCACTCCCCCTTTTTGGCCGGGAGATAACAAAAGAATGTGGCATACAACAAGAGAGTAAGAGCAAAGATCAAGGAGCCGGAGGCGAAGACTGCATCTGAAGCAAGGTCAAGATCTGAGCCAACTGGGATGAAGACTGTGCCACAAAATCCTCAATCCGCTGGGAAGAGGCCTCCAAAGCACTAAAACGGGAATCGGTAGTGGCCTCAAGAGCAGTGAGTCTGGCCGTAAATATATCCATCCGTGCCTCAAGATGATCAGACCTGGATCCAACAGAGCGCTCGAACGACTGAAGCTGACCACGGATGGTACGAACTGGAGGATGCTGCTCCCCCTCACCAAGATCTCCACCAGCAGCAGCATCATACTCGGCCTCCTCTGCCATGGCCTCAGCTGCACTAGGACCTGCACTAGAGCGACCAGTACTAGAAGGGACTCCCCTAATGTGAGACTGACTCTGGGAGACAGTCTTCTTGGTAAATGGGCGAGTATGAAAAGCAAATTCATCCTCATCAAAGGTAGGAACCTCAAACTTGACTAAGAGCCTGTTGATGAGACAACCATAAGGTAACCTAAGATTGTTACGCTCAAAAGCAGCAACCATTTTTTGAATGATAAAGGTGGCAAGATCAATGGGACGGTTTAGGGCGATACATTGAAGAATGAAACCTTGATCCTGGTTTATTTCAGAGTTGTGGATGGTAACTATAATATTGGCATGCACAATTAAGTTGAGTAACCTAAATTGTGGAAGAAGTTCATGCTGTTTGATCAAAGAACCGGAAGGCCAGGACCAAGGGAAACCACAAAGAGTCTGAGCAACCTCATTAAAATCACACGTGGGGTGCACTGGAAAAGGGTAAAAGATGGGAGATCGCTCACTAACCCCTAAAATCTCGCGGATAATATCAGTGGTGACTGTGATTTCCTTGGATCTAACCCAGGTCTTAAAAGAGGGGCCAATATCGTCAAGACCATCCATATTACAATAAAATTCCCGGACCCAAGTAAGGTTTTGTGATCCAAAAAACAAAAGGACCTGATCCCCACCTAATGAATCAAAGAAAGACCGGATAGGAATGGACTCAAAGGTGGAGGGTTGAACATTCCGTTCAAGGTGGATGGAGCGGGATGGGTAGGACTCACAGAATAACTTGGCTTTTTCAGCCGACGGGAAACGGTCAGTGTTATATGGAGGGCGAGAGGCTGTAGACTTACGGCGTTTAAAGGTGGACATGGCTAAACACGACAAACAATCCCCAACCCAAGACAAACAAAAATCAATCAGAGAAACCACAAAACATTAGTACCACAGTGATATAGCAATATGAGGCAAGATAAGATATCAGATAATGCAAAACATGTAAGCATAAGAGAACCAAATATTGCAAAATGGAGCATAGTAAATGTGATGTGAACAAAGACCATTAACATAGCAGTAAAGCACAAATGTAGCCAGCAGGATGAGGGACTTAATCAGCAAAGAGAATAGTATCACAGAAATACAAAGCAATAGATGAAATCAAAATCCCCAACCACAATCCCCAAAGTAAAAGATACAGAAAAACCGAACAAAAACACCCAAATCAAAAAACAAACCTAGATGGAATGTACAGAACCAAAACCACTGTGCCATAGTCAAAAGGAACAATGCCTAACCCTAAAGAAGACAATCGGAGACAATATACACCCAATGATCGACGGGATAACCACTTAAGAAAAACCCAAGGTCGAATAGATCAATGAGACATAAATCTGACATAAGAACAAGGGAGAAGGAGAGGAGAAACATACCTGAGATATGGAAGCACACGAACAATCACCAAGGAACCACCAAGGAATAGGAGAGAAGGGGAATCGCAAAGAAAAACCCTAGGAGAGAGAGGAGTTGAGGAAAAAATGACTTGAAGGGTCGAAGGAGGGAAAGATATACAAAACCAGTCTGCTCGAGCGTGGGTTTTAACGCTCGAGCGTGAGACAAAACATGCGAAGGTACGCTCGAGTGCGAAAACTGAAGATCGAGCTTAAAAACAACCCTCCCAGAACTGGAAAGGCAAAGAGCAAACTACTGCAAGGCTCAAAATTGCGCTCGAGCGTGGGAATGTCCGCTCGAGCGGAGAGAAAAAAAAACTTTTTTTTTTTTTTTTAAAAATTTAAAACCAAAAACAAGAAACTCAAAAACATGAAGTGAGCCCTGGAACACAAGGAGATGATCACATTTAGCCAAAATGGATACTGAGATGAAATAATCTGCAATTCATGAATTCTGTAAACTTGCAATGTTTAAAAAAAAACATGACACTGGAAACCATGAGCAAAGCAGATGAAATATAATCAGTGATCATAAACTGCATGAGAATGTACAACTCAAAATCCAACATGAGAGCTCACAAAATAAAGTGTGTGTGTGCAATCCATGAGAGTCCACTGAGCTAGAGTTAATCCTAGTAGTGATCGGATGGCTGGACCTCCCGCAAGAGTAACTGAACATCACAGAGAAAATTCAAACCACTAGGAATCACAGGGTATTTGTTGAGTAAATGCGGAGGCTCCCCCTTAATCAATGAGTCCTTTTTTTTTTATATGTATTCTTTTTTTTTTTTTGACTTTTTCTTTCTTGTGGGCACTCACTGGTGGCATTCACGCTCAAGAGTATGGATTCCAAACCAAAGAAGAATGAAATTATAAAGGATGGCCTGGTTGGTGTCTCTGAGGTAGCATTTTCCTAATGCCCGGACTTCAAGGAACTGAGGGAGAAACCGTAGAAGTGAAAACAGATGGTAGATGGTTAAGAGACTCAACATCACCTATGATATACTAGTATCGGTCAATTCCACTGTAAAAGTACAAGAAACACTGTTAGTGGTCCATAGAGAACTTTGATCACTTATGCGGAAACCCCTGCAGCAATTTATCTCAAGGATGTGTACAGAATGAAATCATGAGGTTAATGAGCATGGGCATTCAAAATGAGCTATGAACACTGAACAATGATATCTTGTAAGCAGCATGAGTAGTGTACATAAAAAGTTGGATGCAAGAAAACCAAATATCAATGATAATGAGATTATGGCATCCAAGCACAAATAAGGCAAAACACTTACACCTACTCAAGGAACAAGTAACACTCTAGTGATCGAGCATGACACCCAAGGTCTTTCTAAGGAACTCAAACCGAAGAAAATCAAGGGGTTTTGTAAAAATATCAGCTTTTTGATGCTCAGTGGAAACATGCTCAAGAACAACAAGACCTTCTTCCACTAACTCTCGAATAAAATGATGACGAATGTCAATGTGTTTGGTGTGAGAGTGTTGGACAGGATTTTTTGAAATATTTATGGCACTTGTGTTATCACAGAAAAGTGTGAGAGTGTTCTGTTCTATCCCATAATCATGAAGCATTTGCTTCATCCACAACATTTGTGCACAACAACTCTCTGCAGCAATGTACTCAGCCTCAGCAGTGGAAAGAGAGATGGCATTTTGCTTTTTACTATGCCAAGAAAGCAGATTATTCCCAAGGTAAAAACACCCCCCGGATGTACTTTTCCTATCATCAGCACACCTTGCCCAGTCGGCATCAGAAAAACCAGTAATTTCAGCAGTAGTATCAGTGGAAAACCAAACCCCATACCCCAAGGTCCCATTAACATATTTGATGATGCGTTTGACCGCAAGAAGGTGAGACTCTTTAGGACTGGCTTAGTAACGAGCACAAATACCGACACTAAAAGAAATATTAGGACGACTGGCTGTCAGATATAAAAGACTCCCTATCATACTACTATAAAGGGTAGGATCAACATCAATACCAGAGGAATCTTTGGAGAGGTGAAGACTGGTGCTCATGGGAGTACGTGCATGTTTGGCAGACTCAAGACCAAACTTGGACACAAGATTTCTGGCATACTTGGACTGAGAAACAAATATACCCGAAGGAGACTGTTTAATTTGAAGACCCAAGAAATATGACGACTCCCCCATCATGCTCATTTCAAACTCATGTGTCATGCAATCCGAAAAATATTTCACAAGATGCTCAGCAGTAGATCCAAACACAATATCATCAACATATATCTGGGCAACAAGAATATGAGACTTCGTATGTTTCACAAATAAAGTCTTATCCACACTACCCCTCTGAAAATCATTATCAAGAAGAAAAGTAGTAAGTCTATCATACTAAGCCCGAGGGGCTTGTTTCAACCCATACAAAGCCTTGTCTAACTTGTAGACATGATTAGGACATTTAGGATCCTCAAACCCTTTTGGTTGCTCAACATATGCCTCTTCTTTCAAGTACCCATTCAGAAAGGCACTTTTCACATCCATTTGAAACAATTTAAAGCCAAGATAACATGCAACACCAAGCAGAATACGAATAGATTCGAGACGTGTAACTGGGGCAAACGTCTCATCATAGTCAATACCCTCTACTTGTGTGTAGCCTTGAGCAACCAACCTAGCTTTATTCCTCACAACAGTACCATTCTCATCAGATTTATTTTTAAAGATCCACTTGGTACTTATCACATTCATGTCTCTAGGTCTGGGAACTAGAGTTCGAACTTTGTTACGTTCAAATTGACCTAACTCTTCATGCATAGCATTGACCCAACTATCATCTAGCAGGGCCTCTTTAAAATTCTTAGGTTCAATTAGTGAAACATAACAAGTATGTGATACCTCATCCCGAATCTGTCTTCGGGTTTTCATTCGATCCGAGACACTTCCAATCACCTGTTGAGCTGGATGATTCAGTTTCACCCTTGCTGATGGTTTAAGCTCAGGACTTGCAGTGACAAAAGCAGTAGGAGTGATGTCCCTTTGAGCACTCTTTGGACTTGAACTTACCTGTGAGGATGGTGCTGTAACAGTTTCTTGTGATTGGACCGCAGCTTCTCCTTGATTTTGTGGTTCAGTATCCAAGATTGGAGACTCACCAATGTCATCCTCATTTGTTGTTGGAGTAGATGCACTTGTGTCATCTATAACCACATTGATAGATTCCATTAAAGATAAAGTTTGCAGGTTATAGACTTGAAAAGCCCTACTGTTGGTTGAATACTCTAGAAAAATACCTTCATCACTTCGGAAGTCAAATTTGCCCAAGGGTTCTCTATCTTTGAAGATGTAACACTTACTCCCAAAAGTTTTGAAGTATTTTACATTAGGTTTCAAACCCTTCCAAAATTCATATGGAGTTTGTAAAGTGCCGGGCCTTAAATACACGGGATTTATGACATAAATAGCAGTATTTAGGGCTTCGGCCCAAAACTTTGGAGAAAGACTCTTACTAAGGAGCATGACTCTAGCCATTTCTTGAACAACTCTGTTCTTCCTCTCAACCACTCCATTTTGTTGTGGAGTAATAGGCGCAGAAAATTCATGCTTAATTCCATGCATATCACAAAAATCCGAAAACGAACTATTTTCAAATTCACGACCATGATCAGTTCGGATTCTTATGATACGCCCAATGGAAACACCCTGTTCATTTTGGATTTTAAGGACTAAGGCCTGAAAAACATTAAACGTATCAGATTTTTCTCTTAAAAAATTTACCCAAGAAAACCGAGTAAAATCATCAACAGTTAGAAAAATGTATCTTTTACCTCCAATACTTTCAGTGCGAGTAGGACCCATTAAATCCATGTGAACCAATTCAAGAGGACGTTTGGTTGTAAAGCTATTCAC
The DNA here is from genome assembly GCA_036172215.1 of Camellia granthamiana. Taxonomy (NCBI): domain Eukaryota; kingdom Viridiplantae; phylum Streptophyta; class Magnoliopsida; order Ericales; family Theaceae; genus Camellia; species Camellia granthamiana. The sequence goes on along the minus strand of CM069910.1, from coordinate 28,260,110 downwards.
CTTTTTATGAGGGGCACGGGTTTGCTTTCCAAGTTGACATGGTCCACACACATGGCTCAAATTCTTACCCAGTTTAGGTACTCTTCTCACAAGCTCTTTGTTGGCTATCTTAGTTAGGTCTTTGAAATTCATGTGATCTAATCTTTGATGCCACAAATCAATGTTACTTATGATGGCAGAGTGACAAGTGAGATCATCAGTAGTAACAATCCCATAGCAATTATCAGATGTGCGAACCCCATGTAAGACAGTATTTCCCTTTTTATCCAAAATTTCACATTTATTTTTTAAAAACAATACTTCATGATGGGAATCACACATTTGACTAATGCTTAAAAGATTTGCATTAAGACCATTAACAAGTAGAGCATTATCCAATTTGGGAAGACCAGCAACACTTATAGAGCCCTTACCAATGACTCTAGAAGTGCCGCCATCTCCAAAGGTAACAATTCCTCCTTCATATTTTTCAAGAGAGGTGAAGTAGGATTTGTTACCAGACATGTGACGAGAGCAGCCACTATCAAGATACCACATGTGTGAGTCACGTGCTTTTAAGGCAGTATGAACAACTAAACAAGTTAAATCATCTTTCATAACCCAAATCCTTTTGGTCTTGGTCAATGTCTTGGCGTTGTGAGCACCCTCATGAATCTTGGTATTCCGCCTAGACATGTAAGGTTGTCTCCTAACCTAAAAAATGTTCGAATTTCTATCCTTTTGAGACACCTTACCAAACAGTTCATAGCAATAAGGACGAATGTGGCCATACCTACCATAATGATGACAAATAAACACAGGTTTTACCTCCTTTTTGTTGATCTTACCCACTTTCGGTAGATGAAGAGAGGGATCATCCTGGTCTATCTTCAGCTTTCCTTTTGCTTGAGTCTTCAGGTTATGTGAGGTAGAAGCCTTTCCCTTGTGAGCTGTTGCACCATAGCCTAGCCCACTTTTATTACAACCCATTTGTTGAGACCCGAGGATGTCTTCTAGAGATTTGGAACCTTTGTTCCACATGGCAATTGTTGCTCTAGCGATACGGAGTTCTTCATCTTTCTGACTGACTCTCTCTTCCAATGCAGCTTGTGACAACTCAAGACTTTCAAGCTTTTCTTCATATGTGGAATACACTTTCAGAAGTTCATTCCTTTCAGTTTCACAGGATAGAAGTTTTCCACATAAGTCTTGCTTGTCACTTGAGATCTTGATGACATTCTGTTTTGCTGTTACAAGTTCTCCTTTTAGCCGGACATTCTCACTCTCACATGTTTTGAGTTTGAGAGAGAGTTTGTCGTTGGTTTTGGACAAATTCAGAGATTCCTCATACAGCTTTTCGTAAGCTTGTTATAATTCATCGACATTGATCTCATCATTGTCTTCAGATGTTTCATCATCCTCTTTTTGCTCTTCATTCTCCTTGACCTCATCCAATCTAGTAACCAAGGCAGATAAGTTGCTGGATGGTGGTGGAGGTGAATCTCTTCTTTCATGGAATTGGCTCAGAATTTCCCATGCATTTTTAGCCTTTGTGCAGTGAACAACCCGTTGCGGTTATTCATTGGAAATTGCACCACGAATAGTGATCAGGGCTCTCTGATTGCCCGGATTATCTGCACTTTCTGTATCTTCTTCAATGGCTTGCTAACCTTCTGGTTCAAAAGCTCTCAGAAAAAGCCCTTATTCTGATTTTCCAATACAGGTAGTTAGTCCCATCAAAGGTGGGAGCATGATGCAAGTTCTGACCACGAGCTACTTCCGAAGGCTTCGGAAGAGGTTGAGTAAAAGTAGTGCAAAATGCCATGAAAGCACTATCCCCATCTTCATCGGATTCAGGTTCTTCGGGTTCTTGCTCCGACCCGCTTTCATCATCCCAAGTCACAGTGTAGACTTTCTTTCAATTCTTTTTCGAAGGGCATTCAAGGGACATATGGCCAAACCCTTGACATTCATAGCACTTGACCACTTGTCCCCTTACAATCTTCTTTTCAGTTTTTTGAGCAAATTTTGGTGGAAACGTTTTGGGTTTATCAGTACTCTTATCTTTTGAAATAGGGTCTCTGAAATTAGGCTTCTTTTTCAAAAAAATTTTAAACTGTTTTGTGAGCATAGCCGTCATCTCAGACTCTAAATCAAATTCAGTCTCCGGAGGTTTTGCAATCTCATGAGCACTCGTGAAAGCCATACTTTCTTTTTGTTTTTTCTTTGAAATTTAGTGGGCTTCATAAGTCTGCAAATTTCCAACCAATTGATCGAGCTTGAGGGTATCAACATTCTGAGCCTCCTCAATGGCTGTCACCTTTGATTGGAACCTCTCGGGAAGGGACCTCAAAATTTTTCCAACAACTTTAGCTTCCGGGATTTTTTCACCGAGAGTGAAACAGGAATTCACGATATCACTGAGTTTTGCATAGAAATCATCAAACGTCTCATCGTCGCGCATAAAAAGAGTTTCAAAGGCGGCGTTGAGACGTTGAAGTTTTGACCTTTTGACAGAGGTAGTACCTTCGTGAATCGTTTCAAGAATATCCCACGCGTCTTTTGCTACCTCACACGTGCAAATTCGACGAAATTCTTCAGGTGTGACGGAGCAAAAGAGGGAGTTGAAAGCTTCGCTGTTCTAAATCGAGTTCTGGTAATCAGTTGTGTCCCATTTATCAAGGGGTTTAGGAATATCAATGCCATCGATGGTAACAATAGGTTCACTCCACCCAAAGACCACGCAGTGCCAAACTTTCTCATCGATGGATTTTAAAAATGCTCTCATACGAGCTTTCCAATAAGAATAGTTTGTACCGTCGAGTAAAGGAGGTCTATGAGTCGAGTTACCTTCACGAATAGAATCCATAATACTAGTCACACAAAATCACACTCCTATAGTTTTGATAAAACAAATAGTGACCTGCTCTGATACCAATTGAAAATCCTAAGTGATTCGTGATTAGATCAAGATTAAAATATTCCAAATCCCAATTATTCAAAACACTCAATCTAAAATCAACAAGCACTTACGAGAGTGATTTTAGTTTGTTTGTTTTTAGGAATAAATAATAAATCGACACAAACGATTTTTACGTGGAAAAAATCACAATTGAAGAACCTTCAATTGTAATAAAAAACCACGGGCGAACCGCCACTAATCAATCCACTACTGAAGAACGAAAGATTACAAAGATAATACACAAATTACCCAACCCAGTCAATTTGTCCTCGAATCTTCTGTAACTCTTTCACCACGCCTTCGTCACGGAACTGATCAATTCTGAAGTTGATTCCACAACTTCACTTGTCGAATTAACAACGACGTATAGAATCAAACGCCTTTTGAAACTCTACGTCTTTGATCTCCGGAAGCCACCGAAGAGAACTCTCTTGAATATAAAGTATCAATCTCCTTGATGTATGAATCTCAATTCATAAGTTTAGAACTCTCTCAAGAACATCAAGGAAAACTATCAAAAATCTCAGAAGAAAACCTCAAACAAAACCCTAGGAAACCTTAAACAAGATCTAGGAAAGTAATCCTAAAACAGGCCCATCATGCGAATTTATAGAATCTGAGTTCGCGCGGTCCGCTCGAGCGTGGGAATGCCCGCTCGAGCGGAGGCTTCAAAATTGTGTGATTCATATAGGCTTTACGCTCGAGCGGAAGGATCCACGCTCGAGCGTCGAATCACACCTTCCAGTACTTTTCAAGCGAAGCAGAGATACTGTGACCTTGTAATCCCCGCTCGAGCGTCACTTTCCCCGCTCGAGCGGGGAGACCAAAATTGGAAAAACTGGAAAGCTCTAACATGTTACAACCTCGGTTTTGATCCACGGATTTTGACAATAAAGGGTCCTAACAAAACCTATAAATTAATAGAGCGTAAATGATTAAATGAGATTGACTTGAAAAGAAGAGCAAAACAAAATTTAAATAAAAGTAAAAGAATGTTAAATATAATTAATCCATGTGAATAATGTTAAAAAAGAAACAATAAATTATAAATATATCCTCTGATATTTAATTAAAATACGAATTGTTCCTTATAATTTAAAAAATTACAAATATTTCCTTGTTAAAATTTTTTATTTAATAAAATAAACTAAAAATAATAAAATTCATAATTGCCCTTCTATACAATAATAAAATGGGGATTTTTTTTTAAGGTCCTTGGTATTAAGATTTTATAGTATAAAGAACACCAAATATTTTCATAATGTCTAAGATCCCTCGATTTGATCCAGAGAAATTTTATCCAGAGAATTTCTCTAGACTTCCTAAAGAAATTTCTCTCCAGAAAAATTCCCATCCAGAGAAATTTCATCTAGAGAAATTTCTCCCCAGAATTTCTCTAGACCTCTGAATGTGAACGTGGTAAGAATGCAAGCATCAAACAACACTGATTTGCTTCTATTTCCCCTAACAACAACAGGTTTAACTATTGTATCAACATCAAGGATACTTCTGCAGGCATGTTTGTGCACTTCATCCCATCATGTTTTCTCTTTTCAACATCATTTCTTGAAGCAAAGTATATCCATGCATGATTTGCAGTTGGAGAAATATTTTTCAACAGGGAACATTGATATTGTTTTGTGGAAGTTTGAGACCACCAAATACTACTGCATTGTCATTGATGCTCCTGGCCATCGTGATTTCATCAACTCCACCACTGGTAGTTTTGATGCCGGTATTTCCAAGGATGGTTAGACGCCTGAGCAACATGCTTTGCTTGCCTTCACTCTTGGTGTCAAGCAAATTATGAGAATTTCTCTAGTCTTTTTCCAGAGAAATTCTCTCCAGAGAAATTCCCAAATTTCTCTAGATGAGAATTTCTCTAGAGAGAATAAGAGATGAAATCGAACTACTTGAAGATTAGTGAAATGGCGTAGAGATCAAGTAGCGAGAGAGAGAGAGAGAGTGAGTGAGAGTGAGAGTGAGAGTGAGAGAGAGAGAGAGATGAACTTGAGCTGTGATGAACTTATATTCATCTTCTCTGTATATTGGATGAGTCACATTATTTAAAACCCAATCTCCTTTGAAGAGGGGTTCAAGTGAACTATAAAGCATAAAGTTTGTTTGGTTGCCAAGAAAAATAAGTGAAAAATAATTTCCATCCATAGAATACTATGCTAATTGATGATAAGTACCAAGTTAAACCACATCTTTTCTCCTTTTCAAGCACAATATTGTATCTACATCATCTCAAAGAAATTCCCAGACAAACATTTCCAGAGATTCTCTCACCTAGAGAATTTCTCTGGACTCCACAACCCAGAGAAAATTCCTAGACAAATATTTCTAGAGAAATTCTCTCAACCCAAAGAATTTCTCTAGACTCCACAACCCAGAGAAAATCCCAGACAAACCTTTCCATATTGCCAGCACTTGTATTTGAACCCACAGTTGGAAGGCCATGGGAAAAAGATCAAGAGGATTTGCATTGCGTGTCCACTGGAAGGCACTGTTGGTTGTGGAGAAAAGCAAAACCCTTCACACTTCGCTGAGCCTGATCCATCCTATCGATCACCACCTCATCTTCACATATTCATCATATATACACAATTATATATATATATATATTATTCCTGTAATTCATCAATCTCAGACTATTTTTGTGAAATTGATTCAATTTTCAGTGTTATGCTCCAACTTTATTTCGAAATCTTCACGAATTTCGTCCAGGTGAGAGACAATTTCTATACTTAGACAAAGAGTCAAATTTCTCTGATATATATTTACGGATCTTAGACATCAAAAAATAATTTTGTGGATCTCTTCCATTACTAAAAATGAGAGAGGGATTTTAGACTAATTTTTCCTAATAAAGTTACATGAATTAATTAAAATATATTTCTGACATCATTAAAAACTATTAATTGAATTGATGATTTATTAATAAAATAGATCATTTGTTATAAAATTAGAAATCAAGAGGTGAAATATAATTTCTAAAATTTCGGAGAGTAGTATTTGAAACAAATTTGAAGAGATGTATTTATAATTTACAAAAGGGGAAATGATGTAATTTACATGGAGCTTAATCATTTTATCAGATGTCCTCAATCTTGTTCTTCTGAAAAGGGAAGGGCTATTGATGCCATCGACCTAGGAGGTATTGGTGATTTAGCTTCTTGTTTTTGAAATATTCCTTCACCATCATCATCAATCTTGCAATCATGGACACCAATCTGCACACAAACAAACATGATAAACTGATACTAGTGTATAAATATGTATTTATTTGTTTGTTTATTTTGAAAAAAAAGAAAAATTCGTAATCTTAAAACCTGTGAAGAATCTTCACGGACCTTAGTGTTGTTGACATCCATGCTTTCCTTACAGAAATGTGGGGAGGGGGCTTTTTCCCTTGGTGGTGTTGTGGGTGGGAAAGATGCATAATTCGTTCCTTTTTGGTATTTCTAGATGGGAAAGAATGTACTTTTTTCCTGGGAAAGAAAATAGTGGGAAACTTCACCAAGTTTCTACGAGGGGGAGAGTAAAAAAACACACTTGCCCATTGAAAATAATTGTTGGGTTTGGAAAAAGTGTGTGTTTTTTTTCTTTTGAAAGAAAATAGCGAGAAACTTCACCGGAGTTTTGAAAGAAAATAGCGAGAAACAACACTTGGTCCATTAAAAAAATAAATGTAGGCGAAAATAGTGCTTTTTCCTGGCACTGTTTGTTTTGGGTATAGAAGGAGGAATAGAATTAGAATAGAGGTGTGACACAGTTAATATTGTGTTTATTTGTAGATTTAAGAAAGGAATTGGGAAGGAGAAATGGATTAGGTTGGGTTTTAGAAGGAGGATTAGGATGGAGGAGGTAGATGTGATATTAAAAAGATAGTCTGTCGGACTATAATTTATTTATTTATTTATTTATTTATTTTTATTTTTTTACATGTTGGGCATTTTTTTTAAACATTAATGTTTAATTTTTTATATTTTTTGTTAAGTAAAAATCATTATTTTATTTGTTTTATTTTTTCTGAAATTTTTTTATTTTTTACATGTTGGCCATTTTTTTTTGAACATTAATGTTTAATATTTTTGTATTTTTTTATCTGTTTTATTATTTTATATTTATTTTATATAAAAATAATTTAATAATCCATACACCAACAACTATCATAAAAACAAATCCAATTTTACTTAATCCCCCTATTCTATATCTGAAAACAAACGGGGCCTTGGTGTTAACAACACAGTCGCATTCCAATTTAGGGTTTGTTTGGGAAGTGGGTTGGTTTTTTAACTTTTTTATTTTTTGGTTATTTTAACCTGGGACTAAAAAGACTCGTTTGAAAAGAGCTTTTTGGCTTAAAAAATACTAGAGACCCCAAATATTCTACCAAAATTTTTACCAAATGTCTCACATGGGTGTGGGAACCACATGGGACTCACATTGTATGGGTCCCACATCCATGTGAGATATTTGGTAGAATTTTTAGTAAAATTTTTGGAGTCTTTAGCATTACTCTTTTGGTTTTTTTGACTTTTTCTAGAAAAAAAAAAATAATAATTATGAGTTGGATATGATGTTTTATCTTATTAGGTTAAAAAGTCTATTTTATCTTTTTGTGGTTAGAATAACTCCAACTCCAAATCTAACCCAACCCATCTTTCCAAACAGAGGCTTATGAATTTGAAACGAAAGAATTTCAACACTAATCATTTTTGGAGAAGAATTCAAATCTAAATATAATAGAAAAAATTATCAGTAAATCCTATGTGGTAGAAAGTTAAACCATTTAGTCCTATCAATTTTCTTATGAACCATTAGGTCCTATCCCAATGTTAATGACCATTAAATATCTAACATCATCATCGTCAAAACAACATTATCATCATCAAAACAACATCAAACGTTACAACTGGGATCATATATATATATGTACGTTTATGTGTATGCATATATATTCCTTTCTTAGGGTTTCGAATTCAGATCAGTAGTTCGTTGCTTCTGATCTCTTTTCAGGTTGATTCTACAACAAACTTTGCTAGATCACGGGCGTATATGTATATATATTTACATATAATCGAATTTCATTTGTGTTGTGAATTTTGATCTATACATATATACTTATATTTATATGCAAGCGTCAGAATCGATTCGAAACCCTAATTTTGAGGTTTTTGTGAAAGATTTGTCATTGTAATTTGGATCTAATCTAGAGAGAGAGAGAGGCAGAGAGAGGGAATTCGATGGCGGATCAAGAGGAGGAGGATTTGAGGATCTCCTGTTGTAGACGTCCCCCGAACGCCCCGGGAGGGTTAAGTCCCGTTCCGTTCCTATTGGGGTCATTACAGTTCAAGGACTCGATTTGTGTCGGTTCTAAATCTGAACCAAAGAGTCCAAATCCGGCAAATCGTTTGAGAAAACAGATTTTTGAAAAGTAGTGCCAAACATGGACTGCTTTGCCAGATTAAAGAGTCGCCACCTAAATATTTTAAAATGGGAAATTTAGGAAACCCTGACTCGGTGCCGAAGGCCACGTGTCCGTCATCACCAAAGTGTTCTTGGCTCGGGAGCTTGGGTACAATCGGGGAAGGTCAGCTACGAGCACCCCCTTTCGCCCGGTCCGAAGGCCGGCCTCTACTAACCGTGATATCCGATTTTGAAAACATTACATGCTCTTATTCTGGTTATTAGCCTAGAATTACTATGTTATGCGCGCAGCAAACAAGTATAGACTAGATCGCCTAATTTGGAAACAAACATTGCATATCCGTTTGTTTTGAAAACAATTTGAAATTGCTACTCGCAAGTAGGCTAAAATACGGATTTCAACGAGTTATTCCAACTCAAGCAATCCAACCTCCACCCACAGGCATTCAAACAGTTTATCTCACATAAGCATTTAGCCGCATGGTAAGCATACTGTCATGTCAACATTCACACGCATGTGGTATGCTAAAGCGTAAAATACTTACATCGTACTCCGTGCCAAAAACAAGAAACTAGTTAGCAAACATGCGTGACCTAGTTCATGTTAAGTGGCTAATGCATCGCATACAGGGATGTAATCTAGACAGGCTCGGCTACCCTAAGCATGGCACATGAAATGCAGCAACTACCACGTACTCAATTTGGAATTGAAAGTACGATGCAGTTTGCATGATGTGCCGAGCCCGATGCATGTAAACAAATGCATGAATGTACGCATGCGTAGCATAGGGTATGCTAAAATAAACGTACCCTAATCTACCATTGTAAGCAGGTAAATAAAAGGGAGAAAGAAATGGGGATTGGAAGACATACACTCACTCACCCACACTTATTACAATTATGCCCTCACACAGAGGGACCGAATAAATATTACAGTCCGAATAATAAATAAATAAATTATTACAGAAATTTCTATTTATCAAATTAAATCATATGTAAAAAGAAGGGGGCTTTAGCCCTGCCTCGGGATGCGTGAATGATGCATGCTCGAATCCGACTCGCCCGGAAAACCCACACCGCACCACTGCTGCCTCTGTTTCCACTGCCCTGCCTCTCCAAAAATTCCCAGAGTCCCAGAATGCCTTCCTTTCATACTGTTGCATACCACCAGCTGGAGGAAAGGTTCACCGGCTGCTTAAATTGGCCACCAGCTCCTTGTAAAGTTTATCGGCACAAAAAGTGTGCCGGTCGGCACATTTTACTGCCGGTCGGCAGAAAGTTCCTGCAGAGGACAGTTTGACAGCAGCAGCAAACCAGCAGTGCATGGCATGGATTTTGAGCATATGTAAGCATGGTCAATGCCTCCTATCATGCTTGGGGACTCAAGGAGGCATGACTCTTGGTTCTTGGGCCATCAATTATGCATCTTGGTGCATGATGGCCTAAGGAACCAAGGTTGCATTTTAATGGTAATGCATGCAAACAAACAAATGAAATCCAAGGCCTTATCATGTATTAGTCAAAGGTCTTGGTGACCAAGAATTGAGACGAGTTGCACCACTTGAAGTGTGAACTCTTCTCAATCCTATGCTTGGCTTGACAATCCCCAAGCCAAACCATGGAATGCATGTATGCACCAAAGCTCAAATGATGCAACAATGAGGGTTAGAATACAAACACGCCAAGTGCTAAACAATTATCATGTTAAGCATGCAACATGCTAGAGTGCACTAGGTGCTAATATGGTGGGAACTAGGCCAATTATGCAATAGAGTTAGAATGTGACAAAACCTCATCAATCAAATATGCAACAAACATGATGCAAGGATACAATGACGAACTTAACTTCAATGGGGCAGCCCTCAGACCACCCCAAAACAGGGGCCAAAATGGACTGAAATCATGGACAAAATACCATACAAGCATGCAAGGAAATGGGCCCAAAACCAAGGCATAAACAAGGGACTCTTCACTACCACCAACCTGACCCTCCATGGCACATATTAGGCCACCAAAAACAGATCCTTAGCATACAAAATGACACCCAAAACCCACATATGGCAGCCTCCAAAATGCCCCAAACAAACAAGCATGCATTAAGCCTATTCCTAAGCATAGAAAGGCACACCTTTAAAGCATGAAAGAGGAAATGAATGCAAGCATGAGGGCATGGATTAGGGACTGAAATGTGACCTAAAATGATGCCAAATCATAAGATCAAAGTAGACTAATCATGCTAAGGACTCACACACCCAAAGCTTATAAGCCAACAAGCAAGACAACAATACCAAATATGCCAAACATGGCAAAACAGTGGCTCACAGCCCTATGCATGGCAAAATGAGGTTAATATCTTCATGAAACTAGGCTAAAACATGCAAAGAACATGGCCTAAATGCAAGGCATTCTTCCTAGCATAAGAGAGCATTACAAAGCAAGTATGAGAGGCATGTTAAGGACCATAAAACCAACCAAAGACAGAGGTGAAATATGACCCAAAACATCCAAGGAAGCTCTGAAATGAAGCCAAATACAAACATTCATGCATGCAATTCTATAAGCCAAGAACAAAGGCAAACAAGAGGCCAAGGGGAGAGGGGTGTCCCTCCCCTATATGAGACCTAAAACCATCTTCCTCACCACTGGTTTTCAGTGGTGAGAAGGCCAAAAACACCAAGTAAACAAGGCCTTACCAAAAAGACACCAAAAAGGGTAAACAAGGCCTAAAGGGGTGAGCCTTTACCCAAACCACAAAACAACCTTAATGAAGGTTCAAGAGCAAGTAAAAACAAGAGTTTTTCATGTTAAACACAAAACCAAAAACACAAAGCAAGACTAGTAAAAAGCTAGAGCAAGAATGGGGAATCTAAAGTAATGTTCTTACCCTTGAAGATTCTTTGAAGAACAGGTGGAGCAGTCCTCCTCTAGTGATCAAAACCAGTCCAAAATCACAACAATCCACCTTCCAAGTCTCTCAATCTCGAGCTAAGGTGTACTAGTGTGTGTAATGGTGCAAAAATGAGGCAAAACTACACTTTTAGGCCCAAAAACACACACACAAGAGGAGAGAGAGGGAAAATATAGAGAGAAGTGTATCACACAGATATATAGATATAAGCTCTGGTTTTTGACCTAAAATGGCTAACCTCCAACTAAAGGGGAAGAGATGAGCTTATATAGGCAAACTAAGGCTCTAAACTTAGTGGTTAAGCAAAGAGAGGGGGGTTCAAGAGGTGCAAGAGGGTCTTGGCTTCTAAGGGAAGCTAAGACAGCTGGCCAAGCTTCTCCAAGGGTTCAACCTTCTAGAAGGTTTATGGGGTTCAAGGGTGCAAAAGGTGCAAACTCGGGCATGGGGAGTGGTGATGGTGCACTCCAGCTGTCACAGCTGGCATGCACCATCCCTGGGGGTGCAAAGGGGTCACACCGACCAGCCAAAACAGTCACCGGCACAAAAGAGTGCCGGTCGGCATAATACAGTGCCGACCGGCCAAAGGTTTTGAGAAATAAGTGCCGGTGGCCACTAGGGGGTGCCGGTGGAGGTGTGGGGCAGCCGGTGGGCTTCAGGGATGGCTAACAAGCCTTCCCCTACCCTTAGATGCAAAAACACACAAGTCTTGGTACAAAACCGAGCACAGAACAAATCGGTTGAGAGGTCCTGAGGCACGGCGCGCAGCCGGGACCTCCGGGAACTCAAAACAAACACCAACATGGATAATCATCGAGTGTTCAAGTGGTGACGTCCAAGTCTTGAGGACGGTCAAAAATGGGGTGTCTACAGTTGCCCCTCTTTGACAGAACTCGGAAGTCATAACGATGACGGGAGTGAATGTCAAAGCCCAGAGACGACCCATTTTTGACAAGGCCGAAGACTTGGACAAACATGCAAGACAAAACAAGGTATGCGCCCGAAGGCAGGGGCAAAATGCAAGACGATGCAAGAAGCCGAGCATAACTTATGATCATGCAAGGAGAGCTGTAATGAAGCACACATGCGACAGTTATAAGCTAGCATATGCCAATCTACACTACAATGCAGAAAGGATGTAAGAGAATTATGCAATTCTCAAAACGTCTCACGCGGAGGATACAATACCTGTGCGGCCCGTCCGGTTGCACCGGCCTCAAATGATCCGTACATACAATATCGTGCCTGCAAAGAAAGCAAACTTAACAGGTACAATATTGTTAGCAACATGTATGACAAGGCAGTCGGAAGTGTGTGATAATGCATGCAATGTGTGCAGCAAGATAGTAGGATTGAACACATGTGAGTAAAGCAATGCACGTATGCACGCATGCACGCAATGTGTATGGAAAGAGAACTTGAACATATGTGAGTAAAGCGATGCACACGTGCACACAATGCGGTGTGTATAGAAAAGTTTGAACACATATCAGTAAAGCAATGCACGCATACAATGCAATGTGTATATAGAGAAACTTGAACACATATCAGTAAAGCAAAGCACGCATACAATGCAATGTGTATATAGAGAAGTTTGAACACATATCAGTAAAGCAATGCACGCATACAATGCAATGTGTATATAGAGGAGTTTGAACACATATCAGTAAAGCAAAGCACGCATACAATGCAATGTGTATATAGAGAAGTTTGAACACATATCAGTAAAGCAATGCACGCATACAATGCAATGTGTATATAGAGAAACTCGAACACATATCAGTAAAGCAAAGCACGCATACAATGCAATGTGTATATAGAGAAGTTTGAACACATATCAGTAAAGCAATGCACGCATACAATGCAATGTGTATATAGAGAAACTCGAACACATATCAGTAAAGCAAAGCACGCATACAATGCAATGTGTATATAGAGAAGTTTGAACACATATCAGTAAAGCAATGCACGCATACAATGCAATGTGTATATAGAGAAACTTGAACACATATCAGTAAAGCAAAGCACGCATACAATGCAATGTGTATATAGAGAAGTTTGAACACATATCAGTAAAGCAATGCACGCATACAATGCAATGTGTATATAGAGAAACTTGAACACATATCAGTAAAGCAAAGCACGCATACAATGCAATGTGTATATAGAGAAGTTTGAACACATATCAGTAAAGCAATGCACGCATACAATATAATGTGTATATAGAGAAACTTGAACACATATCAGTAAAGCAAAGCACGCATACAATGCAATGTGTATATAGAGAAGTTTGAACACATATCAGTAAAGCAATGCACGCATACAATGCAATGTGTATATAGAGAAACTTGAAATTGAATATGGCAAACATGATGCTGAAATGCCACGTACTGCAACTCAGTATGATTGAAATGATTTAAAGAATTCACAAGATACGAAAGGATACGGGAAGGGACATCCTTCGCATGTCCCGAGCATTGCTCACGAAAGTTGTGGTACGAGGTCAACTCGAAGCTCCATTTATGTTCTGAATGCGCAATTTCTTGGACTACCTTGAGTGATAAGGGTGCCAAATCACACAATTGACCCGAACAAGGGCGCAAAAGGTACGTTGATCGAAAGGGAGAGGTTACCGGCGTCAAACCCAGCACTCTGCTACCCTGCTATTCTTCTGCTTTACTTTCCTTTTTACTAGGAGTTTAGGCACATTGCACTGCCTCAGGCAGGTTTTATTTCTCAAAAGCGTTTGTTTTGTTTTTTTTTTTGAAACATATGATGGAAACGAAACAGCTGTTTGTTCAAAAGGTGTTACATTTGCGTGTTCTATGCACCACATCGCAAGGCATCACGCAACAATGTGACTGAAATTGAAACTGTGTTTTGAAAACAAGGCATCGCATCGTAATAATCAGGTAGTAAACCAATTACAACTCGATAAGCAAAACAGGGGAACTCAGCAAACTAGCCAAATGCGAGTACACCTTGATAAACATTACAAAGACTTAAAGAGAGTGAAATACAACTTGATAAGCAAATATGCAACAACTCGATAAGCAAATGGGCGCACCCTCGTAAGAATTGATCACTGGAGGGTATCGAAAGTGGTGGGATCTTCCAAATTCCTAGCATAAACAGCTCAGAGGACAAGGAAGAGAACCACCGGCCGAGCAGAAAGGCCACCGGCCTTGGGGAATGGCCGTCGGCCGAAAAGATGATCCACCGGCCGAAACCGATGGCCGGTCGGCACTATAGTCTGCCGGTCGGCACTATAGTTGGCCAGTCGGCACTTAAAATGTCAGCACCAGCAGAATGTTGACATCTGTCCCTCACTCAACCTTATCTTCTTCAAAAGGGTCTCAACTTCGTGGTTCTCTTCATTTCCACACTGATTTACTCCAAATGGAAGAATTTCTTGCCCAAAATCTCGCAACTTGGATTAACAACTTGGATGGCTCGGAAAAGCTGAATTTCTGGGCTTTCGGCATAAACGCACTATTCACTTTGCGCTGCACCCCGCTGCATTTTCCATTCCTCCATGCCGCGGCAAGGTTCTGGAACCCGGTAACACATGTCTTTAGCTTTAGCGGGCAAGAGGTGTGTCCCACTTTTGAAGATTTCCAAGCTCTAATGGAATCTGGGCGCAATGAGGAGATCCTGCCCCAATTTCGTTTTGGCCATGCTCAAGCCTTAGGACAAATGTGTGGGCTCTCAATGCCCGATGCTCGTTCTCTGATTTGTGACAGGACATTAGATGTTCCGAGCTTGGTTTGTCGTTTTTCTGAGACTGGTGATCGTGGCAACCATCACTGGCAAGGCTTCCGGCGACACGCCCTCTGTCTATGTCTGCTTTCCCATCTTCTGTTCGTCTCTGGTTTCGGAGGGCCCAGTGTCCGGTTGATTGAAGTTGCCCAAGGCTTAAAGGAGGGCAAAAGCTGCATTGCCATGGTCCTGGCTGAGACACTGTTGGGCTTAGACGCCTTTTATCGTCGAGAGACGATCAGATTAGCAGGGAGTCCGCTATTACTGCAGGTAATGTTTCCCACCTCATCTCACATTTTATGTTTGCTCACATCACTCGGCCCTCAGGTTCGGTTTTTCTCACAAAAATCCTTTCTCACTTTTTCTCTCATCGTACTTCTCTCTATTCTTTATTCCCTCATTTTTCATCCCTCCCCAGGTGTGGTTAATGGATAAACTGAAGGTTGTGGACTCTTGCCCAGCATATTCAGCTCGTGGCTACTTCTTCAGGCAACGCTTAGCTGACGCCCTTGATGAGGGTTGGTGGTTTGAATGGATGTGCAGTTTGTCCGCAGACCGCATTGCTTGGCGGTGCCCTTGGCTCGACCTCCCAATGATGAGTTATAGTATGACCCGTCAACCCGGGATCCAATTGATTGGCTTGACTCACTGTGTCTTCTACTTCCCATTCCGTATCCTGCGCCAGTTAGGTCATAATCAGACTTGTCCGCCGGAAGGGATAGAGTACCCGGTTACATTCCCGATTCGGGGCGCACAGCTGGCCCGGTATGCCACAGCATGGAGGACGAGAGAACTCCTGGCCCCCGCTCCCGCTTTCAGTTGCACTTTGTCTGATGAGTGCTTGGATTGGCTTAATGAAGAGGCACATGAGGGGCCCACTTTGGCATCAGAGGCTTCGACCAGCTCTGGGAGGGGGCGCAGGGACATTTGACTTGACCATGCCCCGGATTTATTGCTTTATTAGTACTTTCAAGTTTTCTTTATGAATGTAATAAATAAAATAAAAAAAAAACAACTTCAATTGTATGCAAGAGCAAGAGAACTCTATTTGAAATCAATGAAATTGAAAGTTGTGGTACTGAAAATTTTCCGTTTTTGGTCCAGAAATGGTCTTAGTTGTAAAAAGATTTATTTGAACAAAGTCATCTTCCTTAAAAATTTTCAAAACTATTTTCGATATGGATCAGAACTGAACACGCCTGAGATCTGTCGCTGAGATGTACAAACCCGGATCCTAGCAACTGGAAAGTTGCCCCTTGTCTGAATGGTACCGCGGAACTGTACGGCAACGGAAAGTTGCTCCTAGTCTGAATAGCACTGTACCGGAGATTGCGATAAATACTGATGGACAAAGATGATCGAGATGATCAAATGGACAAAGTTGATCAGGGAAAAGTTTATGGCTGAACTTCAGGATGAAGCTGCCTACGTATCCCAAAGATGGGAATCAAGCCTTACGTAGTTCAGGCTTGGGTTTACTCGAGTATTTTCACTCTCCTTTTGCGCTCTAACTTTTGCCAAGGCCGCCCTTTGCGGGTTTTCAACCTTGCGAGCTCAGTTTTTATATTTTCTAATTTTTTGTGCTCTGAATTTTGCCTAGGTCGCCCTTCCGGGTTTTCGGCCTAGCGAGCCTCTCAGGGGTAATATTTCTTCAACTTATCCATGTTGATCGGTTGGAAGAACTCTAGGCCATCTAGGTCCATCAGAACCACAGCTCCACCTGACCAGATAGACTTGATAATATAGGGACCCGTCCAATTAGGTCTGAACTTGCCCCTTGGGTCGTGGATGGGAGCTCGGTTGTCTTTGAGTACCAAATCTCCTTCCTTCAAATTCCTGGACTTAACCTTCTTGTTAAAAGCCCGGGCGATTCTGCGTTGATATCCTTGGACATGGTACAGTGCCTTTAATCTCCTTTCATCGAAGAGCATGAGTTCCTCGAATCTGCTCTGCTGCCAATCTGCCTCAGCTATCTGACACTCAGCCAGTACTCGTAAAGACGGAACCTCAATCTCTATGGGTAGAACGGCCTCCATCCCATATACCAAGGAATATGGAGTTGCCCCGGTAGAAGTTCTAATTGACGTTCGGTAGCCCCACAAAGCAAACGGCAATTTATCTGGCCAGTCCCGATAGGTCTCCACCATCTTCTGCAGTATGTGTTTGATGTTTTTGTTGGCGGCCTCAACTGCTCCGTTGGTCTGCGGCCGATACGTGGATGACTTATGAAAAGCCACATTATACTTCTCCAACAAATCAATCGCCTCCTTCTTGAAGTGAGAACCATTGTCCGAAATGATCTCATTCGGGACTCCATAACGGCAGATAATGTTGTTTCTAATAAACTTTGCGACATGCGAAGCCTTCAACACGGCATAAGATTGGGCCTCGACCCACTTTGTAAAGTAATCTATTGCTACTAAGATAAACTCATGTCCGTTCGACCCCTTCGGGGTTACAGCTCCAATCACATCGATCCCCCAAACTGAAAACGGCCATGGCGATGTCATGTTGTACAGCTTTGACGGCGGGATGTTCATGCGGTTTGCATGGATCTGGCACTTGTGGCATCGCCGAACAAAGCCGATGCAATCTTCCTCCATGGTAGACCAGTAGTAGCCTTGTCTGAGGATCTTTCGTGCCAGCATCACCCCATTCATATGTGCCCCACATTCTCCTCCATGGATGGCCTCCATCAGGCGTTTCGACTCTTCGGCTTCCACACACAGCTTGTGCATTCCCAGATGACCTCTTTTGTACAACTTACCCCCGCAGATGATAAACTGAACAGCCATTCTTCTGATTACCCTCTTGTCCTTGGCATTTGCCCCTGGTGGATATGCCTCCTTTTCCAAGAAGTTCCATATATCGTGATACCAAGGGTTGTTATCCTGCACTTCATCTATGGCAGAGATTGATTCGTAGGCAGGTGCAAATTTCTGGTCAATAATGACTGGACGCATCCGGACCCTAGATGGGATGTCTATCATGGAAGATAGAGTTGCTAGCGAATTTGCAAACCTGTTGTTCTCTCTTACTAGGTGAGTGAAATTTAGCTTTTCAAACCGAGGGATTAGCAAATCCAAGGTCTGGTGGTAAATTATCATCTTTTCCTCCTTGACTTTCCAGTCTCCTTTCGCTTGAGACACAACTAGGTTCGAATCCCCAATGACGTCCAATCGCCTTGCCCCTAGTTCTAGGGCAGCTTCTAGTCCGGCAATACATGCCTCATACTCTGCCTCATTGTTCGAGACTTTGAATCGAAGCTTGAATGCTAAAGGGATACGGGAATCGTCAGGCGCTATCAGCAACACCCCTATCCCATACCCATATTGATTTGACGCCCCGTCAAAGTACATCGTCCAAGTTTCATCTTCGATGTGCAGAATATCTTCATCTGGGAATAGGTACTCAATCGCTTCATCCCCTTTAACCGGGTGGTCGGCAAGGAACTCTGCCACCGCTCTCCCTTTTACGGACTTGCGCGTCACATACTTGAGATCAAATTCGGAGAGCAACAGCAGCCAACGAGCTAGCCTACCCGTAAGTGCTGGTTTCTCGAAAAGATATTTGATGGGATCAAGTCGTGAAACCAACATTACAGAGTGAGCTAACAGGTAGTGCCGCAGCTTCCTAGTAGCCCATACCAAGGCCAGACATGCCTTCTCCAGCGGAGTGTAGCGGGTCTCGTAATCCAGCATCTTCTTGCTCAGATAGTCGATGGCCCTTTCCACTTTATCTTCTGACTCTTGTGCGAGCATGCAGCCTATTGTAGTCTCGGTTACTGACAGATACAATATCAACGGTCTTCCCGGCTTTGGTGGTGACAACACGGGTGGATTCTGTAGATACTCTTTAATCTGTTCAAATGCAGCTTGGCATCGGCCGTCCCAATGGAACTTCTTTCCTTTCTTCAAAAGACCAAAAAGTGGTTCACAAGTTAAGGTTAGTTTTGAGATAAACCGCCTTATGAATTGCACTTTACCCAGAAAGCCTCGCACCTCATTTTCAGTCATTGGTGGTGGCATTTCTAAGATGGCCTTGATTTTGGAAGGGTCGACTTCGATGCCCCTTTGTGTAATCAGAAATCCCAGCATTTTTCCTGCTGTAACACCAAACGTACATTTCTGAGGATTCAACCGCAGCCGAAATTCTCTGATCCTTTGAAAAAACTTTTGCAAGGCGGTGTAGTGGCCCTCTCTTTCTTTGGACTTGACAATCATGTCGTCCACGTACACCTCAACCTCTTTATGGATCATGTCATGTAATATTGTAGTTGCAGCCCGTTGATATGTAGCCCCAGCGTTCTTCAACCCAAACGGCATCACTCTATAGCAATATGTACCCCACGGGGTGGTAAAAGCAGTCTTCTCCCGGTCTTCGGGTGCCATTACTATCTGATTATAGCCTGGAAAGCCATCCATAAACGAGAGCAAAGCATGCCCCGCTGTGAAATCTACCAACTCGTCGATATGCGGCAAGGGAAAGTCATCCTTCGGACTGGCTCTGTTCAAATCCCTGAAGTCCACACATACCTGGATTCTGCCATCCTTCTTTGGCACTGGAACAATGTTGGCCAACCAAGTCGGGTATTCGGATACCAGCAGGAAGCCTACATCAATCTGCTTGGTGACCTCTTCCTTGATCTTAATGGCCCAATCGGGGCGGATCCTCCTGAGTTTCTGCTTGACAGGTCGGGCCTCGGGGTCAAGAGGGATCCGGTGCTGTACAATCTCAGGATCGATTCCAGGCATGTCTTCGTAGGACCACGCGAAAACATCTTTGAAATCTTTTAATAAAGCGACTAAGCACTCGCGTTCCTCCGAAGACAACGTGGACCCGATCTGGACCAGCCGCGGGTCCTTCTCAGTACCAATGTTCACGGTAGTGATTTCATCCATTAAGGGTTTAACAAACCTCTTCTGCTCTTGTTCAATTAGTCGTTGCAAAACCGGAGGAATTTCGTCCTCGTCGTTTTCATCAAAATTTTGAAAGTCCTGATTTAAGCAATAAACCAAAGGCACAGAAAAGTACTCGGAAACCACAGTCACCTCATTCTCATTATGTACTTCCAAATCGTCCAATTCTTCTGTTACAACAGACTCAAAAGAGAAAGAAAAAGACGACCTGGACAGGACTGTGGCATCCGGGTTATTACCCCCAGGAATACCGGACTCAGACTCAGACGAGCTGGAACCTGATTCCGACTCACAAGACTCGGTGGAATCAGATTCCGGCTCACTACCTGACCCGGTGCTGCTTGACAAAAATCCCTCCTCGTACTGCCAGGTGAGGGAGGGTGCGATGGATGCATCCAAAATAGCTGATGGTAAGCCCGCAGCCGTTTCGTCTCCGATCATGGACACCGAAGAACCATCACCCAAGCACACCTGGTCGATCAAAGGATCTGACAGTAGACATGCCAGTGCTACCCCCATTTCAAACTCTGTGTCCGCAGACTCCAATTCCTTGCTATGTTTGACCTCAACTGTCGGGTCTGTCTGCTCTTCAGTGACATCATCCCCACATAACTGCAAGTCGAAGAAAATTTCAAATCCCAGCATGCGTTTCTTTTCTTCATTCAGCCATGGCTCCGGAAAACCACAGAATGGGAAGTCTTCCCCCTCCCGGACGAAACGTCCGTTCAGGGTACCCTGGATGGGCCGATGCATCAATTCAAAAGGTTTCCCCATCTGTTTTGCTTTGGCTCTTCCAGCCATCTCTTTTCCTTTTCTTACCCAATCTTCCTTGGTGGGCAGGTAACCCAAGCCGAAGGTGTGAGGGTTGTGCGGCACTTCGGCCAACGTTGCAATGCCCTTACGGCCGCTCTTCCCTAATCCCATCCCGGGGACGTATTGGAGTTTGTTCATGAGGTACACTGCTTGGGCACTAACATATATTCCTTCGTTAGCAGCCATGATATTCTGTACGACCTGAGCCTCGGCCAAGGTAAAACCTGATATGAATACATCTTCCATGCCGTGCTCGATTTCTAGAACAGGCGTGGATACCTCCGGGGGTGGGTGGATTGATGAATTCCCAAAAACAATGGCTACTCCCTTCCCATAGGGGCATTTCACCATTTGATGCAAAGTAGATGACACTGCCTTCACTTGATGCAGCCACGGCCGCCCCAAAAGCAAATTAAAAGTTACGGGAACTTCTAGGACATGGAAATCTATCTCGTGTCGTCCTGGCCCGACCTTTGTCTGAACTTTAACTGTTCCCATTACTTCTCTACTTGTGTTGTCGTACGCCCGGATGACCTGAGCTGTTGGTACGAAATCTGCAATTTTCAAGCCTATCGCATATGCTGTCCTAGCCGGGCAGACATTGATGGCAGACCCGGTATCGACAAGTACCACCGGTATCCACTTATCTCTACATTCCACAGAAATGTAGAGGGGTTTGTTGTGATTTACGCCCTCAGGCGGAAGTTCTTTATCCGAAAAGGTCAACGTCGGGGAACCTCCGCCCGGGAAGACCAGCCCAACTAGCTGCTCTGGTGTAGTTTCTATGGAGAGTTTGGCCTTGTCCATGGCTGTCAAAACAGCCTGCCTGTGTACTCGCGAGGCCATGAGCAGTCCCCAAATGGAGATGTCTGCTTGTATCTTTTTCAACTGTTTGAGTACAGCTTCTTCCTCAAGTTGCTTCTCCTTTTGCTTCTCGGCTTCCCTATCCTTCCCTGAGGCCTCTGGTTGATCCAAGTGTGGGGGTTTGAAATATCGCCCACTTCTCGTCATGTGGTCGACCTCTTCAAGGTACCAAGTGTTATCGGGTTGGTTATTCCCCCAATCTTCATCCGTGTGGGCAAGACATAGGTCCTCATCTTCCCACCACATTCCATCAGCGGCCGACAGACACCTGTCCGGCCCTGGTATGACTGTTTTTGCGCTTGCAGCACCTTCCATCCACATGCCCGCAGCATTCTCGGTTCCTGTGCACACAGCAGTTTCCACTCCCACATGGGCCTTTGCCTTTCTGATTCTCTCGGAATCCTCAAAACTTGCTTGTTCTGACACAACTGATTGTTCAATCATCTCCGTACTCAAAATGTTCCAATCTCGGGCGAAATTCTTGACACCGGCGCCCTCCGGCAATATGTTCTGCCCTTCGACCCTTCTGGCCGTTGCTGATATTCTCATTCCTGCTGGACTGTGCTCTGCCTGAAATTCTCCTACCACATCGGGTTGATCGTCCAACCACCCGGTGACTTCTACTGAATCCTCATAATCGAACCACGCAACTACTGCGTCCTCTGGGTATTGGTCACTGTAAAATTGGAGATTGGCCAGGTCCTCCTCCACAGCTGTTACATCATCTGTTCCCTGTCCCAGACTATCCCCTTGGATCATACACAACTCTCCCCCTGTTGGCAATTCTACTTCGGGCCTATCTTGGCCTATCGATGAAATGTAGTCACTCGGACTATATGTCTTACCCATATAACTCCCAGATTCCGTAGACTCTGACTCAACAACTCTTTTTTTCTTCGGGGTCTCCTCTCTCCTGTTCTCGGCGGTCACCACCACTGGCTTAGGTTGGATTACAGAAATGTCTATCATGCACAAGTCGGTGCAATCGGGGAGGAACACCTCTGGTTTAGGCAGGTGGGTAGGTGTGATATAGATACTAGGGTCGTAGGACACGGCCCCGGTATGGATGAAATTAAGTCTTTTGGGTGGTGGAGCTTGGTTATGTGTGGGGAGGGGATTTGTAGTAACATTGGGTTTTTCGGGAGGTAAAATTACCCCGTTATCGATAAGGTCTTGAATTTCGTGGCGTAGCCGATAGCACTGGTCGGTGTCGTGACCGTGCTGCTGGTGAAACGCGCAATACTTGGCCAGGTTATGGGTAGGAGGGAGTTTTTCTGGTAGGGGCCGCGGCTCCAGGGGCTTCAGGTGCCCTTTTTTGATCAAAACCCCCAGAGCTTTGGATAGGGGCATATAGAGTGGAGCGAAAGTTTTGGTGTTTCTGGGTGGGTATTTGGTTGTTTGCGGGTTGCTTCCGGACGCACCGGAGAATGGCGAAGCTGCCGTATTTCTTTGTGGGGGGTTAGTGGTGACCATGCTCACTTCGGAGGCTCTCGTAGTAGATGCGCCACTCGGGCCTGCATTAGTGTTGCGGTTGAAGGTCCTTCGGGGTTGCTCCCGATCATTATCAATCCAGCCTTGCTTCAAGGCATCTTCAATCTGCACCCCCATTTCATGTAGGTCAGAAAAAGTGGGAAATGGGACTACTATCATCTTTTGCATCAACTTCGGCTGTAGATTGCGCACAATCATCCGAATTTGGTCTTTGTCCGTAGGCCTCAAGGTCATCATTGAAGCCTTGGCCCTCCATCTGGTTACGAACTCTGAAAAACTCTCCTTAGGCTCTTGCCTAGTTGTCTCGAGATCACGGGTCGTAATCTCAATCTGCGTGTTGTATGAGTACTGCGCGATGAAGGCCTCAGCCATTTCGTCCCAATTTCTCTTGACGTCATCTTCTAGCTTGG
The DNA here is from genome assembly GCA_036172215.1 of Camellia granthamiana. Lineage (NCBI taxonomy): Eukaryota > Viridiplantae > Streptophyta > Magnoliopsida > Ericales > Theaceae > Camellia > Camellia granthamiana. The sequence goes on along the minus strand of CM069910.1, from coordinate 28,236,572 downwards.
CATACCATGCGGATGCCACACCTGACAGGGTCCGACCAAATAAAGACAACTTCTGGAGCCTACTGAGGCCCATTGGCCTTAGAACGTCCGAAAACAGTCTTAAGTGTACCATGGGGTCCCCGGACCCATCAAATCGATCAATATGAGGCATTTTGAATCTGTCGGGCAGCGTCACAGCTGCGTCAGTGTAACCATCTTCAATGTCGGGGATAGTCTTGACCCCTTAGGACCTCTTGAACAACTTTTCAAGCTTGCTCAACTTTAATGCAGTGGGATCAGTCTCGAACTCAAAGGGAGAGTCCGGTAAATTGGTGGGTGTTTTTGATAGCTGATGTTGGATTTGAGGTAGGGTCGGAGGTGGGGGTGGTCCTGTGGGCAGCTCTGTATCAGTCTGAGCATTGGTTGTCTCCCCGACATTAGGAGCTCCTGGTGGGGGAGGAATTTGATGCGAAGCGGATGTTCCGGTTTGCTGCTTTAGCCTGGCAATTGTCTCTGCCTGTTCCCTCACAACTGTGGCCTGTTGCCTGGCGAAATCTGCCTGACGGACGGCATCCTGCTGCATTGCTTTCATGCTCTCTTGAAGGTGGCGCACCATCTCCTCCAAACTAGCCATACTATCCTGCTCTGGTTGGATTACTGGTATATATTCCCTCTCTGTTGGTGACACAGAATCCTGATCCCTACTGAACACAGGTGGGGTAGATAAAGCCCTCTGAACTGACTGCTGTACTGATGTCCTCTGCCTTACTGACCTCCGTTTAGTAACCGGGGGTAGTGAGTAGTACACTGGTTGTCCGTCTATCAGATCCTCAGATCGAAGGAGTCGACGGCCTCTGACCCAGGGTGCTTGGGGGATATCTATCGGGTCGGTAGCAATCGTGCTCAACTACCTAATAAAAAGATAAATAAAGCGTATAAATAAACAGAAAATCGGACAGCATAACAGCATAAAATAAACAACACACGGTTGGATAACACGCTGAACTCGATACACTGTTCCTCAAATACTGATCACTGTTTCTGAATCATTGCCCCTAAGTCTGAATCTTGTACCCACAGATAACTGATTCCCCAAAATATTGTTACCGGTGCCCTCAGGCCTGATACCCAATCTTGCAAACTGACATGTGTGTTCCTGTAGAAATACATTCTGAAAGCACATAGCAGATAAATGGGAGCCCATACACCCCTATGTTGGGGTAGGATTTCCCTGTCCTATTTTGTCAGGAGCTAGGGTTTCACTACGCACGCAGCGGTTTCAAACAACCTAATATCGGGTGAGCAACCTGTCTTAGTTTGGAATGGTCACTACGGATTTCGATATGCACTAGGTCGAATGGTCAAAAAGGGTGCCCCGGTAAAACCGGGGTTTGTGTTCCCATACTGGCAGAGCTCGCAACCGGTCAGCCTTATGGACATGTCTTGACAAGACAAGCCTCCGGCAAACCGCTCAGGAATAGCAGATGGCCAACACGGTGTCCTAGGCGCACCAATGCACATGCAATGCAAAGAAACATATAAGTGTAGTCAAAATAGGATATCACGAGTTCGAGCCAAGCTCTCTAAAATCCCCAGCGGAGTCGCCAGAAACTGTAGACGTCCCCCGAACGCCCCGGGAGGGTTAAGTCCCGTTCCGTTCCTATTGGGGTCATTACAGTTCAAGGACTCGATTTGTGTCGGTTCTAAATCTGAACCAAAGAGTCCAAATCCGGCAAATCGTTTGAGAAAACAGATTTTTGAAAAGTAGTGCCAAACATGGACTGCTTTGCCAGATTACAGAGTCGCCACCTAAATATTTTAAAATGGGAAATTTAGGAAACCCTGACTCGGTGCCGAAGGCCACGTGTCCGTCATCACCAAAGTGCTCTTGGCTCGGGAGCTTGGGTACAATCGGGGAAGGTCAGCTATGAGCACCCCCTTTCGCCCGGTCCGAAGGCCGGCCTCTACTAACCGTGATATCCGATTTTGAAAACATTACATGCTCTTATTCCGGTTATTAGCCTAGAATTACTATGTTATGCGCGCAGCAAACAAGTATAGACTAGATCACCTAATTTGGAAACAAACATTGCATATCCGTTTGTTTTGAAAACAATTTGAAATTGCTACTCGCAAGTATGCTAAAATACGGATTTCAACGAGTTATTCCAACTCAAGCAATCCAACCTCCACCCACAAGCATTCAAACAGTTTATCTCACATAAGCATTTAGCCGCATGGTAAGCATACTGTCATGTCAACATTCACATGCATGTGGTATGCTAAAGCGTAAAATACTTACATCGTACTCCGTGCCAAAAACAAGAAACTAGTTAGCAAACATGCGTGACCTAGTTCATGTTAAGTGGCTAATGCATCGCATACAGGGATGTAATCTAGACAGGCTCGGCTACCCTAAGCATGGCACATGAAATGCAGCAACTACCACGTACTCAATTTGGAATTGAAAGTACGATGCAGTTTGCATGATGTGTCGAGCCCGATGCATGTAAACAAATGCATGAATGTACGCATGCGTAGCATAGGGTATGCTAAAATAAACGTGCCCTAATCTACCATTGTAAGCAGGTAAATAAAAGGGAGAAAGAAATGGGGGTTGGAAGACATACACTCACTCACCCACACTTATTACAATTATGCCCTCACACAGAGGGACCGAATAAATATTACAGTCTGAATAATAAATAAATAAATTATTACAGAAATTTCTATTTATCAAATTAAATCATATGTAAAAAGAAGGGGGCTTCAGCCCTGCCTCGGGATGCGTGAATGATGCATGCTCGAATCCGACTCGCCCGGAAAACCCATACCGCACCACTGCTGCCTCTGTTTCCACTGCCCTGCCTCTCCAAAAATTCCCAAAGTCCCAGAATGCCTTCTTTTCATACTGCTGCATACCACCGGCTGGAGGAAAGGTTCACCGGCTGCTTAAATTGGCCACCGGCTCCTTGTAAAGTTTATCGGCACAAAAAGTGTGCCGGTCGGCACATTTTACTGCCGGTCGACAGAAAGTTCCTGCAGAGGACAGTTTGACAGCAGCAGCAAACCAGCAGTGCATGGCATGGATTTTGAGCATATGTAAGCATGGTCAATGCCTCCTATCATGCTTGGGGACTCAAGGAGGCATGACTCTTGGTTCTTGGGCCATCAATTATGCATCTTGGTGCATGATGGCCTAAGGAACCAAGGTTGCATTTTAATGGTAATGCATGCAAACAAACAAATGAAATCCAAGGCCTTATCATGTATTAGTCAAAGGTCTTGGTGACCAAGAATTGAGACGAGTTGCACCACTTGAAGTGTGAACTCTTCTCAATCCTATGCTTGGCTTGACAATCCCCAAGCCAAACCATGGAATGCATGTATGCACCAAAGCTCAAATGATGCAACAATGAGGGTTAGAATACAAACACGCCAAGTGCTAAACAATTATCATGTTAAGCATGCAACATGCTAGAGTGCACTAGGTGCTAATATGGTGGGAACTAGGCCAATTATGCAATAGAGTTAGAATGTGACAAAACCTCATCAATCAAATATGCAACAAACATGATGCAAGGATACAATGACGAACTTAACTTCAATGGGGCAGCCCTCAGACCACCCCAAAACAGGGGCCAAAATGGACTGAAATCATGGACAAAATACCATACAAGCATGCAAGGAAATGGGCCCAAAACCAAGGCATAAACAAGGGACTCTTCACTACCACCAACCTGACCCTCCATGGCACATATTAGGCCACCAAAAACAGATCCTTAGCATACAAAATGACACCCAAAACCCACATATGGCAGCCTCCAAAATGCCCCAAACAAACAAGCATGCATTAAGCCTATTCCTAAGCATAGAAAGGCACACCTTTAAAGCATGAAAGAGGAAATGAATGCAAGCATGAGGGCATGGATTAGGGACTGAAATGTGACCTAAAATGATGCCAAATCATAAGATCAAAGTAGACTAATCATGCTAAGGGCTCACACACCCAAAGCTTATAAGCCAACAAGCAAGACAACAATACCAAATATGCCAAACATGGCAAAACAGTGGCTCACAGCCCTATGCATGGCAAAATGAGGTTAATATCTTCATGAAACTAGGTTAAAACATGCAAAGAACATGGCCTAAATGCAAGGCATTCTTCCTAGCATAAGAGAGCATTACAAAGCAAGTATGAGAGGCATGTTAAGGACCATAAAACCAACCAAAGATAGAGGTGAAATATGACCCAAAACATCCAAGGAAGCTCTGAAATGAAGCCAAATACAAACATTCATGCATGCAATTCTATAAGCCAAGAACAAAGGCAAACAAGGGGCCAAGGGGAGAGGGGTGTCCCTCCCCTATATGAGACCTAAAACCATCTTCCTCACCACTGGTTTTCAGTGGTGAGAAGGCCAAAAACACCAAGTAAACAAGGCCTTACCAAAAAGACACCAAAAAGGGTAAACAAGGCCTAAAGGGGTGAGCCTTTACCCAAACCACAAAACAACCTTAATGAAGGTTCAAGAGCAAGTAAAAACAAGAGTTTTTCATGTTAAACACAAAACCAAAAACACAAAGCAAGACTAGTAAAAAGCTAGAGCAAGAATGGGGAATCTAAAGTAATGTTCTTACCCTTGAAGATCCTTTGAAGAACAGGTGGAGCAGTCCTCCTCTAGTGATCAAAACCAGTCCAAAATCACAACAATCCACCTTCCAAGTCTCTCAATCTCGAGCTAAGGTGTACTAGTGTGTGTAATGGTGCAAAAATGAGGCAAAACTACACTTTTAGGCCCAAAAACACACACACAAGAGGAGAGAGAGGGAAAATATAGAGAGAGAAAGTGTATCACACAGATATATAGATATAAGCTCTGGTTTTTGACCTAAAATGGCTAACCTCCAACTAAAGGGGAAGAGATGAGCTTATATAGGCAAACTAAGGCTCTAAACTTAGTGGTTAAGCAAAGAGAGGGGGGTTCAAGAGGTGCAAGAGGGTCTTGGCTTCCAAGGGAAGCTAAGACAGCTGGCCAAGCTTCTCCAAGAAGCTTGGCCAAGGGTTCAACCTTCTAGAAGGTTTATGGGGTTCAAGGGTGCAAAAGGTGCAAACCCGGGCATGGGGAGTGGTGATGGTGCACTCCAGCTGTCACAGCTGGCATGCACCATCCCTGGGGGTGCAAAGGGGTCACACCGACCAGCCAAAATAGTCACCGGCACAAAAGAGTGCCGGTCGGCATAATACAGTGCCGACCGGCCAAAGGTTTTGAGAAATTAGTGCCGGTGGCCACTAGGGGGTGCCGGTGGAGGTGTGGGGCAGCCGGTGGGCTTCAGGGATGGCTAACAAGCCTTCCCCTACCCTCAAATGCAAAAACACACAAGTCTTGGTACAAGACCGAGCACAGAACAAACCGGTTGAGAGGTCCTGAGGCACGGCGCGCAGCCGGGACCTCCGGGAACTCAAAACAAACACCAACATGGATAATCACCGAGTGTTCAAGTGGTGACGTCCAAGTCTTGAGGACGGTCAAAAATGGGGTGTCTACACCTGTAGATGCAATATATACAACCATGTTTGATGTTGGATTTGAGGGAGGGACTGCATCGATGCCTTTGAATCTGTCGACTTGGCCGTCTTTGTAAACTCGAAGGCCTAGGATAGAGAAATCGTGGGTTACTTCATCGGAGATTGAAGAAGCCATTTCTGAAACAAACAAACAGTGCAGCGCAGTGGTGGTGATGGTATAAGTCTTCATAGACTTTTGAATGATTGAGACACAGAGAGAAAACCCAATTGATGGGATCAATTTATTAGACCATATAATTTCGAAGATACCCACAAAATCTGATGTTCTAATGTATTTGACGATGGATTTCGAGAAATAGTTTCAATTTTTTTAAAATAAATTTGATGTTGAAACACCTACAAACATCAATGAATCTGATGTTAGATTAATGAATACGATATTGGATGAATAATGTTTGATGTGAGATGATGTTTGATATTTGATGAATAACGTTTGATGTTTGATGAATAATCTTAATATTTAATGTTTGATGAATAATCGTTATTTTTGATGTTTGATGTTATTTTAATTGTTATTTTGATGTTTAATCATTATTTAAAAAATTGTTTAACCTTTATTTTGATGTTTAATCGTTATTTTAAAAATTATTTAATCGTTATTTTTGATGTTGTTTTGATGATGTTGTATGATGTTTTGATGTTTGATGTTTGATGTTTGATATTGTTTTGATGATGATGTTTGATATCATTTCGATGATGTTACTCATAAATTTGATATTTGATGTTTTGATGTTTGATGGATAATGTTTGATGTCGATGATGTTCAATGGTCATTAACATTGGGATAGGACCTAACGGTTCATAAGAAAATTCATAGGACCAAATGGGTTATAAGATATAAATTTGGGATTTATTGGTGCATGCCCCAATATAATAACCTTGCTATAGATTTCGGGATTGAATTTATGAGTTTTGCCGTAGTGGATGATTATGATGGATTTAATAATAATACAAAAATAATTATTTGAAATCATTCGTACTATCAGTTTGCCAACTATGTCTGTACACTTCTAGCTAGAAGGTTAGGAGCTAATCTTTGCTAAATCCAAAAATTGATAATTTCTCTCCTATTATAGGAATTTGTTAAGCTAGTGGTTTCTTTTTCATCGGAACTGCTACGTAGTTCGAATTGTCAAGCTCGAAATTGGCTCGAATCCAATTTCAGAAGCAGAGAAGGAGAATAGAAGGAAGGAGGAAGAGGAGGAGGAGGAGGACTGGAGAGGGCATAATCATAGGGGGAGAAGAGAAGGAAGGAGGAAGAGGAGGAGGAAGGAGGAAGGGAAGGGGCTCGGCTGACGGCAGTGGTGCTGCGACGAAGGGAAGGGGCTCGGCGGGACCGGAGGCGACGGCGCTGGTGCTGCGACGATCGCTGGTGCCGTGACGAAGCGGAGGGGCTCGGCCGACGGCAGAAGCGGATGGGCCCTCTCTTCTCTCCATTCCCTCTTCCCCTCCTCTTCCTCTTCTCCTCTCTTCTTCCTCTCTTTTCTCCCTCTTTCTCCTCTGTTTCAGACTACCCAAAACGCCCAAAACGACATTCGAGCCAATTTCGAGCCAAGGTTTTCGAGCTACGGCTCATTTTCCCTTTTTCATTATAGAGATCTTTTGTTGAACTTAATATATAATTGTCTAATTGTAATTTTATATATTATAAATACTTTCATGGGAAAAAAATAAATTATAAAAAATAATTATTTTCTTATTCTACTTATAACTTTTCCTCCAATTTCGTTTTTATTAATAATAATCAATTCTTTCAAATTTTTATAAAATTTAACTTCAAATAATTTCATTTGAAATATCTATTCAAACGGAGCCTAAATTGACCAGAAAACGAATAAGGGGTGGGAATTTTGTATTTGTAGATGATCAACATAGTGATTTTAATAATATAAAAAAGGATTTGGTTTGTCTCTAAGTGAAAGTTGAATTGGATTAGGCAATTGAGATCTTTGACCAATAAAAGTTATTAAATAAAAGATTCATACTAATAAGAGTTTATGAAAATGTGACCTAATTAAATTTCAATTAAAATTTTAATTAGAAACAAGTCCTTCCCTATTAAAAACAACCTTCTCCGTTGAAAGGAAAATAGAGGAATTCAACCAAAGATCATGATATTTGGATGATAACAACGCTGGGCCCACTGAGGGAAAAAAATTGATTGAGATTGTGGTATGCATCTAATTTTTTTTAGGGACAATTATCGTATAGTGGTGTCAAAGAAAAAATTTATACATTAATAATAAAAATTTTAATTTTAATTATTAGTATTTACAATATTTATCACATTTTAGTATTTTTTTCCCCCTCTAACCGTCACTGATAAGTTATTTCTCCCATTTTTTTGGTAAATTATAAATAGGGCAAATTACACTAACAGTCCCTGTACTTTGCCTCTTGTGTCACTTTGGTCCCTGTCGTTTTAATTTGCTCGATTTTGACCCTCAATTTTTTATTTTGTATCATTTTAGTCCAATTATTAACTCCGGTTAAACTTGTTGACGAAAAACAAACACATGAGACGCGCATGACCCTTTTTCAAGGGCAATATAGACATTTCACTACCCTTTCCTTGTTTCACCATTTTCTTCCTCTTGGACTATTTGCAACACGCTGTTGCCTTTCCTCCACCACCAAAATCATCCATCGCCAATCCTAATATTAGCACCATCCATCTCTACCACACCAAACCCAGTATCGTCTGCCACCCTAACTACCAAACTCACCACCCTGTCTTTTGTACATATCGGCCATATCCATCACCTCCATCCAACCTCTTTCATCCACCTCTATCATCCCACCATCACCAAACAACAAAGTGACTGTCAAAAAAATAACAGAGAGAGATGAGAACAATAACAATAACAAACATTACTAGAAAATGGAGCTTTAGACACAGAACCTTTTGCGACGGTTTGAAATCGTCGCAAATACCATGTTTTTGCGACAGCAAACGAAGTCATTGCAAAAGTAATTTTTTTTGCGACGAAAAATCCAAGTCTGTGGCAAAAAATAGTACCTTTTGCGACGATTTGTTACCCATCGTTTTTTTTTTTGGGGATTGTTTTATTATTTTTGCGATGCCATCTGTTCCATCGTCGCAAAAGGTTTTTTTTTCCCTTCCCACGCCCTGTCTCTTTTCTTCTCTTCTACCCTTTCAGTATTCTCTTCCATCAGATCAAAGAAAAAACCTAGTCGTCACTCTATCTCTTTCGCTCCCAGTAGTCTATCTCGCAGCCCCAACAGTACCAGCGTAGAAGAGTTCTAGGTTACGCTTCTCTCCTCTCATTTTCTTTCCTCTCACACTCACTCACACAGACCCTCACAATATCTCTCTCTTGCTTTCCCTCTCGCTGTCGCCAATTTTATATTCCTCTCTCTCTCTCTCTCTCTCTCTCTCTCTTCCTCTCTTTCAAATGTCGATCGCGAATCTGATATTTCAGTTTGCTTTGTTGGTGCTCTCTGCGTTCACTGTTCTTACAGACCAATTAGAAATGAAAAGAAAACCCTAACTTTCATTCCCTTCAATTCGATCTCACTCCAACAGTACATATACATATACATGTCCCAGTCTTCTTTGTAAATTCCATGTCTGTACATATTGAAGTTTGCTTTTTCGAAAGGTGGTGCTTATACCTTTGGATCTTGAAGAACTGTTCTTGTTTATTCAAATTTTTCACCGTCAATTTGGAATCAGGGGTACGTAATAGGTATGTTGAATCAAATTTCAATTCTTTTCTCCACCAATTTGAGTTCGAGGAGGTTTGGGTGGTAATTGATTGGTTTGAATGGGTTGTTTCATTGTGTGATACGTTGGTTTGTGGCTGGGCTAGGGTTTTGTTGCTTGAATGATATAGAGGGTGCCACTTAATTGTAAATTTGTTCAAATTCACTTTCAGGCTAGTTCAAATCCTAATTCAATCAGTGTGCGTATGTGTGTGTGTGTGTGTGTGCAATTTCAATCATATTTGGATTAGGGTTTTGTTTCTTAGTTCGATTTGGTAATTTGATTGCTGTTGTGGAGGAGTCTGAAGTCTGGAACTGTTAATATTTTCCTACAATAACAACAATAATATGCCAAACTAATTGCTAAAGAAGAGACAATACTTCTCAGATATAATATAGATCACAATTTATATTCCACATTTACATTTCAATGTCTGTTTTGGTACATTCAAAGTTGTTTTTTTTTTTTTTTTTTGCCCAAGTCAAGTTGTTGGGTTGATGATTGATTAACTAGGAACCCAACAGTGCAAGTACATGACCTTTCTCATAGGCTCCTCCGATTGCTCCTTCGCATTCTCTTCCCTTGTTGTTGTGTTTGCAATCATGGCTGATGATGAAGAGGACTTCTTTCTTTGAAAAACTGTACTGGGTGTGCATATGATTGAGCACAATGCAACCTTTAAAAACATTCCCAACCAAAAAGCTGTCTCTCATATAAATTTAGATAAATAAAAGCGGTGATACTCTGTTTTTACAAACCATAAAATCTAGGTTTAAATTTTAAATTTCATTGACTAATGAATGGGCTAGCCAATCAATATTTTTTTAATTGTTTTAAAAAATATAAAAATTAAGAAATTTTGTTTCAAGTTTTAAAGCTCCAAGAATATTTTGTTCTTAAAACTTCGCGTTTGCTTAATATATAATTATATAGATATGTGTGTATATAAGTAATTTTATCATTGAAAAATATTTAATAAATTATACTTTTCCAATGAAATTTTCATCGAAACCTATTAACATTATGTTCTGATGTGTTAATAAAATTCAAAGAAAATTTTATCAAAAAAGTAAAACTTATTTTGTATTTTTTTTTTTATTTTATCAATGATTTATTTATTTATTGATGAAAGTAAATGTGCAGATAAATATATTACTATATTTTTCCTTTTACCAAGCATGCATAGTACCTTTTCCTGTTAATTTTTTTAGGGCTGTGATTCATCCCCGAATCTACAGCCCCCGAATCCCCACAATTTCCACTTTAAGTAAAAAAGAAAAAAAAAAAAAAAAACAGAAAAAAAAACAATTTGCCAAAAATGAAAATTAGGGAGATTAGGGGGAGTTTTTTTAGAGGAATTTTTCATTTTCCATTTTTTTATTTTTACTTTCTTTATTAAGCGTTCACAATGGAGATTGCCACAAAGTCCAAGTGCAACCTACACTTCAAAGTGCCTTAGGTTGTCTTTAGTGTCAAATCTCTACCCAAATACAAATTAAATACAGCGTGAATGATTAAATGAGATTTGACTTTAAAAAAAAAAAGCAAAATAAAATTTTAATAAAAGTAAAAGAACGTTAAATATAATTAACCCGTGTGAATAATGTTAAAAAGAAAACGATAAATTATAAATACACTTTATGAGATTTAATTAAAATTCAGATTGTCTCTTATAATTTGAAAAATTATAAATATTTTTTTGTTAAAAAATTTTATTTAACAGAATTAATTAAAAAAATAAAATTCATAACTGTCCTCCTATACAATAATAAAATTACATGAATTAATAATTAAAATATATTTATGATATCATTAAAAATTATTAATTGAATTGATACTTTATTAATAAAATAGATCATTTGTTATAAAATTGGAAATCTCAGGAAGCGAAATGTAATTTCCAAAATCATAGAGAATATTTTATATTTTAAACAAATCTTAAAAAGTGTATTTATAATTTATCATAAAGGAAAAAGATGTAACTTACATGGAGCTTAATCATTTCATCAGATGTCCTCCGTCTTGTTAGGAAAAAGTTAGAGATCATGAAAATTTTGTCATAAAAATGATCATGAAAAATTTATGATCCTTGGATTATCTTGATTAGTGTGTGGTGTTTTATTCTAAGTGTAATCCAAGGGTCACGAAAGTTTCATAATTATTTTCATGAAAGGTTTTTCATGATACCTAACATTGCTGGTCTTGTTATTATGAAGAAGGAAGGGCCTATTGATGCCACCGACTCAGGAGGTATTGGTGATTGAGCTTCTTGTGTTTGAAATATTCCTTCACCACCATCATCATCATCATCATCATCATCATCATCAATCTTGCAATCATGGACACCAATCTGCATACAAACAAACATGATAAACTGAAACAGTGATACTAGTGCATAAATATGTCTCTATTTATTTATTTATTTAAAAAAAAAAAAAATCAGTAATCTTAAAACCTGTGAAGAATCTTCACCGACTTTAGTGTTGTTGACATCCATGCTTTCCTTACAGAAATGTGGGGAGAGGGCTTTTTCCCTTGGTGGTGTTGTGGGTGGGAAAGATGATGCATAATTCGTTTGTTTTTGTCATTTCTGGATGGGAAAGATTGTGCTTTTTTCCTGGGAAGAAAATAGTGGGAAACTTCACCAAGTTTCTAAGAAGTGGAGAGTAAAAAAGCACACTTGGCCCATTGAAAATAATTGTTGGGGTTGGAAAAGTGTGTGTGTTTTTTCTTTTGGAAAGAAAATAACGAGAAACTTCACCGAAGTTTTTAAGAATTAGTGTAAAACAACACTTGGCCCATTAAAAAAATAAATGTGGATGAAAAGAGTCCTTTTCCCTTCCCTTGGTGTTAACAACACAGTAGCATTCCAATTTATGAATTTCAAATGAAAGAATTTCAACGTTAATAATTGAGTAATGTTAGGGATTTCAAATAATTTATCAAATGTTTTACTAAACCTTTCACATGGGTGTAGGACCTACACATACATTTGCTAGATTATTTGGGGTCCCTAGCATTACTCTTAATAATTTTTAGAGAATAATTCAAATTTAAATATAATAACCTTGCTATAGATTTTGAGATTGAATTTATGAGTTTTACCATAATGGATGATTATGATGGATTTAATAATAATGCAAAAATAATTATTTGAAAATCATTCGTACTATGAATATTGTAATTGTACAAAATTTAACTAATTGGACTAACCCAGTTTGCCAATTATGTCTGTACACTTCTAGCTAGAAGGTTAGGAGCTAATCTTTGCTAGATCTAAAAATTGATAATTTCTTTCCTATTATGGGAATTTGTTACGCTAGTGGTTTCTTCTTCATTACAATTTACAGAGATCTTTTGTTGAGCTTATACATAATTGTCTAATTGTAATTTTATATATTATACATACTTTAATGGGAAAAAAAATAAATTATAAAAAATAATTATTTTCTTACTTTTCCTCCAATTTCGTAATTATCAATAAGAATCAATTCTCTTAAATTTTTATAAATTTAACTTCAAATAATTCCATTAGAAATATATCTATTCGAATGGAACCTAAAAATTGACCTGGAAAAGAATAAGGGGTGGGAATTTCGTATTTGTAGATGGATCGAAATAGTGATTTTGATAATATAAAAAAGGATTTGATGTGTTTTTTCGATGAAAGTTGAATTGGATCAGACAGTTGAGATTTTTGACCGGTAAGAATTATTAAACAGAAGATTTATACTTGTAAGAGTTTATGAAAATATGACTTGGGAACCCTCCCATTTAGCTAAAAAAGCTAAAAAGTTACTAAAAAAGTCAAAAAGCCAACAACCTATACAAAAAAGTTAAAGATTCTCTTTTCTCTCTATTTTTTTGCATATCTTTTCGTAAAAAGTCAAAAAATCATTCCAAACATACTAGTTTTTTTTAACTCATATTTTAGCCAAATAGCCAAAAAGTTATTAAATTAGTTTGTTCTCAAACGAGGCCTTAATTAAATTTTTTCAAAGATTCTTATTGATAACAGTTTTACATTTAGTGACTCTTACTAATTAGAGTCCGAACGAGACCAATGTTTGTACACGTCTAGCTAGGAGGTTAGGAGCTAATCTTTGCTAAATCCAAAAATTGATAATTTCTTTCTTATTATGGGAATTTGTTAGGCCATAGAGATCTTTTGTTGAACTTATATATATAATTGTCTAATTGTAATTTTGTATATTATAAATACTTTAATGGAAAAAAATATATTATAAAAAAATATATTTTCTTACTCTATTTTAACTTTCCCTCTAATTTTGTAATTATCAATAATAATCAATTTTCTTAAATTTTTATAAAATTTAACTTTAAATAATTTCATTTGAAATATATCTATTCAAACGGAACCTAAATTGAACGGGAGAAGAATAAGGGGTGAAAATTTTGTATTTCTAGATGGATCAAAAGAGTGAT
>CM069910.1:28027059-28222630 GCA_036172215.1 Camellia granthamiana | reverse complement strand
TGTTCTGCACTCCTTTTCCTTGGAAAATATTATGCTTCCCTCAAGATTCTTTAAGGTTTCTTCTGCATGTTTGTTTGTGAAATCATTAGAAAGCCCAACTGATATATCTCAAATGGTGTTAGATGTGGCCTGATCTGATTGCTAAGAGCAAGGAAGGTGCGGCAGATGTCATCCAAACTTATACATTTTGGAATGGACATGAACCAGTCAGAGGACAGGTGCGGTAATTGTTTTTGCCATCCTATCTGAGGTAATAGCCTTGCATGGTTGAGTTCAACAAATTAGATTTGTTAAATGGTTTCTTTTATTTTTGACTTGTCTGCTCAGTATAATTTTGAAGGGAGATATGATCTCGTCAAGTTTGTGAAGCTAGTGGGATCCAGTGGACTCTATCTTCACCTTCGAATAGGTCCTTACGTTTGTGCCGAGTGGAATTTTGGGTCTCACCTTCCTTATTCTGATTATACCAGTTCATTATTTTTTTTCTTCTTAAACTTACAATTTAAACAGTGAAAGATGACACCTTTTCATTTTGTTACAATTCAACAAATTGTTGTCTGGCCAAGAAAGTTCAGCATCGTAAACTAATGATTGCAATAACTGTTAGGTACTTAGATGATGGTCTATCGCTATTATGTGTGTTATGTTGTGACAATAGTCTGGTTCAGATGTGAAAAAGCAATAAATTCTGTTTAATGGTGCCAATCACTTGTGCCTCTTGACTTTAATTCTTTGTGCAAATAAGTTGAGCCAAGTACCATACCAAGCCTCATCCCTTTATATGATGACAGGAAGAAGGGACCTTTTTTCCTTTTCCATACAATCCTTATTAACCACTCTACATCTATTTTTGGGTATCTAGCTATGTTGTTAGAGTCTTGGGCATTTAACCTAATGGTTACAGGTTATAGATGGCTGGGGGTATTGCCTTTGGTGCATTTATAAAAAGTACTGAATATAGAAATCAAACCTTGCGTTTTAAAGCATTCTAGATTGTGCTATTATAGGTAAACTAGGGAAAAAATGGCAATATGCCATTATTGATTTATTCATTTGATGACTTTGAGGCTATTAACCAGAGTTGATCTCACTACAGGCCATAACTTGCCAAGTAAACTTTTGCATAGATGGTGTAGCAAAAATTAAAGTTTTATATTTTGTGGTAATGATACTTAAAAAAGATTATCTATCATTTTTGATATTATGAAAGAATATTTGAGATGACATCATTGTCCTGATGAGGTTTATAAAGAGTTATATTATCAACAAGTACTTTTAGGTCAATATTTCCTTATATTAGATGAATAAACTTGCAGGGGCTTCCCTGTGTGGCTACGTGATGTGCCTGGCATAGTATTTCGAACAGACAATGCACCCTTCAAGGTAAAGCATCATCAAGAGCTTTGTTCTTTTTCACATTCACAAAGTTTGTTGCTTGATGCTTCTTGATTGTCTTTACCAAAACTTTTTGTATGATTTAAAGTTGATGTGATACTGTTAAAAGAAAAGGAGGTTAAAATATATAGAGTTTGGGGATAAATGAGTTGTGTGATTGTAGTCATGCAGAGTACCTTTGCTTCAGAGGTACCTTTACTTTGTATTGGTGGTTTTGCTTAACAGATTGGCAATACCTCATTTTATTGCAGGATGAGATGCAGCGGTTTGTTAAGAAGATTGTGGATCTGATGCGAGAAGAGATGCTCTTCTCTTGGCAAGGTGGTCCAATCATTATGTTGCAGGTTGTAGGATAATTCTTAACTTACAGATTGAAGTTAGTTAATATAATTAAATATATTTGAGGCACCTAGATAAACCTAGCTTGTTATACTCCTATGACATTGTAATCAAATTGGCAAGATTATGAGTTCCTTGACTTATTTATTGATTTTCTCCCAATTATATGAAAAGGATATGAACATAATGACCAGGGTACTGCTGCTCAATACTTTCATTTTTTCTTTCTAATACCCTTTTCCCAATCAGTGCCCCCCTGCCAACTGGGGAAAAGATAAATAACAATATCTTCTGTTAATTGACATGCCCTTGCTGACATGAAATTGTATCAGATTGAGAATGAATATGGGAATATGTAAAGCTCTTATGGTCAAAAAGGGAAGGCCTACGTTAAATGGGCTGCTAAAATGGCTACTGGGCTTGGTGCTGGTGTACCATGGGTCATGTGCAAGCAAGTCGATGCTCTGGGAGATGTTGTAAATACTTGTTTCCTTTCATTTGGCATTTCAGTTTCTTCTTGTTATCGTAATACATTTAATTTTCATAAAGCAGTCGATAGACAGCTTCCTGATTTGATTGTTAGGTTTTATCAACAAAAATAGAATGGTACTTCAGTCCGTTTTATTTTTTTATTTTCCATTTATGCTCTCTCACAGATAGATACGTGTAATGAATACTATTGTGACGGTTACAAGCCAAATTCCTACAAGAAACCGACACTTTGGACGGAGAATTGGGATGGATGGTATGATCAATTTCTTACAATGTCATTGGGTTCCTAATCATTCTATTTGTGTTAATTTTGAGCCTACATGTTGCATGATTTCTTTGAAAATTTTGTCACCAAAAGATTTTTGCAATAATAAGTAGGCTGGATCTTTTCCACACGGCTATCTATTGGAATCTTGTCTCAAATGAGTGGAGTTTACATAGAAGGTTAAACTGTAGAATGAAGCAAAATTGTCAAATAATAGTGTTCTTCCAAGCCATTGTGGAATGCCTCTTTAACTTGCGAGCAAGGTTTTAAAAAGCGACCGCAACCGTTACGTAACGCTGTTATGTAACAGTTGTGGTGGTTACCGCCACCCGTTACAGCCGCTTTTGTAGTGTGATTGACATTCATATGTGTGTCAGCCGTAGCGGTCGTAACGGTGCCGTAATAGCCGTAACGGCCTGTTACGCACCGTTACGTAACGGTTCTGAACTGCTTCTTTCGGAAAAACGCACACAAAAAAAACTGAAAATGGAAGAAGAGGGATAGAGAGAAGATGGAAGATAAAGAGAGAAGATGGAGGAGCAAGAGATAGAGGGAGAGAAGAGGGAAGATGAAGAACATGTTATTGATTTGTTGAAACTATAAGACCTATGCTATTCTATTCAGTTGCTATCACTCAACCATTTTGTTTGTGTGTGTCTATCTATATATTGTTTGAAAATAATAATAATAATAAGTGTGGTCATTCTCTATTTAGCTAGGTTAAAATATGTATATATATATATATATTTAGGCTCTTATTTATTCTCTTACTTTTGCCATTGTTTATATCATATATAATAATTAGTGATTGATTTTTTGTATAATATAAAGTCATTAATTATTAAAATAAAATGTAAAAAACTCAGTTTATAGTGATTTAAAAATATGAAATATATTGGATCATACTTAAAAATTTACAAAAATTGATCAATATGTATTTTAAACCCAATAAATATGATCATGGAAAAAAAATATGCGTATCGGTAAATTTTTTTTGTTTTTTTTTTTCAAATTGTGCGAAAAATAAAAAAATTCATAGTTCCGGTTATCGCAACCGTTACGCTACGGCTTTTACACTCCGCAACCGCAACTGTGCCACCGTCACCGTTACGGCGACCGCAACCGCTTTTTAGAATCTTACTTGCGAGGAAAGAAAATTTCATTTTCTTGGAAATATTTTAAATCATTTCAAGATAGCCATTATGAAGCATGTTTCGTAACCATCTAGAAAATAAAATCTCCAATGTTTTGTAGATATTACATGAAACCCGTTATCCATTGAGGTTCTTCATATATGTTGCTTACTTTTTCTTTTCTATATTAGTTTAGTAATTGGCTTTATCAGGTGTCATTTGAATGGTTTCTTGCAGCAGTTCCTGCCTGTATTCTGGTCAAGCTTCCCATTTCTTGTTCTTGATATGACATTTTCACATTATATAAATTGGGTTATTTGTATAATGATGGGCTGAAATCTGATCACATATGAGAATATTTTTATAGAATGTAAATCTATTTGGTTATTAAATTTTATAGGACATCTTGACAAGAGTCATGAGGCATCAAGACACGATTACATTGCCTCTCATTTGTGAAATATCCTATTCACATGGCAAATTAAATAGGTTGAAGTCAGCAAGTCATGTATCTTTTGAATTAAGATTGATCATAAGGTATTGATTATTGCCTGTAAGAGAAAAAAGAGAAAAGGCAACTTGGGCTGGGGGACTGTAAAACATGTTTCAAGCATTCAGTTATTTGTGAAACAAAATCAAACTCAATTATGAGTATCTTTGTATCCAATAAACATGATTTGGCAATCAATGCTCTTTTTCAGTGCTAGTTGTTCATATTACATGAGGCTCTATTGAATGCCGAGTCTCTTCTTGATGAAATACCATTGTTATCCCTCCACTGCCTTCTTTTTTGCTTCCTGCTGTTCACATTAAGGCAATTTCATCTCTCAAGGTTAAAATTTAAGCTGAGGGTTTTTTCATACAAGTTGATAGGAAATTGATTCATCTACATGGGTTCTTTTTGAAGGTACACGGGGTGGGGTGGAACATGGCCACATAGACCTGCTGAAGACCTTGCATTTGCAGTCGCTCGGTTTTTTGAACGTGGAGGGAGCTTTCAGAATTATTATATGGTAAATTAACTAAACAGACAAGTGCTTCAAATGCATGCATTCTAAGATGCAATACAATTAATAATAGAATCAGATCACTGAGTGTGAATTTTTTTTTTTTTTTTTTAAAAAAAAAAAATCTTTTGGCTAATTGATATTCAATATTTGTTAGGGTTAAAACAAATTTCCTTTGCTAGAATATTTTATATTACTTACCATCAAAACTTGCATGATTTCCATGTTTGCTCAGAAGATACAAGACACCCTAAAGGGCAAGTGAACCTTTTAAATTATGAGCACCATATTTTATTTTGGTAATCATGGGTTACCAATGTATGATATACATATTTTTATGTATATATGTATTTCTCCTCACCCGTGCTAAGCTTTAATACAAGGGGGAATGAGGATAGTGGACACAGTGGAGCCAAGAGCACTATGGAAACGTCCAAGCACCACCTTTGAAAGAGCACAACTTTTGAATGGATGATAGCATCTATATACTCATGGCAGTCTTGTATCAGCGACAATGTGGGACAAGGCCACAGTTTTTCCCGCTAAGTATTAATATCATGGAAAGGCAGAAAGTCAAAACAGTAGAGTTAAGGACACCAAGGCACAATGCAAGCACAACCTCCAAAAAGACCTATCTTTTGAAGGGGTGATGACGCATATGCTGCATATTGACCACCAAATGCATGGTTTCCCTGGTTTGTGCTTGCAGTTTGTCGGTGGGACGAATTTTGGCCGGACTGCAGGGGGCCCAAACTACTAGTTACGATTATGATGCTCCAATTGATGAATATGGTAAGTTAAACTTTACTTAAATAAGATAATTTTTTTTTTGGGTTAACAACTGATGTATAACTTGGATACAATTATATGGTTTAGTTGCTTATTCATATCACTATCAGCATTCTCATTGAAATGGTTGTTCACCAATCTCACTTTTTATGTCTTTATTTTTCATACAGGATTACTAAGACAGCCAAGATGGGGGCACTTAAAGGATCTGCATGATGCTACAAAGCTTTGTGAACCTGCTCTAGTTGCTGTTGATTCACCTCAGTATATGAAATTGGGACCAAAGCAGGAGGTTTGTTTTAACTGCACGATCTACTTTAACTATTAATGGCAAAGTTATCTTAGCTTCGTTATTTTCGTTAGCTAGAAGTATCAAAAGATATATTGCAATTTCTATGATGTCAAGTTGTAGCCTCTGATGTTTTTCCTACTAGCATAGTGTAGAGTTCAGCATCAAGCAAGACCCAATTTTTGAAGTTCTAGGATTGGAATTTTCATTGTTGACTGTGTTTCTCACTTAATGATATCTGAAAAGAAAGTGTTTCCATGCTCGTGGCATTGAGGTGACAGTGTTTCACTGCAGTTTGTTGGTAGTGTAAATGTGTAAAGCTCTTGAGATGAAATGATAAGTATCTGAACTTATCATTAGTATGGGCAATTTAAAAGCAAGCAGGCCTCTTAGTGCTTGTTGTATACTGCAAATGAATAATTTAATTCCCCTAGGACATTCAAATTTGCAATAAATTTACAACCTGGTTTTGTAGTACTTAACCTAAAATAGCTATGTAGTTATGCCATTTGTTTGGCAGATATACTAGAATTTTTTCAATTGCTTTGGGCAGAGGGAACTTTGTTTTCTTCGTCGCAATTTATTTTTTCGTAAAAATTGCCATTAGATGTCTTATTCTTCCTGTCCTCTTTTACCCTTTCATTGTACTTCATTTTAAAAATTAACACAATTGATAGGACTAACTTCAGGCGCATTTGTATGGTGCAAATGTTCATAGTGAAGGCCAGACCTTAACTTTGTCAGGAAATAAAAGCACCTGCTCAGCATTTCTTGCAAATATTGATGAACATAATGCGGCTGCCGTGACATTCTTTGGTCAAGTATATACTTTACCACCATGGTTAGTGAGTATACTGCCAGACTGCAGGAACACAGTTTTTAACACTGCCAAGGTATGTTAGTATTTGTTATATTATATGTATGAAAATTATACTGTTTACTGATCAACAAGCAGCATGTCAGATAACCTTTGACGTCAGTTCAAAAAAAAAGATAACCTTTGACGTATCATATGTCTACATATGTTCACGCAAAAAATTTGGCAGTTATATTTACTTGATAGTTGATAGAGTGGTTATATGTAATTGGACATTCAATATTCATGTGAAGGCAGTGAATCAGCGATATAATATGCTATAGCTAATTTAATTATTTGCATAGTATATTATTAACTGTAAATACATTATCAGATTTCCATATTATAATAAGCTATCTAATAGTCCTGCTTGTGGTTCTTACTATAGGAATTGTAAATATTTATTTTCTAATCCAGTTTCTGAGACACCTCTCGTCCTTTCAATATTTCGAGCAGGGTGGGGCTCAGACTTCCATTAAGACAATAGAGTTCAGTTCACTTCTTTCTACAAATGTTTCTGTACTTCGACAATTACCGAGTCAGGATGAAGTTACCTTTATCTCAAAAACTTGGTTGACTGTTAAAGAGCCAATTGGTGCATGGGGTGAGGACAATTTCAGTGTCCAAGGCATTTTGTAGCATTTAAATGTGACAAAGGATCGTTTTGATTATTTGTGGTATACGACCAGGTACATCTTTATCCAAGTCTTACAGCTCGGTACATTAAGATCAAGCTGTATAAGTAGAAATATCATTTTTGTATTGACAAATGTTTTTACAACTCATTTTCTATTACAACTTATTTTAGCTGATGCCTATTCAATATCTAACTGCAGAATATGTTTCTGATGATGAAATCTCATTTTGGGATGAAAATTCAGTTGAGCCAGCACTTACAATTGATAACATGCGTGACTTGGTGCGCATATTTATTAATGGGAAGCTTATAGGTACATTTAATTTTATTTGTGTATCCCTTTCAGAGTACCCTTCGTTCCGGGACAGAAGTTCATTTATGCAATAGGCTTCTCTTTTAATTTATTTTACTTTCTATACATCATTCCCTTCCCTTGTCTTCTCTTGTTTTATGATCACTTTTGTGTGTGTCTATATATACTTATAGACAACTGTTACCCAAAAAACAACCTTAGAGGGAGAGTGAATTAGGTTTTTATAATTAAAATTAATAATACTCTAATAAAAATTATGACTAGTACAATAGATAAATATAATTAATAAAATAAAAATAATTAAAACAAGTGTCTTAACAACTATGTCAGTTAATGATTTTAACACAGTAAAAATGTGAAATATAGCTATGGCAATTTAAAATAAAATAAAGAGATTAGGGAAAGAGAGGCAAATAAATTTATAGTAGTTCGGCTTCAACTTGGCTTATGTCCACTCCTCAAGCTTCACTTGAGATTTTTCACTATCTTCTAGCTTCACAGGGGTGCTAGCAACCTCTTTACAAATGGAGCAATCCTTTACGGATTTTACACAGACTTCACAAACCCAAATCCTTGCAAATCTTAGGTGATTCACAATCACTCTCAAGATTTCAAGAACACAGTGTTTACAACACTTTTATAAGATGAAATGGTATTTTTGCTTTCAAAGAAAGCTTACAATAAATATCTCTCAAAGATAGATATATAAAATGAAATTTTTGATTTTTTTGTAAATCTCACACATGAAAGATGGGCTTAAAGCTATAAGGCTCAGTGTATAATTTCTGAAAATAGATGTCAGTGATTATAGATCAAAGAATATTTTCAGATTTTTTGTAACTTGTTTACATTATAGGCTTTGGTATATATAATGAAAATTATAACTGTTTATAGCCGTTGTATTCATTTGAATTTATAACCGTTTATAGCCGTTGTAGTCATTTGAATTATAGTCATTTACAGCCGTTGTACTTCCATCATTACTAATTTGAATATCTTCCACTCCATCATTACAAATTTGAATATTTTTCACTTGAACCTTTATAGTCGTTTATAGCCGTTGTACTTTCATCATTACTAATTTGAATATCTTCAACTTGAACCTTTATAGCCGTTTATAGCCGTTGTACTTCCATCACTACTAATTTGAATATATTCCACTTGAACCTTTTGACCTGCTGCTGTGCTAGGCTGTTTGAACCTTTGTTTTGGGTCGTTTGAACTCTTGATTTAATCAAATATTAAATACATTCTAACAACATTTAGGATAAAGGTTTATGTGAGAAATAATGAGACAAAATAAATTTTGATTATATTTTTCTCTTTCAAATAAATCATCAAAATAAAGTTTGGATTCTATTTTTCTCTTTCAAATAAATTAAAACATAATTAAATAAATCATCAAAATAAATAAGTCTAACAATTTCTCTCTTTTTGATGATGGTACACAATGATGTTTTGATTTGATTTGGGAGTAACAAGGGCTCCCCCTCAAGTCTTGCTCTCTGAATTCATTTCTAAATATATAGGTTAGCACATGTGTAATAAATAAGTTTAATCAATAACACGATATAAGATTAAGATATCAAATTATAAATGCATAATATCATATTAGTTTGAAAATAATACCATAATACATAACATCATATAATTTTCTCTCCCTATGACATTGGCCCCGTTTAGTAGAGTTGTGAGAAAGTGATTATAATTTATAGCCTAACAGCTTATACCTTATAACTGTGAACATAAACTGATTTTTAACTTATAAATTAAGCTTCTTCTCCCTCACTCAAAGAATAAGTTGATTTTTGAATTACAAAAAGTTATAAGTTATATTGTTAAGATGAATCAAACACATCAAAATAGTTTAAATTAAGCTAAAAGCTAAAATAAGCTGGAAATAAGCCCTACCAAATAGGGCCATTATCAAAAGGAAATTATGGCTCAGAATCGGGAGGAGAAGGAAGAGGAGGAGGAGGAGGAGGAAAATGATAGTGATAAATGATATCAAAAAATAGATAATCAAAACAGATATACATATATATATATATATATATGATTCGCTCGCGTCTCTTTTTTGTTCATCGAAAATCACGTCGGATACGCATCTTCGCTTTTGCGTCAACTAACCGACAAAAGCGAGATTGGTCAATCAATCAATCAGCTGCCTCGGCTCTCTCTCCCTTTTGTCGTCTTCTTCTTCGTCTTCTTCTTAATCACTCTCTACGCTTTTTTCTTCCTTATTCGCTTCGTGAGAGAGATAGAACAGAGAGACTAAGCAGAGCAGATAAGTTGCTAAAAACTACTCTCCTTTCGATTACATCTCTCTCTTCTACTACATGGCCTCGTCCTGTCCCCTTACTCTCTTTCCGGACTTGAATGATCCCGTAAGCACGGCTGGGTCGAGTGCCTCGGCTCCCACTCTTCTCAACCTTCCTGTGATGTCAATTGAGCAAATAATGGCAGCTCAATTAGACATTGAAGCCAATCATTTCACACTGACGTCCTGTATGGAGACGGTGACTACAGTCACAAAATTGGCTCACCAACTGCAGAACAGGACGAGTGAGTTCCATCAAATTAACGCCCAACTCTCTCTGCTCCAGCGCATGCACAAGGATGCGCGAGCAGAGATAGGCACACTGAAGGCCGAAAATAAAGAACTTAAACGGAAAACCACC
Source organism: Camellia granthamiana (assembly GCA_036172215.1). NCBI lineage: Eukaryota > Viridiplantae > Streptophyta > Magnoliopsida > Ericales > Theaceae > Camellia > Camellia granthamiana. Next base: position 28,212,434 of record CM069910.1, on the reverse strand, counting down.
TCCATGGCCCGATTTGGAGCAACGTCGTTCTTGGCTTTTGATAGTCAGCGGGGAGTGCTTGCTCTCGATGAAAGCACGGGGGCAGGGGCGTCAAGGGTCGCCTAAGGTGATAAAAAAAAAGAAGAAAACGATGGAAGAGGCGAGTAGGTAAGATCGGCGAATGGCCGTAAAAAAATGAAGTTTTTTTTTTTTTTTAATGGAAATATGTTTATTTTGATCGACGTATGGCCGTAAAAAAAAATGAATGGTGTTTTTTTTTTTTATGTAAATATTGTATTTTATTTTTGTTTTTATGTTTAAGTATTGAAAATGAAATTAAAAAACAAAAAAAAGAAAAAGAAAATTAAGCCCAAACAAAAATAATAATGAAAAAAAAATAAAAATAAAAGAAATTGAGCTTAATAGCAAAATAAAAAAATAAAATAAAGTAAAATAAAATAATACTAGCAGAAATTAAACTGAATGGGACGTTGGTGTTGCTGGAATGGTAATGTAAAAAAAAAAATACCATGAGGGTTTAAAAAAAATCAATGTATGCAAAATTAATTTTACCTCAAGATGCAGAACCCCAAAAAAATTACACAGTTGAGAATAGCAAACTGTTAAGGAGAATAAATGTATGAAGGATTTGAGAGCATTCAACTGATAGAAATGTTTTCATGTCAATGTAGCAATACACATATATCATTTTAACAAAAATCAAGTTTCACAGTCATAACAAAACTTTTTAAATAGAAATCGACATGCCAAGCTCGCCACAAATAAAATTGAAGCGATCCTCGCTTAGAGATTTTGTGAAAATATCCACCAATTGTTTGTCAATGTTTACAAATTCAAGTACAATATCCTCTTTTTGAACATGATCTCTTAAAAAATGATGTCGAATTTCAATATGTTTTGTTCGTGAGTGTTGAATCGGATTTTTGCTTAAATTGATGGTACTAGTATTATCACATTTAATAGGGATATGATCATAATGCAAATAAAAGTCCTCCAATTGTTGTTTCATCCAAAGTATTTGCGCACAATAACTTCCGGAAGTTATATATTCAGCTTCGGTCGTTGATAAAGCAACAGAATTTTACTTTTTGCTAAATCAAGATACTAATGAGTTACCAAGAAAGTGACAAGTGCCACTGGTGCTTTTTCTATCAAGTTTGCATCCAGCAAAGTCAGCATTCGAGTAACTAATTAAATCAAATGCAACACCTCTAGGATAAAACAGTCCCAAATTTTGAGTGCCAACAAGATATCTAAATATTCTTTTAACAGCACTGAGATGTGATTCCTTAGGATTTAATTGATATCTAGCACACATACAAACACTAAACATAATATCGGGTCTACTTGTAATTAAATAAAAAAGTGAACCGATCATACCTCGATATTTTGTTTGATCAATGGACTTACATTTTCCATCATTGTCTAGCTTCATGGATGTGTTCATAGGTGTTCCAGCTATTTTTGAGTCATACATACCAAATTTTTTGAGTAGTTCTTTTGTGTACTTAGCTTGGTTGATAAAAATTTCTTCCTTACATTGTTTGATTTGAAACCCAAGGAAATAATTTAGCTTCCCCATCATGTTCATCTCAAACTCACATTGCATACACTTAATAAATTCTTTACACAAGGTTTTATTAGTAGCACCAAATATAATGTCATCCACATATATTAGCACAATAAGTAAATTATCATTTTTAGTTTTAACAAAAAGTGTTGTATCAATCGTTCCTTTAGAAACATTATTTTCAATCAAAAATTTACTTAATCGTTCCTACCATGCACGAGGTGCTTGTTTCAAACCATATAAAGCTTTTGATAGTTTAAAAACATGATTTGGAAAAGCATGATTTTCAAAACGTGGGGGTTGTTTAACATAAGCTTCCTCATTTATAAAATTATTAAGAAAGACACTTTTTATATCCATTTGATAAAGTTTGAAATTTCTAAAACATGCAAATGCAAGTAATATGCGAATGGCTTCTAATCTAGCAACCGGAGCACAGGTTTCATCAAAATCAATACATTCTTCTTGATTGTATCCTTGTGCAACAAGTCTAACCTGATTTCTTATAATTGTGCTGGATTCATCAAGCTTGTTTCGAAAAATTCATTTGGTACCGATAATGGTATGATCTTTAGGTTTTGGCACAAGTTTCCACACTTTGTTTCTCTCAAATTGGTTAAACTCTTCATGCATAGCTATCATCTAATGTTCATCGAATTCGGCTTCTTGAAAGTTTTTAGGCTCAATCTGTGAGAGAAAAGCTAAGTTACTACAAATATTTTTAAGGGAAGAGCGAGTTTCAATACCTTTTGTAGGGTCACCTAGGATTAAATCTTTAGGGTAATTATGAACAAACTTTCATTCTCTTGGCAAATTATCATTGTTTCCTCCTTCTTCTTGAGGTGAGAGAATAGGTTGTTCAATCTCTTTGTTCAATTTACATGATTGGTTTTCTTCTTTATAGATACTTGAATCTTTCACATTTGGTTCCAAATCTATATTATCACTAACAATTTACTTTTGAGCAAAGATGTTGGTTTCATCAAATGCCACATGTATAGATTCTTCTACAACAAGAGTTCTTTTATTAAAAACACGATACGTTTTGCTAGCTAAGGAATAGCCAAAAAAAATTGCTTCATCAGATTTTGAATCAAATTTACCTAAGTTATCCTTACTATTATTATGCACAAAACATTTACAACCAAAAACATGCAAGTGACTAATGTTGGGCTTTCTATCATGCCAAAGTTCATAAGAGTCTTTTTGAGAATAGGTCTAATTAATGCACGATTTAAAATATAACATGCGGTGTGAACGGCTTTGGCCCAAAAATATTTAGAAAGATTATTTTCGCAAAGTATTGTTCTACTCATTTCTTCTAAAGTTCTATTCTTCATTTCTACTACACCATTTTGTTGAGGGGTTCTAGGTGCTGAAAAATTATGTCCAATGCCATGCTCATCACAAAACAATTCAAATTTCTCATTTTCAAGTTTTCTACCATGGTTGGTTCGAATATTAGTAATAAGAAAGCCTTTTTCATTTTGAATTCTACGACAGAGTTTTGTGAAAGAAGAAAATGTTTCATCTTTGTGTGCTAAAAACATAACCCATGTAAATATTAAATAATCATCAATAATAACAAGACAATAACGTTTACCATCTAGACTAGATGTCCTTGAGGGACCAAATAAATCAATATGCAATAGTTGTAAAGGTCTAGTTGTGGAAATATGAGATTTTGATTTAAATGATGTTGTAGTTTGTTTTCCTTGTTGACAAGTATTACAAAGATGATCTTTTTCAAATTTAATTTTTGGAAATCCAATGACCAAATCATTTCTCAAAAGTTTAGCAATTAAATTCATATGAGCATAATCAAGTCTTCTATGCCATAACCAACTATTTTCATTATTAACATATAAACATTTAATATCACTAGCATAGAGATCATTAAGATGAAAAACATAAACATTATCATGGCGATTACCAACGAATAAAGCTTTATGATCATTTGTGCTGTCAATTATGCAATGTGATTTATCAAAAATAACTCGATTACCTTTATCACATAATTGACTAATACTAAGTAGGTTATACTTAAATCCATCAACAAGTAAAACATTTTCAATAGAAGGGTTAGGAGAAATACCGATGCTACCAATACCGATGCTACCAATACCGATAATTTTTCTTTTCTTGTTGTCTCCAAAAGTAACAAATCCTCCTGTGACAACCCTCACCTTTGATTAGCGTTAAATTGTGATTAAGCATGATAAGTAAATGATTAAGATGAAATCCTAAATTGATTACATGAGTGTGTTGTTTTAATTGTATCTCAACCTGTTTGTTACAGAATGATCTGTTCGTGTTTTGATTTCGATCTGGGAATTGAAAGCCTTATTGGCGACCGATTCAGAAATTGATTAGTGTTATATGCTAATTAGGATTTATAGAATTTTATAGTAGGTTTAATTAAAATTCAATTTGGAATGATTAAATTAGAATAAATAATGCTAGATTAATTGAATGTAAGTTATTTACATAATTTCACTTGAGTGGGCCACCTTCAAGACCATTACTTTGGGGCTTAATTCACATATTTGACACACCATCCTTCATCCATCTTCTTGACAAAAACGTGAGAGAGAGAGAGAGATTAGGAAAGAAATTGAACTCAATAAGAGATTTTGCTTGAATTTAGAGGAATTGAAGATGAATTGCATATTTGAGCTACCACACTTGGAATTCAAGATTTAAGGTAGGAAATCCATTCCCTTAATTATGAATTTAAGTTGTTACATGCTTGGTTCATGGAAAAATTGGTGATTAGAGTCAAGAATTAGCTTAAAGTGTTGATTTGGGAGTCAATTCACACATACATGATCATATCAAGGAAATTTTGAAGTTGTCTTCATGGGATTCACACATGCATGTTCATATTTTAGTTGTGATCCAAGAATTTACCATGTTTTTGAGTTCAATCTTGCATGTGGTCATACTTTAGAGCATTAGAGTTCATAAGAACTCATGCATGTTATGTTCTTACATTGTTCTTCAAGTTTACATTAAAATTTGTGTTCCATTGTCACATCTTTAGGCTTGATTTTATTAAATGATCTTTAAAACATGTTGTATTATGAGTTTCTAAGTGCTTTCCAGAAAATTGGCCCAAGAGGATTGAGTTTTGGCATGTTGGATTCATGATTTGAGCTTTGGGAGCAAATCTGGAAAACCCAGATTTTAGCTTCCACGCTCGAGCGACCACCTTTGTTTTCAGAGTTCCACTCGAGCGACGGAATGCTGACTCAAGCGTAAATTGTAAGCTCTTAGGTTTTTGCGTATGTAGACGCACGCTCGAGCGACGAGATCTACGCTCGAGCGAAGAACTGTGTCTCACGCTCGAGCGAGCATCGAGCGGAGAATTTCAGCAACCAGTACTTTTTACACTTTTGCAAATCGCTCGAGTGAGGAAATCTATGCTCGAGCGACCTCTCTCATTCGGTAAGCTCGCTCAAGCGGAGAAAGCCACGCTTGAGCGAGACCCCTGTTTTCAACAAATTTTGAAAAGTGTTCTAAAGTATATTTTTGCATTCTCATTCTATCCTAGGCATTCCTAGGCCATGTTTAAGGCATCTTAATGAGGATAATGTTATAGAACCACACCAAGTCAAGTTAGGGCCTAAGTTATTATTCCCGAGTGTGTAATTTAGTATGTGTTCGTTCTGCAACTGTGTAGGGTTGGCACCCGAGGACGCTGATTAACCTACCTATAGCCCAATAATCTGTGAGTAACAATGTTTTAAAGATACGTTCAATTATAATTATTTTCTGAACGATCGACTGTACTGCTTTCTGAAGTGACATTGTTTACTGAATGAATGTTTGTCCTATTTTATAAACTGTACTCGTGGCATCATAGCAACTTACTCTTAATGTTACTGTTACTGCTACTGTACTGTTATTGTTACTGCTACTGTTACAGAGATCTCTATTAGTTCCATTGTTTGGAACCAATACTGTTTACTGTTTTGATGGCCATCAACTGACTGTCGGTCTATTAAGACCTACTGTACTGTTCTGCTATTGGATGTACCATGTATGATTGCTATGATTTCTAAATGACTGATATGGCATGAAATATAAGCCACTGATTGAATAACTGATCTACTGATGCAAATGATTGTTTTAATTACTGAAGGGACATTCATTCTTAACCCCTTTACGCATTTGTTATTCACTGGGTTTTATCTCACAGTTTATATATGTATATAGATGGCCAGGCACCGAACCAAAGCTAGAAGCGTCGAGTTAAGCTCATGTTTTGTCAAGCCAACCGTTGTGCCTCCCTTCGAGGGTCCGAGTCTGTTCGAGCCAAGGCTGTTCTTGGGGTGTTTCAAATTCACCATTTTGTCTCTATTATGTATCGAATGTTTAAGACTTGATTGTACAGTTATGATAAAGGGATTAGGTCTCCAACCTGTATACTATGTATATCTGATATGTGTATATGTATATGGTTGAATGTGGTTATGTCCATAAAAGTCTCTTTCCACTTTTCTTTTTGTTTTCAACATCTTCATGTCCTTTCATGGTGATCTCATGAGTCATAAGGGAACCCATGAGCTCATCTAATCCAAGTGTGGAGAGATCTTTGGCTTCTATAATGGTGGTGACCTTTGCTTCCCAATTCTTTGGTAAACACCTAAGAATTTTTCTTACCAACTCACTATTAGTATAAGTTTTGCCAAGAGATTTCAAAGAGTTTACAATTTCAATAAATCTAGTAAACATACTTGAAATAGATTCATCAGAGTTCATTTTAAATAATTCATAACTATGAACAAGCATATCAATACGAGATTCCTTTACTTGGTTTGTACCTTCACAAGTTACTTCAAGTTTGTCCCAAATTTCTTTTACCGAATCATAACTTGAAATTTTATTATACTCCTTAGAGTCTAATCCACAAACAATGGTGAGTTTGGCTTTAGCATTGGCTTTAGCATTGGCTTGCAATAATTTGTGATCCTTCTCATCACATTCATCTTCAGTTTTAGGTACACTAATATTGTCTACTAATTTGGTAAGAATTTTTGGACATTTAGTGACAATAATCCACATAGTATAATCAGTGGCTTGTAAGTATAGGGTCATCTTATCTTTCTAATGACTATAGTTGTTTCCGTCAAACAATGGTGGCCTATTTGTGGCTTGTCCTTCAGCTAAGGTTGCCATGGATCGAAACTCCTAGATGGTTAAATCTAAAACAAGAGTCTAGGCAATGATACCAATTGTTACCCAAAAGACAACCTAAGAGAGGGAGTGAATTGGGTTTTACAATTAAAATTAATAATACCCTAATAAAAATTATGACTAACACAATAAATAAATATAATTAATGAAATAAAAATAATTAAAACAAGTGTCTTGACAACTATGTCAGTTAATGATTTTAGCACAGTAAAAATGTAAAATATAGCTATGACAATTTAAAATAAAATAAAGAGATAAGGGAGAGAGAGACAAACAAATTTATAGCGGTTCGGCTTCAACTCGGCCTACATCCTCAAGCTTCACTTGAGATTTTCCACTATCTTCTAACTTCATAGGGGTGCTAGCAACCTCTTTACAAATGGAGCAATCCTCCACGGATTTTACACAGACTTCACAAGCCCAAACCCTTACAAATCTTAGGTGATTCACAATCACTCTCAAGATTTCAAGAATACAGTATTTGCAACACTTTTACAAAATGAAATGGTATTTTTGCTTTCAAAGAAAGCTTATAATAAATATCTCTCAAAGATAGATATATAAAATGAAATTTTGATTTTTTTGTAAATCTCACACAGAAAAGATGAGCTTAAAGTTATAAGGCTCAGTGTATAATTTCTGAGAATAGATGTGAGTGATTATAGATCAAAAAATATTTTCAGGTTTTTTGTAACTTGTTTACATTAGAGGCTTTGGTATATATAATGAAAATTATAGCCGTTTATAGCCGTTGTAGTCATTTGAATTTATAACCGTTTATGTCCATTGTGCTTCCATCATTACCAATTTGAATATCTTTCACTCCATCATTATAAATTTGAATATCTTCCACTTGAACCTTTTGAACCTTTATAGCCGTTTATAGCTGTTATACTTCCATCATTATTAATTTGAATATCTTCCACTTAAACTTTTTGAATCTTTTGGCCTGCTGCTGTGCTAGGCTGTTTGAACTTCTTATTTAATCAAATATTAAATATATTCTAACAACATTTAAGATAAAGGTTTAAATGAGAAATAATGGGACAAAATAAATTTTGATTATATTTTTCTCTTTCAAATAAATCATCAAAATAAATTTTGAATTCTATTTTTTTCTTTCAAATAAATTGAAACATAATTAAATAAATCATCAAAATAAATAGTCTTAACAACAAGGTTTTTTCTCTTACTATGATCTGTCTTTTGAAAGTGAAGGCAGTGCGGCTGGCCATTGGGTAAAGGTGGTCCAACCTGTTCAGCTTAAGCAAGGATACATTAATTTGGTGTTATTATCTGAGACAATTGGCTTGCAGGTAATATTTCTTAGAGTGGATTGTATCCCAAACCACTTTCTAAATAAAATATATTTATGACTCTCCTTTCCAAGAAGGCTTACGGTGTTAAATTATTTGTCATCTTTTGAAACTAGGTTATGATGTGTAAAATATTCTTAGATGAAATTTTCGCATGTACTTGTCTAGTTACATATTTAGGAATGTCAATTCTGATTTTGTATTTTTTGGGTTTGAGCAAATTCTTGCATTTGCTTCTTCCCGAAAAGTATATTATCTAATCATCAGGGGGTGGATCCAGGATTTTTCTTTCGTAGAGTCAGGCAACAACCAATTAATTACCCAAATGTCTAATTGTGTGAAGTATACCAATACCTTCATCACAATTCACAATTCACAATAATCAGACTAAAATCTTGAACCCGAACCACCAATTTGATTTACTAGAAATAGAAACTAAACATTTGAGTCTACACGATATTACTTTTTCCTAAATAAACAAAAAATTGAATAGATTAAAACCCAAAAGAGAACACCACAAATATGTAAACTTGTGTTAACAATTATTGTTCTTATGGCTTGGCATGAGTAATTTGAAGTAAAAGAAATGTCTAAAAGATGATTCACAAAAATTCTCCCAGAGCCAAAATGGAAGCATAAGTGATGTTAAAGGTCAAAAAATGGAAAGAATATTGAGTTATCCAAAATGATTTTACAATTTCAATGGGGTTTCATGACCCCACTCAGGGACATGTAGCTCTGCCATGCTTGTTGTCATTAGCTTGAGCTGGTTATATGCTTATTGCTGGGCCAATTCTCTTCAGAGTCTTATCTCTTTTCATGAATTGGAAATTAGTTGATTCATTTTTTTTTTGCAGTGATATAATCCTCTGAGAGATACAAATTCCATCTTTTTTGTTCGTTCTCTTTCATTTATTATACAGAATTATGGTGCTTTCCTTGAGAAGGATTGGGCAGGATTTAAGTGTCCAATTAAGCTAACTGGGTTTAGAAATGGGGATATTAACCTCTCTAACTCATTATGGACCTATCAGGTAGTTCTTTTTTATTATATCATCGTAGTTTTCTGTTCTGTATTTTGGTCTAAACATGGATTCAACAAAATTTTCCAATATGCAATCAGTCTATTAGATACCTGTGTGTATAGGGTATCTTTTTAGTAGATTTCCAATGAATTAGTAAATGTAGGTTTTTATCAGCAAGCATGCTTGTTTCCATGTTGACTTCCAGTTTGCTAGAGAATGAACCTTGTAAAATATGTTTTAGTGACTTGCTTGAAATGACAAATATGCAGGAATAAGACTGAAGCATCTAGCAAGACACATTGCAGTATTTACTGCATTATGATATATGGACCAATATTTATCTTGCTAGTCATGATAATCTTGCATTTTCTCTTTATCATGTTGCAATATTGTCATGTCAGATACGAAGAACAATGCAATTAGGGTGATTTTGTGACATCTTGGCCAATGTTGTGAGCGTTGAATAGAATCCTAAACCTAGAAACTTTCAGTAACACTACCCTCCACAAAAAATAAATTAATAAAATAATTGCAAACATAATTAGGTTTCTTAACCTGTCTTAGATCTGAAAAGTAGTGGTTTCGAATGCATCCTTGTGGCAAAGGTCAGTTCTCTTTTTTGTTAATCCTGCAGACCATATTAAAACTTCCTCCACTATCAGATCATATCAATTTAGTGTTCACACTGCATTCGTCATGCCTTTAACTGTCATTTACACAGGGCTATAGATGATGAACTTCACATGCCTTAGCTCCAGAAAAAACCATCATGACTTTACCCCACAACAATTACTAACCTCCCATTTGTTCTCATATCTTGACTTTAGCTTTTGTAAAGGGGGGTAACTTTATATCATCATGAGCGTGGTCAGGCCCTCCTACTTGATTATTTATGTCTTGAATAGTTTTACTTTTTGCTTCAAGTTGGGCTCAAGGGTGAGTTCATGAAAATTTATACCATTTTGATAAACTCACCATCCACATGGCACACTGGTAACTCTGCATCAACTTTACTGAGGAGCAAGATTCTGAAAAGTGGTTGGGGTCGTTGTAACGGTAGCGGTGATACGATTGCGGTTGCAAAGTATGAAGGCCGTAGCGTAACGGTTGCGGTAATTAGAATCGTGAATTTTTTTTATTTTTCGCACAATTTGAAAAAACTTACCGATACGCATATTTTTTTTCTCCATAATCATATTTATTGGGTTTTAAAATAAATTTTGATCAGTTTTTGTAAATTTTTAAGTATGATTCAATATATTTTCTATTTTTAAATCACTATTGGACTTGGATGTATAAAATTATTTTTTTAATTATTATACTTGCGAAAGCATATACAAAGCAAATTTTAACTTGAATAGTTTTAAAAATTAAATTATACATGTTAATGTAATAATATAAAAATTGAAAAATAAATTATAAAGAAAAATAAATTTTAAGCTTGGATCACTTGAATAATCTTTTTGGATAACCTGTAAAATAAAATAAAATAAATTAATCAACAAAAATTGACATGTATAAAATATATATTAATATATAATTATAGGTGTCATGCTTTCCAAATATTTTACAAAAAAATCAATCACTAAATATTATATATAAAATAAATAATGACAAAAGTAAGAGAATAAATAAGAGTTATAGATAGACAAACACAAATAAGATGGTTGAGTGATAGCAGTCGATTAGAATAACATAGATCTTACAACTTTAACAAATCAGTAACAGGTTCTTCATCTTCCTTCTTCTCTTTCTCTCTATCTCTTACTCCTCCATATTTCCTCTTCATTTCTCTCCTCTCTATCTCTCGTCCCCTATTTTTAGCTCTTTTTAACATATCAGTAACAGGTTCTTCATCTTCCTTCTTTTCTTTCTCTCTATCTCTTACTCCTCCATATTTCCTCTTCATTTCTCTCCTCTCTCTATCTCTCATCCCCTATTTTTAGCTCTTTTTTTAAATTTTTTTTGAAAGAAGCAGTTAGAATCGTTACATAATGGTGCTCAATGGGCCGTTATGACACACCCATGAATTTCAATCACACCGCAAAAGCGGGAGTAATGTGTGGTGCTTGCCGCCGCAACCGTTACATAACGCTGCATTTTGAAACATTTCAAGACACAAATATGGCACGATACGGACATGTCGACACAACAATATATATATTTTTATATTGACATGACATAGAAAGGACACAAAACAAATACGTATATATTTTTATATTTATGCAATAAAATATTATCTATTTCTTATTTTCTGCATTGCCATTACATTTACATATTATTGCATACTAGAGAAATCATTTACCACACCCTACGTTTTAGAGAATAAGTGTGAACTAAAATCATAATATCTATTTTAAAAACTGCTTTTATAAACAAATCATAAGACTTGGGCTTTAGGGCTCTTAAATTTAAAAAGTCTAATGGATGAGATAATGTTAATAGATATAAATCTACATTAATTTTATTTTATTGTTAGATTCCAAAATCAATTTCTTCAAACTTATAAGTTACATGTTTCGTGTTTGTCTAAGCGAGTATGTTAGGTTTATGAAAAGAATAATGCTTGGGACCCCCTTTCGGGGTCACCCCCTCACCCCCCCTTTGCCACGTGGCGGGGGGTGATTGGAGGAGCAGGAAAAAAAAGAAAAAGAAAAAGAAAAAGAAAAAGAAAAAGTAACCAATGAGAGAGAGAGGGGGTCAAAGGGGGTGGGGGGAAAAGGGGGGATGAATCATTGTTGTTATGAAAATATTTAAAAATAATAATAATAATAATAATAATAAAGACATGTTGGATGCATGTTTAACATTCTTGAATAAGTGTCCGAGTTTCTAAGACCACACCAATTATTTCCATCATGAACTTCATCAAATGGGATTTGTCTTGTGTTAAATTAATTTTTTTACTAGAACCCAATCATTATGTTGTTTGAATATTTTTAGAAGGTTTTAAAAGAGAAGTATTAGGGAAAGCAAAGAACTCTAAAGCATCCAACTAAGCTCTGATTGGGTTTGCATTATCCTACACCTGAGCTAAATAAAATTCATAAGATCCTACGACTCTTCAGCTCAAGGAGTTGAGTTCTCAAATTTTGTGAACCGACACAGAGAAAGAGAGAATATAATAGAAAAATTAGGTTCTGGATTTAAAGAAAACAGTGAACATTTTTCATTTTTTAAATTTCAAATTAAATTCCAAAAAAATAAATAAATAAATAAAAGTAATCTCAAAGTTTTGCAGAAAAATTTATGGAAGCACTGTTTAAAATAAAATTTAAAAGAATAAAAAAATAAAAACTTCTGATGTATGTAGAATCATTTTTTCATTTTCATTTTCCTCTTTTATACAGAGTGAAAAAGAGTTTTTAAAATTAAAGATTCAATATTATAAAACATAATATTTTCTCACTTTCCACCAATTTCTCTGTAATTTACCCACTTGATTAACACCATATCACAAAATTAAATTAAATCTCTCTCAAACACAAACACACAAACAGATTTGAAAAACCACAAACACATGAGAGAGAGAGAGAGAGAGAGAGAGATTAGAAACTAACGCACATAGCTAGAACTAAAGTCGAACGATCAAAACAAACTGATCAAATCCACAATCAATCATCGAAAAAAAATTTAATAAAAAAAAAAACTATAAAATCAAAATCACTCAACAAGCCACAAACAATCACAAGCAATTCCAACAGATTAATTGATTTGTCAAATCAAATCAAATCAAAACAAAAAAACCCAAATACGCTTCGTATCAATGAATCAAGAGAGAAGATCATATCATACCTCTAGGTTTTCACGAAAGATGATTAAGACTCGCAATGATCGAATATATGCATTATGTATAAAGTGAGAAAACAGAAAGAGATTACTGACTTATAAGTAGAAGGAGAAAGAAGCACACTTTCCTACGAAAATGTTTGTTTGGAAGGGAAATGCACGCTTGGACTTCCTTCCCAATTTGATATAATTTTTGTAACCATTTTCAATCAATTGCTGCCTTTCGATTATTCGTTTTCCGGGAAGGGAAAATAATATCGGGATTTGAAAATTTTCATTAAAATCATTCCATTATCGCTCTTATGTTTTTCTGATTTGGAAAAGAAAGTCTATTCATACATTTAGGTGGTGTTTGGTTTTTATTTTTGGCTAAATAATTATAAAAGGATAAAAAAAAGTCTAAAAATTATAAAAAGACAAAAATTACAAAAAGACAAAAAAAAATCCACCATTTTAAAGTTAAAAAACTAAAAAAAGGCAATCAAGAATACTAAATGAACAAAAAAATCACAAGTCAAAAAAATTTTAAAAATTAAAAAATTAATTAAAAAAGTCATTGTTAAACGAGGCTTAGTAACCTTTTCTTTTTTGTGTAATGAAAGTGGCACTTAATTTTTTCCCAAAACCTGTCTGTGTACTTCTTTGTCATTTTATGTTTCTTCAAACCTATTTCTAGTGTTGTTTTGAACGATGTAAATAGATGTATTTTTTTGACTTCTTATAAAAAAAAGAAATATGTAAAAAAGTTAAAAGGTGATATGATTTAAAAAGATAAAAAATATGTTATTTTAAAAGATGTCAAATAAATTTTTTTTTTTTTTTTAGGCTTATTTTGAGAAGTGCTAAAATATATATAAATACACTACTAGTATACCGTTCGGAGAAAAAAATTAAAAAAAAAATTATTTATTGTAAAAAGACATACAAAAATAGAAAGGTAATGTGACTCAAAAAAGTCAATAAGGTTATCTTTTTTTTGCACTTCCCAAAACAAACCTTAGAGGATAGCTTCTTTTTTCTTCTTTTTTGTTTTGAGCGGATTGTACTAACGGTTCTTGTAGTTTGGGATTGGTGTCATTTTGGTCCCTTACTTTTCAGTTGTGATATATTTGACCTTAAATTTTAAATCTTGTTCCAAATAATGACAATTGAAGACACTATTGTTCCATTTCAAAAGCAAAGTTGTCAATTTGATAAAATATAAACTAGTTTGATAAAAATAAATATCAAAATTATTTTTGAATTTTTAAAAATTATTCTTATCCACCAAAGATAAAATTATATAAAAATGATAAATCTTTTACATTTTTATTTTTTATCAAATTAATTTTTAGTATATATTTGGATGATGATCATGTAATGGACAGTTATTTTTGTTGATGTTTTTCATGGTTATCATGTAATAGATAGTTGTATTTGTTGTTAACAAGTATTTTTTAATGATTATCATATAATAGATGGTTATTAAGTTTTTAATATATAATCGATATATTTAATATATGAAATAACTTTAGCTTTGGATTTTTTGATATAATGGATTGGTTTAATAATAACATCAAAATTATAATCATGTTTGACTTTTGAAAAAATTGAAAATAATTCAACAAAAATAAATATCCAAAAAATATTTTAACCAAGAAAGTTTCAACATTATTCATTAAAAATAGGCCATTACATTTCAAACAGTATACAAGTTAACTAACACAAAATAAGTTGTATGACAACTTTGCCCCTAAAATGGACTGTTTAAAAAGAAAAAAAAAAACTTTGATTATCCTTATTTGAAATAAGATTCAAAATTCAGGATTAAATATATTACAATTAAAAAGTCAAAGACCAAAATGGCACGATCTCAAATTATACGAATGGTTAGTGTAATTTTTATTTTTTTTTAATGTTTGAAGGAAATATTGAAAATTTATAGAAATTTTAAAAGGAAAATTATAAATTGATAAAAAGAAAAGAGTCTGTTGGAATTATGGTTTTTATAGATTTATTTTGGGTCAACTTTGAGCCCAAATTTGAGTGAGTCCCGCAAGTTTTTCGGGGTGGATCCAAAGAGGTGACGTGTTCCTTAACACATGGCAAGTCACACGATAAAAACGGTTCGTCAAAACCATTTTATAAGTGAATGGGAAGTTGACGTCATTTTCAAATTCATGGAATGGACAATTAAAGAAGTAAAATGTGGGTTTCCTTAAAATAGATTGTCCCACATTGAAACTTGAAGAGAGCTTATATGAGTATATAAGCTCTAGGTGGACAAACTTGGGTTGGGCCCTAGGGGTACCCCACGTTTGTAGAAGGGAGGTGTTATAAACAAAGTAGGCTTTGGCTCAAACCACCACACGCGCGCGCGCGCGCTGTCGACGGTCGGGCGCGGTTGTGAGTCGGGTCAGTCCTAATATTAATTTTTTCCCAAAAATTCTTGCTAGAAAATTATTTTTTCTTAACGAAATTAATTCAAATTTTGCGTCAAAATTTGAATTCGATTTTCCTATCCAAACAGTGCCTCTTCTGAGTCCATTCTCCAGCAGGTTTAAACAGTTTTTTCAACCTGTTTAAACAGATTTGCACCAGACAGTTTTATTTCTTCCCAGATAAACAGATTTGAATTTCTGCTTATGTTCAGTTTGAATTTTGCACCTGTTCACTTCAATTTGTACCTGTTCGGCCATTTCCTAAAGGTCACCATTTAGGCTATAAATACTATAACTTTTCCAATAGTTTGGGCATCCGAAATTTTCTTGTTTCCTTCCATTTTGCTCTCTTGCATACATATATTCTTCATACTAGTTTTTTAGAGAAAATTATGAGAATATAGAACACAGGTTCTAGTTCGTCATACATATTGTTTGGAGTGCTACTACAATCTGTGTAGATCATTATATCCTGGGAGATAGACGTCATTTATCCGTAAGCATCGGAACGAGGCGAATCTATCTTGAGGACAGAGTGTCACACACTCGACTTGATTAATTTTGTACTTATTTATTTTGGTAAATAAATTCTGTCAATAATTTATTTTTTATTTGTTTGATTTGGTTTCAAATTATTTATTTTACACAGAAGATTGTTCCAATAGAGTCTTGGGTTATAAATTTAATTTTAATCAAGTACAATAGGGCTTACTCAGTTTTTAATTAAAAAAACAAGAAGGCCAAATATAAATTTGTTAACACATTTTCATGGTCAATAATTTTATGGGTAATTAAAAGATTTGCTTAAAATATGAATCGTTTTTGTGGTTTTTAAAATTACATTCCATCCCTTGATATTTTTAATTTCATAACAAATCGCTCATTTTATTAATAAATTATCAAGTCAATTAATAATTTTTCATGATGTTATAAATATTTTTCAATTAATAATTTAGGTAATTTTATTATTGTATAGGAGAGCAGTTATAAATTCCATTTTTTTAATTAATTTTGTTAAATAAAAAATTCTGTTAATGGGATATTTATAATTTTTCAAATCACATGAGACAATTTATATTTTAATTAAATTTCAGAAAATGTATTTGTAATTTACCCTAATTTTATCCAAACTTATATGAGGAAGAGAAACATTTTTAATAAAGCTTAATAAATTATCAAGTCAATTAATAATTTTTAATGATATTAGAAATATTTTTTAATTAATAATTCAGATAATTTTATTATTGTATAAAAGAGTAGTTACGAATTTTATTTTTTTAATTAACTCTATTAAATAAAAATTTTACAAGGGAATATTTGTAATTTTCTAAATTATAAGAGTAATTTGTATTTTAACAGAGCTCTGAAATTAATAGGTGGGAAAACCTGTCGTGGCCCTAACGTTTGGGATGTAGATTGACGTTTGTGAGATTTGAGCCTGCAACTTCTTGAATGATAAATTTTTTGATTGTTTTCTCCTCCCACTAAGCTAAATCCCTTGAGGTTTATGAAATGAGGTTTTTTTTTTTTTTTTTGGTTGAACATTACAAATCAAGTATGATCATAACAATATTAAACACTTCAATTTTTTTCACTTTATATTTTAATAAAAAAATTTCAAAAAAAACACTGAAAAGCGATGTTTCCCAAAGTAACCCTAAATGTATGAATTTGTAATGGTATAAGTGTAAGCCAATTTTATACCCTCTTCCATTCCTTTCCATCCTCTTTTCTCTTTAACCAAACAATCATCCAATCTGGTTCCAAGACATAATTATCTTTCATGCTAAACATTGCGTAAACATGTGCACACTACTTCTGTATTCGAAGCAAAAATGTCTTTCAAATCAAACACATCAATGGACGTTAAAAAGAACCTCTCTTTTCTTTTCTTTTTTGTGCTTTTACTTTTTGCCCTTTTTTTTGTTTGTTTGTTTTTTAGGCGAAAGTCCGAGTGACTTTGACAATAGGGCTACCCGCACCACAAATTAAATAGATTTTCTTCTTTTTACCTTTATCATTTTCCTCCTCTTCTCTTGATCCATTTGTGAGCCTTTTTTCTTTTTCTTTTTGCTTTTCAACATCAAAACCTGACATTATAGGGATTATATTTATTGACAGAGATTTTCTTAAGATATATTTTTATTTTTAAAAAACATATTGAGAACCATTAGTGCAAAACAACGTAATCACATTTTTTATACACATTCATATACATCGCGTGCACTCCCTTTAATTATGACGTGACATAATGATTTTTTATAACTTAACATTGAATTGTTATTTTGATTTATGATTTATTAAATTATTGAAATCATAGCATAATATGATCAGACGATGACTTTAAATACATCACATTGCAAGTTAAAATATTTCATGTCATATACAAAAAGAGTGCACACTAGAAATTTTTCACAAATAGAAATAAGTATATTAGTTTCTGAAAATTAAATATCATGTTATATTAAAAATGAGTGAACACTTTTAAATTTGCACCCACACATAAGTACATTAGAATCTAAAAATCATGTAGTGTTATTTTGCTTTTAACAAGCGGTGTCAGCTATAAAGGGCTTGTTTGGTTTGAATTTGAGAGATAAGTTTTAGAAAAAAATTTCCCAAAAATTGTTTGGTTTGAGATTTTTCTCAAAAAATTTCCAAAATCACTCTCTCTCTTACACATCAATCAATCACTTTTTCTCTCTCCTCTCTCCTTCTCAATCACTTTTTCTCTCTCACACATTTACTAAATTCTTTCAAAATATCAAATCATCCCAAACTCCCACAAAAAATTTATCTCTCAAAATATACAACCAAACAAATCAAAAAAATTTCTAAAACAACTCTCCCAAATTTTTTTCAAAAACAACTCTCCCAAAAACAAACCAAACAAGCCCAAAGTGTCTATGCCTCTCTATTTATTTAATTTAATTTGGACATGTAAAAATGCTTATCAATGCTTTTCTTTTTCATTTATTTATCAAAATAAGCCCCCCCCCCCCCTTTTTTAGATGGATAAAATAGTATTATAAAAGCAAATTGTCATCTGCCACAAAACCAAAGAAACCAAGGAGGGTGGAACATCTTCCATCAAAATAAGTCTTTAAAACAGACAAAAGTTGAACTTAATAATGATATACTGTAACAAAAATATGGAGGTGTTTTCAAAGCATTGACTTTGTTTCTTCTTCTGGCAATCCACATTCCATAAGCCATGTCATTTTCTTACCTATAACAAGTAAAACATGCAATGCAAATGCATAAATGAATTTGTAGCCATCACCATCTTCACCTCACCCTTCATAATTTTTATTTTTTTCCTATTACATGTTTTACAGAGAAAAGTAATACAAGAGGGAAAAAAATAAAGAGAGAAGACAACAAAAAAGCTAAAGCAGATTTGAGAAAGAAAGATACATAATAATTATTTGCGAGGAAAAACAGTAAATACGGTTTGTGTAAAAGTGAGTAGTAGTAGTACCAAAGCAGCCAGAATCGAAATAAATGCCCATGGGCTATTTAAATAGTTCCGTTTGAACATCGCCATCCACCGATTCCTACGTTTGCTGCAATGTATGTTCACCCAGTTGAAGATATCAGCATACTGGAAATGGCTGCTACGAAATGTTACTGCGTCACTGATCTTGTTAAATATCGTGGAAACCACTTCATTGTCGCCTAACCAATTATCAATGATTCCACAGCGAGAGAGTATTTCAACATCTTTTGGAGAGTCGATGAGGCAATCCATGAATCTCACATAATCGGTGATACAAGTGAGTTGATTTTTTGGACAATATTGCTCGTACGCAATGAGGTTTCTGAAGAATGACTCAGTCCTATCTTCAATGGTTAAAGGTGGAATCTTCATTACCCCGTTTTTGAATTTGATATCAAATAAGCTAGCTCCTTCAATCTTCACCAGTTTGACCAGTTTGACTCCAGCTTCTCGAAGCTCTATGGTATTAGGAATGAAGCGCCAATTCCCTTTTTTATTTGAGCCATCTCTGTTGGGAACAATCCCTGCAATTGAAGGAAGCTCAATATCTTTTTTATTTGAGCCATCTCCGTTGGGAACAATCCCTGCAAATGAAGGAAGCCCAATGTCGTGAATCAACCCAAGTAAATGCCCGATCTCGACGCTTGACTTTCCGTCAACACGTTCATTATAACCGGGACCTGGGAAAAGATCATGAAAAAAATGCAAGGCAAGATGAATGAACCTCTTACGGTTGTTTGGAACCTCGATAATGTCAAATAACGTGCAGAGTATAAAAAATGGCAACTGGTTTTCGAATAGCATTAAATCGCGCTGCAAGCTACTAACAATCCAATCCATTTGAAAAATAGAATCATTCTCGTCTGTAAACCTTTCCGTCTTAAACTTCCGCATCAATTCAATGATAAAGCAACCATCCAATACCATCATTTCAATCATTTCATTTGGTCCAAGGCTTATTGGTTCAGCATAACATCTACGTGCTTGTTGTTCTAGCGATATAATAGCAGTGATGTATTTATCTGCACTACTCTCATTTTTTCTTTTAAGAAGTAATTGCAAATAGCGCAACTTATGCTTCTCCATCATCTGTAGGCTATTGTTACCGCGGTGGTAAGGACCTATTGCAACAATCGCTGGTTCATAGGCCTTCTCATTTACCCCACGTAGTTGTTTATGTAGTCTAAATATACAACACTCTGATGGTGAAGGTGAGATTTGAGTGAGCTTTTTATCAATACCGCGAGAAATAGAAACAAAATCTGCTCCAGCACTGGTTTGCATGTTTACTTAAAAAGCAATAGCAATAACCTGTTCCAAACAAATCACAAAGAACTTGTTCAAATCGAATTCCAATGCCCAAAAATCAAATATGATTATATGATGTCTGCTTAAGGTGGTCAATGTCCCCACCAACTCTTAGATTCCTATGAATCAAGATTTAGATATTTTGATGCATAACTGAACTTTAGCTCATCTAAAATTGAAATGGGCAAACACCTAAAGAACCATTTTATCAAGGGCATTACTTTCATTAACACTAAATGAGGCTTTGGGAAAATATAAAAACTAAAACAAAGAGAGAGAGAGAGAGAGAGAGAGAGAGAGAGAGAGAGGAGAAAAGAGACTTATTTCTTATAAATGTCACACCTATTAGGTGATAGTATTATGAATGTAAAACAAAAGAAACTTTTAGTCAATTGGTTCCATGATCTATCATGATTTCCATTAGTTATGTAGAGAACTCTTTCAACTTGGGATAATAACATTTGGGAATGAAGATAACTGTCAATGCAGCTATTAATGTGATTATTCCAACTATATTTAGTATCAAACATGTAACAATCGATCAAATTTGTAGATGTTCCTATGAAGAAACAGTAGTGATGTTTGAACTCATGACTTATTGGTCATGTTATCCCATATTTAAACAAATGGGAGTGACAATATGGGTTCCAATGAAACAAAAACTTTTCAATGGAATGTTCATATTATGTATAATATCTTCACTCTCAATAGTTACATACAAAACATAGAAAAGCAAGAACATTTCTTTTCCTCATTGTTCTTCAAACGGTAATGCCTTTGGTAGAATAATCAAACTTTGAGACTTTTTAACTTGATGTTCAGTAATTTAAACTTTCCATTCAAAAAACCAAGCTAATTTAATTACTCACCATTTCAGTACAGAACAATTAAAGTCCACATTCAAGTTACTTGTCGTACATTGTTGGTGAAATCTCACAATATTCTACATCATCATCTTTCCATTAGAACAAGAGATATCTGAGTGAGTAAAATTGTTGCCATTGTCAAGAATGTTTATGAGACAACCCATCATTCAATTCTCGATCCGTTAGCATTGAAGTGGGACTTAGAATCATAGGGTTATAATTGTTCAATGAAAACAATACTAGCTGAACCAAGTAATGGGTTGCTCAAGCTTGATTAGAAAAATTGGTGAGATATAAAATGAAGATTGAGGTTTACTAGTTTATTGCATGAATGATCTCAAGCAAGATTCTACTCGAGCCCATAAAAAACCAAGCTCTAATATCTTGGTTTCTCAAATCGAGTTTAAGCTGAGTTCAATAAAACAAGCATCAAAATATGGTTGAACTATTCAATAAGGGATATTTTATATCTTTAATCCCATTTACCTACAATTTCTCTTGCACAATCAGATTTAAAGAGCAATCTACCATGGTCCACAAATTGAAGAATTGAAGTCAAGTTTCTCCTCCATATTTATTTCCCATTAACGTTGAGAGACAGACTAGACAACCCTTTCAGCTACAAGACCTGTGTAAATTCAAGAATTTTCCTAAAAATTATCTACTACTTTCACCCTGAGTTGTTGCATTCACAAGAGAAAAAATTGATGGGAAAGACTCCTAGAATAAAAGGGATAGATAGAAATTTAAATATAAATCTTATGATAATTCTACATCTTCATAACTTTTTATACATCCAGACATTTGATTCAAAACCAACCACTACTAATAATTTCCTCTGTTGCAGTTTATTACAATAGAATTCAACATTGTTAATTTATTAATTTAAAAAAAAAAAAAAAGTGAGTTTACAAGTCAGCTTGAGTGAGAGAGGATGATAACTTACTAGATAAAATAGAAGGACCTCGATTGCGTATCAGTAGGATCGCTCCAGGAAAAATTACAAAAATAAAAAATCCAAGCCCTGTTTTTGATCGGAGAAATGAGAAGTCATTGCAGGTCGAGAATAATGAATAGAAACATTCCTTGGATATGATATGAATGAGGAAAGAGCTTGGAAGTACATATAGTCAAGTCAGGGAAAGAAGAGGAAGAAAACGCTGTGAAATTAATGAATAGAAACATTCCTTGGATATGATATGAATGAGGAAAGAGCTTGGAAGTACATATAGTCAAGTCAGGGAAAGTAGAGGAAGAAAACGCTGGGAAAGTAGAGGAAAGTAGAGGAAGAAAACGCTGGGAAATGCCCGATAGATTCGGTCCCCCCGACAGCAAGAATCTCTGTCCTTACTCTTTATTTGATGGCCCCCTTGGAAGTACATATAGTCAAGTCAGGGAAAGTAGAGGAAGAAAACGCTGGGAAAGTAGAGGAAAGTAGAGGAAGAAAACGCTGGGAAATGCGAATCCGGATCCTCGGTAGCCCTTCCCCCTGTAGCGCCTCCTGTAGCCCCCAAAACGACGTCGTTTTGGGGGCGAAATTTCAAAAAAAAAAATTGCAGAGGCGAGGGAGGAAGAGAGGAAGAGGGAGAGGGAGAGGGAGAGGAAGGGAGGGAGGAGGGGGGAGGAGGTCGCCGTGACCCTCCTCATCGCCGAGAAGCTCGCCGCCCGCCGTCGCAGCCGCCGGACCTCCAGCTCGTCGACCTCCAGCTCGTCGCAGCACCTCTCCGGCCCGAGCTCCAGCTCGTCGCAGCACTCTCCGGCCCCGCCTCCCCCTCCTCCTCCTTCTCCCCCTGTATTTAATGCCCCCTCCAGTCCGGCCGGCGACCTCCTCCCCCCTCCTCCCTCCCTCTCCCTCTTCCTCTCTTCCTCCCTCGCCTCTGCAATTTTTTTTTTTTGAAATTTCACCCCCAAAACGACGTCGTTTTGGGGGCTACAGGAGGCGCTACAGGGGAAAGGGGCACAGACGACCTGGACTCGGGAAATGCCCCGATAGATTCGGTCCCCCCGACAGCAAGAATCTCTGTCCTTACTCTTTATTTGATGGCCCCCTTGGAAGTACATATAGTCAAGTCAGGGAAAGTAGAGGAAGAAAACGCTGTCAAATTGCCCCCCCCCCCCGGGCGACGAAATTGCGATAGATTCGGTCCCCCCGACAGCAAGGATCCTCTCTCCTTACTCTTTATTTGATGGCCCCCCTTGGAAGTACAGATAGTCAAGTCAGGGAAAGTAGAGGAAGAAAACGCTGTGAAATGCCCGATAGATTCGGTTCCCCCCGACAGCAAGGATCCTCTCGCCTTACTCTTTATTTGATGGGCCCCCCTTGGAAGTACATATAGTCAAGTCAGGGAAAGTAGAGGAAGAAAACGCTGTGAAATTGCCCCCCCCCCCCGGGGACGAAATTGCGATAGATTCGGTCCCCCGACAGCAAGGATCCTCTCTTCTTACTCTTTATTTGATGGGTGATTGGTTTCATTTTTTTGCCTAATTTTAATAATTTCAAACGTTTATATTTTAAAATTTATCATGTATATTATATTTATAAAAATTAAATTGATCGAATATCAAAAGAGTTTAAAGTTATTTATTTAAAAAAATTTAATAAACAATTTTATTGTTTAATAAAACTTTTAGTTCACGTAATTTTTAATATTCGATCGACTTAATTTTTACAGGTATGATATACATGACAAATTCTAAACTGTAAATGGTTCGAATCATCAAAATTAGACCAAAAAAATAGGCCCAATGACCCATCAAGTAGGAAATCAATGAGAGAATCCTTGCTCCCCTTCTCTTTTTTTTTTTTTGGAAATGGTCTGATAAAGAATATACTTTTGGGTAAGGCTCGTCTCTAATTTGGTTTCAAACTAGACTGTACTGTTGAGTCTCCACGGGCCCACCACAGTGCTCATGTTAATAATTCGAACCGTTCATATGTAGAATTCACCGAGTACTTTATCACTGTAAAAAATCACATTGATCAGATATCAATTGCTACTTGATCAAATCATATTTCTGTTAACAATTTTTTCAACATCATATTAAACATTGACAGAAATATGATCTGATCAAATGGCTATCAATATCCAATTAAAATGATTTTTTTCAGGAATAAAATATTCAATGAGCCCTACATATTGAACAGTTCGGATCATTAATACAGATTTCGTGATGGGCCAAAAAGGGCCAACAGTATGATCTAGTCTGATTACAGACTGGACACAAGCCACACCCTATACTTTTATATATATATTTTTTAACTAGTAGAAAAATAGAGTATGTTTTCCTTGTTTTGTGTCAATTTTTTGAATTGAATTTTTAAAAATTAAAAGTTTTTTTAATTTTTTTTTTATATATTTTTGTTTTCACTGCATTTTTTTAATATTTTAAATATTTTTTAAATTTTTAGATACATTTAATATAAATATAATTAAAAAGAATATTTGAGAAAAAAATATTTAAAAAATTCACTAAATATCAAAAATATAATATATATATATATATAAATTCTATACATTTTCATATTTTTGTGTATTTATTGATTTTTTAAAATATATTTTTATAAATATTTTACTTTTTAAGTATATGTAGATTAGATGTATCTAAAAAAAAATTAATATTAAAAATTACTTAAAATATTAATTTTTTTATTAAGAATAAAAAAAATAGAAAAAGTAAAAAACATAAAAAAATTATAACCAAATAAGATAATATGGTTGGAATTGGTCTAACAAAAACCCAACCGATGCAAACTCAAGCATGGAAATTTTTATATAAACTTTATTATGTATTTTTAGGATGCATATTATGTACCTTATAATTAGAGAATAAAATAGTATAATATTGTAACACTTGTACCTTTTTAAAACTTTTGTGAAGTATATATGAATCCTTTGTTTTATTTTGGGAATCTTTGGTGTTGTTGTATCTTGGTTTTGGAGGAGTACAAATCAATTTAAACTTGTTGGGATTGTTCGTGCATGCTTGTTTACGTTGAAAAGTTGTTTGTTGTAACGCCCCCGAAAATTGGACAGGGTATATCTATTTATACAACAAACCCACCTAATAGACAAACACATATTTATAGCTAACTATTCCATACATCAATTTCTATTTAATCCCAAATGTCAAATACATGCTATTCACATCTCAATGCCTCAGTTCCAATCACAAGCATGGATTTTACAAGTATGAAATGGAAGCCAAACATATAATAAGTGCCCTACAGGCTTACAAATTTATCCTAGAATATTCTTGGTTACACAAAATGGAGTTTCAACTCAACGCAAATACAGCCCTGGGCTTACATTCAACAAATAACTATAAAACAAAAATGAAGCCTCAGCTCCGAATCCTCCCAAGTCAGTACCTTGGCGGAGGCATATCACATGTACCTGAAATGGTTTCCCTTATAGGGTGAGCCATATCCCAGTAGAGATATACTACACAACATATGGACCATGACAAGACTAAAGAGGAGTATGTTCATGCTATACTCAAGATAAAACAGTTTATCTCTCTTTTTATAAAGCATGCAATGCTGAGATGCAACAACAGATATAAAGCCATTTCCAATTTAAACCACATTTGTTACATGAATACAAGCTCTGTGAATCTCTAAGTGAGTGTCTGCATGTAGGCCCTAATGCACTACCACTATCATTTTTACCAGTAAACTGGAAGACTCGACACCTAACCACGCGGTTTCACACCCCCTACCCAGATTCACTAAGTATTCCTCTTTTCGTAAATAGATACATTTCTAAACATTTCTAAAAAATAGATACATTTCCAATGAAATAAATGTAATGCAATGCCCAATGCAACAAATGAGAAATGTGGTTTGATTTACCTAAGTCTCATGCATTTCTACAACAATCATGGCTATCCTCCACCGATAACCCAAAACAGATATTTAAATAATTAAATTCCAAAAATTTCGATAAATACAATCTATTCCACATCTTATCAAATATGAACAACTATACTAGTTTTCATATCACAATCACGTCCGGTAACCTCTCAAGGTCCATTTCAAACCTTGTCGGTTTTATTCCAACAGATACATTAAGCAAAATAATACCGTTAATGCCCAAGAAAGCATCATTTTCTTTCCAAACTCTTTCTCCAAGCATTATTAAACTATGAAATCCTATTTTGATCAAAAACCCAAAAGTTAAACGTAATTCCTTTGTTTTCTTTAAAAATGCTCTTTTGGTTGCAAAACGGTAAAAAATTTCAAAACCGATCGAATCGAAGTCCATTTTTGTTCAAATTTAAAACATAGCTCTTTAATAACCTTACAAACATATTCCAAGTTTATACTTTCACAATTTGGGCATCAACTCTTTATTTTTCTCAAAATTTCTCTTTTAAGCAAATAAATCACAAATTTTTCAAAAATTCTACTTAAATTATATACAACTCTAAGCTCCATATAATCAAATAAAAGTACATAAAGAAGTGTAGGAAAAATCTCTACCTCAAGCCAAGAAGCTTTCAAATTTTTCGGCAACAGAAATTAAATTTTTTTGGAGCCAAACGACGCCTTTTCCACCCTTTACGTTTTGATCCAAAGCACTAGGGGTCAAAAATGTCGTACACTAGATCAAACCCAAAAAAATCCAACTTGGAATCCCTTTTCTCTTTTTTCCCACGACAAGAGCTCCAAGAACTCCCAAAAGTTTGACAAAAATCTATATGGTCACTTTTTATAGATATTTTCTAAACAAATATCTAACTAAACAAATATCTAACCATACATATATATATATATATACTTATATATATCAATTTAAAAATACATTTTAACATCTCTAATGACAATATAATATTTTCTCACCACAAAATATATTTCATTTAATGGTATACACCATAAATATTCACAACTCTTTTATGGTAATTAAATAATAATAATAAAACCACAACACTATTACATGGTTATTAATGGGTCACAATTCAATCAATTGGGTCTAAAATGAATGGAGTTTAATAATTTAAAATAAATCTCCAACTGAGATTAAAGTATAAATTCAATTTGATTCAACTCGTTACATTTGTGAACTTAGAAATCTTGTTCTGGGGTCGACACCAATCTTGGTGGTGTCGACACTTACCTTTTTGTTGTTAGCCTCAAGGGTCGACACCAGTCTAGGAAGGGTCGACCCTTGTCCTAGAAATGCTTGCTAAAATTTGGTGTCGACACCAATTTGGGAGGTGTCGACACCTTGTCTATTGCATACTTTGTTTTTCTACCTGAAGGGTCGACACCTCTGTCTGAAGAGTCGACACCTACGTATAAAATTCAGCTTTTTGGGTCGGTTTGGGCCCTACTTTTTGGGGGTTTTTGACTTGTTCTTTCATTTGACTTTGGAGCTATTGTTCTATTATTACCTTGCTATTGTAAATAGGCTCCAAACACTTATTCATTTCATTTTTCCTTCTATTTTCCTTCTTTACATCTTGACCTCTCTATTTTCTCTCTAAAACTTCACTTTTTCACCCAAGATCTTTAGATCTACTCATCTAGAGTGATCTTTTCACCTTGGTCCTTTGGGAAAGGTTATAGATCTCGTCAAGGGCTTTCTTTTGATCCGAATAGTTCGTGGTTTCGTCACCAGTGATTTTTGAGTTGTTTTCTCTTCGCTTCAAGAGGTAGGGATTTCTTTGCTCATTTTCAATACCTCGTCTATAGATAGATATGTGATAGATTTTATTGCATAAAAACCATATTCATTATGGATTTTCTTAAAAGCCATGAAAATAGATCTAGGGTTTGATATTTGTGATTAGAGTTGTTAAGTTGCTTGTTGTTTGGGTTAATTGGGAAATGATTTAATATGTTTGTGAAGAGAGGGAGGAAAGCCCTAACTTAATATTATTGATTTAATGGATTTAAAAGGAGGAAGTTGAATAGTCTTTATATTTGGCTAACATGGGTTGTATAATTGTGTTTGTATCAAAGGAAAATAAAAAGAGAAGTAACCACAGTGTTGGTATTATTTTTGACTAATCATGTGTAGTTGAGTTGAGTTTTGGTTTTGATACCAATGAAATTGGTTTTGTAAAATAAAGAGAATGAATTTGGTTTTGGTTTTGGTTTTGTAAAATGACGAGAATGAATTTATAGAAAATTGTTGGATTTGGAAAACAAATGGGGTTTTTCCCTAATAATGTTTCACTTAATTATTTTGTATAAATAATGAAATTGGTATGAGAAATGTAAGATTGGATAGATATGTATGTAAATGGTGGAGTTAGATATTTGTCATCTCTCATCTATGGAAATATGGTTAGTTTATCTATTGTGGATATTGTATATCTGTTAGAAATATCTGTTTTAAGTTATCAGTGGAGGATAGCTATGATTGTTGTAGAAATTGCATGAGGATTAGGTGAATTGAAACTAATCTCTTATCAGTTGTCATTGAATATGATTGTGTTTTTAATACATTGCATATGTATGATGTTTGTGAGAAGAAAGGGGATGTACTCCATGTTTGAGAGGAGAAAGGGGATGGACTCCATTGAATTAAGTTGGCCTACGTGTCCAGGGTGAAAGTCCCGAAAATCGCGCGTATATACATGGGTGCCGAATCCTGCGGATGCAAATTTCGTAAAATGATAGATTGAATTGTTTGTGTGATGATTGTATTAGTAAAGGACCACTGGGTTGTAATCTCAGTTGGGTTGTTTGAGTTGTGGATTGAAATGAAATGAATTGTCATGAAATGAAGTAAGACTAAAATGGCTTGAGGTGTATCGTTAGCCTGGCATTTTGTTATGGAAAGATGTATTCTTGGTTTACCATGCTTAAGACAAGTAAAACAGAACTTATTTATTATTATTGTCTCAGTATATCTGTGTATATTATGGGTTATAACGGTTATGGTTCTGGAAGACCAAGTTGTCTTATTTGTTGAGTAGATAGTTATTGGTTGCTTGTTATTTCCCTTTTGTACTAAAGGTATATACATATAAATATGAATGTGTTGGAAACGGATATAAGTGTTGTATTGAGACTGTGAATAATATGAAGGACATCGGATACTTGTGAACATGTTTCAAAAGAGACAAATCAGGTGTAAGTTCGGAAAGTGGGAGAAAACGTAATGGGCTTTGTGTAATTGTTTTCAGAAACTTGTTATTGTCATATGAATTTTGGAAAAAAGGTTACAAGAAGAAAGAAAAGTAAATTGTTTATGTTGTTGAATGAAATGAATGATTTTGAGAAAAAGTTCTTATATAAGTATATTTCTATATAAATCGTCACATTATGTATATGATATGATTTAAAACATTCATGATCATAGTTGTAGCGATCCCGA
Source organism: Camellia granthamiana (assembly GCA_036172215.1). Taxonomy (NCBI): domain Eukaryota; kingdom Viridiplantae; phylum Streptophyta; class Magnoliopsida; order Ericales; family Theaceae; genus Camellia; species Camellia granthamiana. Next base: position 28,183,115 of record CM069910.1, on the reverse strand, counting down.
TTTTGACCCGGTCAGCTTACGGGGGTCGAGTTGCCTAGTCAGCTCACCGAAGCAAAAATGCAAAATGCATTCGAAATTGCTTACGGGAAAGTGTATTCCACGCTCAAGTAGACCATGTTATATCAGTCCATAATGGGAGATTTCAGATCACTTTTCCAATTTTCTCTCTCTCTCTAAAACTCTCCAAAATTTCTAAATTTAGAGCTTCTCTCTCTATAAGTCATCTTCTCTCTTTGATTCCTCCAAATCCGTTGGGAGTTAGACCGAAGTTCTTCATCAAAGTTGTGTAACTTCTCGAGGGCTTCGTTGTGTGCGGTGGAGATTGAGTTTCGACACCGTAAATTTTGGGGTTTCATCTCTATTCTTCTTCAATACTTGAGGTAGGGATTTTCTTAGAGTTATATATATATTTTTGCAAGATTTAGATGATTTTCAAAATCATCCTTCGATAGCTTTGAAAACTGATTATTGATTCAAGAAGTTAAGCGATTTTGAAAGTGAGTTTTTGTCTCTTGTTCTTTTAAAATGATCTTATGGGTTTTGATCTTCGTTAATTGAAGAAAAATATATGATTTTGGAAAGTTTTCTTTCAAAAGATTTGAGTTGTACAGTTTTTGTGAGAAAACCTAGAAATTAGGGATTTTTAAAAGAGATTGGAAATCCATGAATGATTTTGTTATATATATTTTGTGTGTCAAAATAAATGGATGTTTGGAAAATTTCTTATTTATATTTATATGAATGATGAATTTCATGAAATATGAGAATTGTTGTTTATTCTGGAAATTATTGTTCAAAACTTGAAATAGCCTTGAAATGACTAATTGTTGAGGATACTTGAGAAGAGGGAATTGTGTTATTCCTTGGATGATGAATTGGAATAAAAGTATTTATATTCATCTTGTATTATTGGAATATCAATTCATTTGATTACATTAAACTTTGAAAGTTGATTTGAAAACTTGCATTGAGAAAAGAATGTTGAGAAATAAGTTTCCATGAATTGGTTTTGGGTAAATACGGTGGTAAGTCTTGACAGGTGGTGTAGATGAAATTGAATAGGTGTCGAGCCTTCCAGTTAATACTGGTAAAAATGACAGATTATAGGTGTCGAGCCTTCCAGTCAATGCTGGTAAAAATGACAAATTGGTAGTACTTATATAGTCTACTTGCAGACACCGACCTATGAATTACCGGAGTCGTATTTACCGCTTTTGAAATAAATTGTTAAGTTTTGAAGAATTGAAATTGCATGACATCATTGAGCATGATGGTTTTCAAAGATGAAGATGTGATTTTCTTTCAAAATGGCATAGCATGGCATGTGCATTTCATCTCTTGAGACTTGTATAAAATGTATATACTTTGTTAAGGATTTCCTACTGAGCTTTATGCTCACCCTACGGGATTTTTGTGCAAGAAAAGATGCGGTGATGCTGCCTAACTAAAGGCGAGGATATGTGTGTTGAGAGTACGAGACTCTCATTTTACGGTGACTCTGTGTGTAAGCCAAGGGCTATATGTGTGTGGATTTGAATAACCGTTTTGTGTAACCAAGCTCAAGCCTTGGAAACTTGTAAACCCTTGGGGGTATTTATTTGTTTATTTACTTGTTGTTGGATTAATGTATTGTTGCATGAAGAACTATTGTATCATGTAATCTAAGTTTGGAGATTTATATTCGGTTTTCCTTGAAAGAGCCATGGTTGTTGTATTATCATTTGGGCTAGAAATTTGGGGCGTTACGATAGCTATCTGTATGTTGTTATTGTTTAAGGTCATATTGAGATCCCTACTAGACTTTATGTTCATCTCATATTGCTAATCCTTTTTCAAGTGAACGTCAAGAAGTGTTTCAAGATCGAGGATCTTCTTTTTATGTTGGCCATGGGGTTTTTTATTTATAGGCGAAATGCCATTGATGTAAAAGGGTTAAGCCCTTTCTTTTAATTTAAAAGATGTAAGCCTATGGACAATTTATTTATTTTTAACTCATGTTGCATTCACTTCTTATTCGAATGAGAGAACCTTTAAGAATAGTACCTGTTATTGTATTGAATTTCCACGCATGATCTCTGAAATTGTGTTATAATAAAGGATTTGATAATGGTATCCGTTGGCATAAAAAGTGGGGTGTGACAAATATTGTACTTTTTGAGTCATAATTATAAAATAAAAAATAATAATCGAATATCACATGAGGTATAATTAAATATATCATAAGTCATAACTAAAATAATGTCACTAATAGGAACGAATCTAAAATTATCACTATGGGAATGTGAAAGTATGTTTGGGAGGCAAGCTCTTATAATTTTAAATTTTTTAGTATATATAGCGATCCCGGTTTTCCCTCCAATGGTTTTGTATTCTGAACTCGTTCCGTAAATGTCTGTTGTGGTATATATTTCATTTCTATCATTTACTCTTTATTTTTGAGTCTTGGGTTGTGTTGGGAACAGGTTGGTTGTGTTTAGAAACCAAAAGTTGATGCCCAGATTTTGGCCTTCACGCTCGAGCGGGCCCTTTGTTTTTGCTTCTCCACTCGTGCGGGCGTTTTGACACTCGAGCGTGATTATTTACCTCCCAGTATTTTGTTCTGCAGGTCATCGGACGCTCGAGCGTCCACTTTCACGCTCGAGCGGGGACCATCGACTGCAAAACTTCTGGAAGTGTGCATCCGGCGCTCAAGCGGCGCTTTTGACGCTCGCGCATAAGTCTGTGTCTGACGCTCAAACGAGGCGTTCCACGCTCGAGCGTACCTGTTTGTATATCAGTCCGTGAAATCACTTTTTGGATCACTTTTTCGATTTTCTCTCTCTCTCTTACTTTTCAAAACCCAAACTTGAGAGCCTCTCATTCTAGACTTCAACTTCTCTCTACAAAATCATCTAGATCAAGTGATCTTCTACCTTGGTCCCTTTATATAAAGTGTGGGGTTTGGCTTGCTCTTCATTTTGATCCGAAAATTATTGGGTTTAGAGCACCTTCGAAATCCTTCATCTTCTCCATTTGGTCTCTCCATTTGAGGTAGGGATAACTACTCATATTTTTGGTCTTTGACATAAACTTGTAGTCATTTTGATGCAATGTTGGAGTTGGGTAATTTTGGGGGCTAGGGTTTCAAAATATATATATATATATATATAGGGGTCTTTTGACTCATACATGTATATTTTGGGTCTTAAAATGAGGTTATTGATGTTTAATGAAAATATTTGAGCCTTTGGGTCAATGTTGAGAAAAGGGGAGGAAAGCCCTGATTTGTTGTTATAAATTAATTTGTACAATTAATTTGGAAAGTTATGAAAATATGAAATTGAGTTGGAAATAATGAAATTGAGAACTTATGAGAATGAGTGGAGGAGTTGGATAAGTTACTCACTCACTTTTGGAAATATTGATAATTTATCTGTTGATACATTTATTATCTGTTTAGAAATAATTGCTTTGGGCTATCGGTGGAGGATAGTCTTGATTGTTGTAAACACTGTATGTTGATTAGGGAAAAACTGAAACTAATCATCTGGTTAGGTCATTGAATATGACGGTTGGAATAATACATCAAATTTGTATATTGATTGATTATTGTACTTGATAAGTGTTTAAATACATTGTATGTTGTTTTGAGAGGAGATCGGGGATGTACTCCACAGTTTGGGAGGAGATAGGGGATTGACTCCTAAACCGGATATTATTTGAAAGGAGATAAGGAATAGACTCCATTGATACAGCAAATATGTGTATCCATTGTGAAGTACGAAAGTGTTTTAATATGACATTGATACAACAAATATGTGTATCTATTGTGAAATATGGAAGTGTTTTTATATGAGTTGTTATCTCATTTAAAAAGGAAAGTGGAATGAAATATGGACATATCTGTCATGGAATTGGATTGTGTTGTACGTTGGTTTGTATGAGTTAAACATTTATCAAATGCTAGTGTTTTAGTTATTGCTTATATTATGTTTAGCATATCTCTACTTGGCGTTGGCTCACCCTATATGGGACATCATTTTCAGGTACAAGTGATATGCCGCCTCCAAGGATGTAGCCTGGGAGGTTGTAGAAGCTGAAGGCTTCCTTTTTGGTGATTATTTTGTGTATTACATGTAAATCAAGCCAAGGGTTTATTTTGTGTTTTGAGTTAGTACTCTCTTTTTGTAACCAAGTGTTGGCTTGGAAAGTTGTAAGCCCGAAGGGCATTTACTTTTGATGTCAACATGTAATACTTTTGTGATGAATACTCTGATAAATAGAATTATGCTTTATTCTCTTGAGTTTTTGGATGTCTTGAATGTATGACTTATGGGTTTATTTTGAGGGCGTTACAGTATAATATTTGATAATTTTCAAATTTTTAGGGGTGCAATCGCCCCCACCCGCACCCTCTAAATCCATCATTGATAATTAGGGATGTAACGCCTCCAAAATATTATATAAATCATTCATTCATGAGGTCTATAAACATGATAGAAGAGTTATATTTTCATTCATTCGAGACTGTATTACAAAAGATATCACATGTATTACACTTTCATAAATATTCATCTTGAAACTATATCTTGTAACTCTAATTGCGAACAACAAACATAATGCCCTACGGGTTTACAGCTTTCCAAGTTATCACTTGGTTACAACAAAAGAAGAGTCCTAACTCTTTGACATATAAAGCCCTCGACTTGAATTTTACATTTAACACAAAACAGAATATACAAAATGGAGCCTTCAGCCCTTAAGCCGCCCCTAAGCCACCCCAAGCTATGTCCTTAGAGGTGTCCTGTCACCTGTACCTGAAAATGGTGTCCTAAATAGGGTGAGCCAAAGTCCAGTAGAGATATGCTGAACAATATATGAGAATTAACTAAAATATGAGCATCAGATAAATGTACAACATTCTTAACCAAGATGTACTCCTTTCAAGGTCATTCAATATAGATAACCAACATCTCATTACATTTCCATTCTTTCATTTCGAGTCAATTAATTAATCAAATTCATTACTATCAAACAACCAATATGAGACTACAACTCAATGATTTACAATTTAACACATTCATTAATTCGACACTTTTATTTCTTGCCATTTTACGGAACCACGTCCGAGGGAACCGGCACCCACAAATATATAAGATTTTGAGTCTTTCACCCTAGACACTTCGACCAACTTAATTATCAATAGAGTCCATCCTCTATCTCCTCCCAAACAATGGAGTACATCCCCTATCTCCTCCCAAACAAGATACATATACAATGTATTTAAACACGTTGACATATACAATGACCAATTAAATCACATATTCAATGGTTTAATCCAACTGTCATATTCAATGACTTAATCCAATTGATTAGTTCCAATTCACCTAATCTTCATGCAGTTTCTACAACAATCATAGCTATCCTCCACCGATAGCCTAAAGCCGATATTTCTAAACAGATAAATAAATCTAACAAACAAATAATTTATCAAGTTTTTCCATATGTGAGCGATTTACCAATCCAACTACACCGTTAAATCACAATTTCCTCCAATTTCATAATTCCCAAACCAATTGCATTATTTATTACAAATAATTTATTTAATTCAAATTAGGGCAATCTTCTCCCTTTCTCAAATATTATAGCCAAGACCAAATTTCACCATTTACACCCAAGTCATGCCATGTTCAAGACCTCACATACACTTATGGTACCAAATGTGGAAACCTCTCTTTTCAAAAATCAAAACCCAATCCCTAACTTTACCCAAATCTTCCCAAATCCCACCATTTATACAAGATGACAAATATCAAGGTTAAAACTCATATTAAAGAGTAGATTATCTCTACCTCAAATGGAGAAGCTCAAAGAGGAAGAAAACGAAACCCAAAGATGCTCCAAACTTGAACTTTTTCGGATCAAAAGGAAGCCCACGCGATACTCTACCTTTTTTTACAAAGGAAGTAGGGTAGAAGGACTCTTGATCAATGAGTATTTGTAGAGAGAGAGAGTGTTTTAGAGAGACAGATAGCTGGATTAGGGTTTTGGGGAAGAAAAGAAATCAAAAAGTGATATAAAATATCTCTGCTGCGAACTGATATATATGAGGCTCGCTTGAGCGAAGGAGTTGTCGCTCGAGCGACCAGACACAACAAACACTTCGCTAGAGCGTACAATGCCAAGCTTGAGGTTTGCCACAGACGCAAACGCATGCTCGAGCGCAAGAAGTCTCACTCGAGCGAAGAAACAATTTCACAAGGCTCACTTGAGCGCAAGAAGCCTCGCTCGAGTGACACATTTTCACCTTCCCAAAAAAGTTGCGTCTGGGAGAAAACCTGAAGACCCTCATTTATGCTCTAGTGCAAGAAGACTCACTCGAGCGAAGAAGCAAATTATACAAGGCTCGCTCGAGCGCAAGAAGCCTTGCTCGAGCGAAGAGGCCAAAATCTGGGCAACAACCATTTGTACCAAAAGACAACCAACATGTTCCAAACTCACCCAACATATCCCAAAACTCAAATTCAAAGGTTTAAAGAGAAGAAACAAGATATAGATAACAACATACCATCACGGAACCTAAGTCCCGAACACAATAAAGGTTGAGATAAAACCGAGATCGCTATAAGGGATGCATATGGCACATTCCTGGAAAGGGGCGTGTATAGTAGCATTTTCCTACATATTAGATCTTTTTTTGACAAATATTAAATAATTTTTTAATAAAGTTATATTAATTTGTAATTCAGAAATAAAATTAATGTTAGATATTTTGTGATTCAAAAATATTTTAATAAAAAAATATGTAATATTATCACACACACAAAAAAAAATTTATATAATTTTATTTTTGAATCACAAATTATAACAACTCTACCTCAAGATTAGGTAACATCCTTATAAACGTACTTACGTTATGAGTGTCTTATAAAATGAAATGTCTAAATTGAGTGAGATCATTTTATATTAATTTGTTGTAGATATATATATATATATATAATTTTTAAATTATTTTTTTGTCATATGTGCGAATCATCCTACATTACAATGTAAGCGAGTGGACTACCAAGCTATTACTCCTTTTGTCTCAATAGTTCATCTATTTTCAATATTCGCTTCCTTTAATTATATTAATAACTACTATATTTTTATTAAAAGAATTCAATTTGTTTCTATAAATTAAAAAATCTCAACTAGTTTTTATAGATAAAATTCTCAAAATTGTTAAAAAATTAATTAAAGATATAGACAATTTTTAGAATATGTATAATAATGAAAATGCATAAACAATTTGGGACTGAGTATCTATCTATCTACCTATCCATATATTATATAAAGAAAATGGGGTTTTTAGTGAGGAATTTTGTGAGAGTTTCAATATCTCATACTAATTTTCTTAATTTTAAGCAATTAAGAAAATCTCCATTAACTAGCTTCTATTTAACCATATAAAAATAAAATTCTAATTAGTCTATGATTTATTTGATAATCCCACATTAGGAGAAGAGGGAAAAAAATGAGTTGTTTTAATCATATAAAATGAATCTTATACTCCCATTTTAAATTTTAAAATTAAAATAATATTTAAAAGTTTTAATTAATTAATTTTTGTATTAACCGATTAGGCTTAACCGTTTTCGGTTTGACTGATTTGTTGGATTAACCATGGTGTTTTATACTGATTTTCTTAATTTTAAACAATTAAAAATATATATTGGCTAACTTCTATTTAACCATATAAAAATAAAACTATAATTAGTTTATGAATTATTTTATAATCCCATATCAGGAGAAAAAAGAAAAAGTGAATTGTTTCACTTATTTAAAGTAAATCTTATACTTGCATTTAATATTGTAGTGTTGTGCATAGTTCAGTTCAACATAGTTTAAATTTTAAAATAAAAATTCTAATTAATCTATGATATAATTTATTTTATAATCTCACATCGGGAAAAAGAAGGAAAAAATGAGTTGTTTTACTTATATTTAGTTAATCTTATACTCCCATGTCTATCTGTATATTATATAAGCAAAATGAGATTTTTAGTGAAGAGTCTTGGGAGATCTTCAATCTCTCATACTAATTTTCTTGATTTTCTTAATTTTAAACAATTAAAAAAACTTCATTGACTAACTTTCATTTAACCATATAAAAATAAAATTCTAATTAGTCTATTATTTATTTGATAATCTCACATCGGGAGAAAAAGAAAAAAGTGACATGTTTTACTTATATAAAATGAATATTATACTCCTATTTAATATTGTATTATTGTGCATATTTCAATTTCATATAGTTTAAATTTTCAAATAAAATTTAAAAATTTTAATTAATTAATTTTTGTGTAAATTGGTTGGTCTTTTGACCTAACCGATTAGGTTGAATCATTTTTTATTTGATTGATTCGTTGGTTTAACCACGATTTCAGCGATTTTATCAAAATATAATGGTTTGGATTTGTTTGATGGCAGTTTTGTCTAATATAATGGTTAGATTTGTTTGATTTAAAATAAACTAAAAATTAATCTAATTAAAGATTGAATGACTAAGATTGCTTGATTATAAATAAACTTTCCACCTAAACAATTATTAACTTTTATTTTATAATCCCACATCGGGAAAAGATGGAAAAAGTGAATTGTTTCACTTATATAAAGTAAATTTTATACTCCTATTTAATATTGTAGTATTGTGCATGCTTCAATTTAAAACAGTTTAAATTTTAAAATTAAAATAACATTTAAAAGTTTTAATTAATTAATTTTTGTATAAGTTGGTTGGTCTTTTGATCTAACCGATTACATTAAACCGTTTTCGGTTTGATTGATTTACCGGTTTAACCGCGATTTCTCATACTGATTTTCTTAATTTTAAACAATTAAAAAAATCTCCATTGGCTAGCTTCCATTTAACTATATAAAAATAAAACTTTAATTAGTCTATGATATATTTTACAATCCCATGTCGAGAGGATAACGAAAAAATAAATTGTTTTAATTATATAAAGTGAATCTTATATTCCTATTTAATATTATAGTGTTGTGCATAATTCAGTTCAAGATAGTTTAAATTTTCAAATAAAAACACTAATTAGTCTGTGATTTATTTTATAATCTCACATCGGGAAAAGAAAGAAAAAATAAGTTGTTTTACTTGTATAAAGTGAATCTTATACCCCCATATCTATATATTATATAAGAAAAATAGATTTTTAATAAGGAGTTTTGTGAGAGTTTCAATATGTCTTCCAAATTGGTTGTTAGATTGATGACGTGTTAATATAATAACTGGTAAAGGAGAAAGTAGTAATCATCATATTTGTGATTATAATTACTTCTTAACATGTTTAGGGAAATCAATGGGACTAGGATTAATCAAAGTTTTTGCACTTCGAAATTTTCTTGATTTTCTTAATTTTAAACAATTAAGAAAATTTTCATTGACTAGCTTCTATTTAACCATATAAAAATAAAGTTCTAATTAATCTATGATTTATTTGATAATCCCACATTGGGAGAAGAAGGAAAAAATGAGTTGTTTTAATCATATAAAGTGAATCTTATGATCCCATTTAATATTGTAGTGTTGTGCATGTTTTAATTCAAGACAATTTAAATTTTAAAATAAAAATAATATTTAAAAGTTTTAATTAATTAATTTTTGTATAAGTTAATTGGTCATTTGACCAAAACCGATTAGGCTTAACCGTTTTCGGTTTGACTGATTTGTTGGTTTAACCACGATTTCTTATATTGATTTTCTTAATTTTAAATAACTAAAAAAAAAAAAATCATTGGCTAACTTCTATTTAACCATATAAAATTAAAACTATAATTAGTTTATGATTTATTTTATAATCCCACATCAGGAGAAGAAAGAAAAAGTGAATCGTTTCACTTATATAAAGTAAATCTTATACTTGTATTTAATATTGTAGTGTTGTGTATAATTTAGTTCAAAACAGTTCAACTTTTAAAATAAAAACTGTAATTAGTCTATGATATGATTTATTTTATAATCCCACATCGAGAGAATAAAGAAAAAGTGAGTTGTTTCATTTATGTAAAATGAATCTTATACTCCCATATCTATATACTAGCATATCACCCGTGCTATGCACGGGTTGTGTTTCGCTACTTTATCTTTTTTTTTTCTTTTTTTATACTATATTAAAATTTAATATTTTGATACTAATCATATGTGTGTGTTGCACTTTCCAATGGATTTATATGTGATGAACTTTTCTAGGAATTTTTTTCATGTTTGTTCTTAATGCATTAAAATGTTATTATGAGGGATTATAATCATGTGTTGGATTTTTCAAGGAATTCATATGTACTTCACAATTATTTCTATATATGTGAATTGTGATTTTTAAATGTCTTTTTTTTTTTTTTAAATGTCTTCTTTTTTTTATATTATATTAAAGTGTAATATTTTGATGATAATCATATGTGTTGGACTTTCAAGAAATTCATATGTGTTGGACTTTTCAAGAAATTTTTTTTTTATGATTGTTCTTAATGTATTAAAGTGTTATTATGAAAGATAATAATCGTATGTGTTGGGACTTTTCAAGGAATTCATATGTGTTGGACTTTTCAAAAAAAAATTTTTATACTCGGGGGTTGGGAGAAATTAATAAATGCTAAGGTTTTTTTTTTTTTTAAATAAAAAATCAAGAAATTTATATTGGGATATTGAAGCTCCCACATGACTTGGGGGGTTAGAAACCCCATTTTTCTTAATATATATATATAGATAGATAGATAGATATATATATCTTTTTATTTTTGTGTGGTTTCTATTCGGGTATTTTTTTTTTCAATTTATTTAAGATGGAGTTGTGGGTATCTTTTTTTTTAAATTTAATTTATTTGTGGTTTCTATTTGTTTTTAATTATTATTATTTAGGTAAATTATGATGTGAGTTAGATATGTGATAGACATGTGAGTTTTATTTATTTAAAATTTATTTAGATAAACTTTAAAGATTTTTTTTTTAGTTTTTTTTTGTTATGCTATAATATAATATATAAAATATAGGTAGATATCTACAACTTTAATAAAAAAATATTATCTGATTTTTGGGGGAAGAAAAAAGGAATGCAAGTTTTAATATTTTTTTTTGAAAATTTGTGAGAGAGATTAGGAGGGAGAGATTATGAAATATTTTTGTGATTAAATAAACAATTCAGTCAATAGTTTTTTTAATCTATTTTGTAAATTAAAAATCAATAATTTTGGAAAATTGTATTTTTTTTTTTCAATTTATTTAAGATGGAGTTGTGGATATCTTTTTTTTTTTAATTTAATTTATCTATGGTTTCTATTTGTTTTTAATTATTATTATTTAGGTAAATTATGATGTGAGTTAAATATGTGAGTTTTATTTATTTAAAGTTTATTTAAATAAACTTTAAAGATTTTTTTTTTTTAGTTTTTTAGTTTTTTTTTGGTTATGTTATAATATAATATATAAAATATGGATAGATATCTACAACTTTAACAAAAAATATTATCTGATTTTTTGGGGGAGAGAAAAGGAATGCAAGTTTCAATATTTTTTTTTGAAAATTTGTGAGAGAGATTAGGAGGTAGAGATTATGAAATATTTTTGTGATTAAATAAATAAATCAGTCAACAGTTTTTTTAATCTATTTTGTAAATTAAAAATTAATAATTTTGGAAAATTGATTAATTTGTCTCATTAACTGATTTAAAATTTTGATAGATATACATAATAAAAAAATACATAATTATATTATTAACTCATAATTCAAATTTAGATGTTATATCTTTTTGAGATCTATAGCTAAATTCTTATCTTTTTTTATTTTATTTTTGTGTGTAACCATAGTGTATGGGAGAAATTGAAAAGGGTGTTGCAATAATTATGAGAGAAGTCAAAAGGGATTGTGGGTTGGGAGAAGTCAATAAATGCTAAGGTTGGGTTGGGAGAAGTCAATAAATGCTGAGGTTTTTTTTTTTTTTAAATCAAAAATTTAGAAAATTAGGATTAAGAGATTGGAGCTCCCACAAGCCTTGGGGTTAAAAACCCCCTTTTGGGATTGTGGGTTGGGAGAAGTCAATAAATGCTAAGGTTGGGTTGGGAGAAGTCAATAAATACTGAGGTTTTTTTTTTTTTTTAAATCAAAAATTTAGAAAATTAGGATTAGGAGATTGGAGCTCCCACAAGCCTTGGGGTTCAAAACCCCCTTTTGCTTAATATATAGTATAGATATATATATATATATATAGTATAGATATATATATATATATTATATAAGCAAAAGGGGATTCTAACCACGAGTTGTGGGAGCTCCAAATTCTTAACACGAATTTTTAGAATTTTTTATTTTTAAATAATTAAAAAAACTTTCTTGTAACGCCCTCAAAACAAGCCCATAAATCATATATTTAAGACATCCATAGATATAAGAGGAATAAACATATTTCCATTTATCAGAGTATTCATTACAAAAGTATTACATGTTGACAACAAAAGTAAATGCCCTACAGGCTTACAACTTTCCAAGCCAACACTTGATTACAAAAAGAGAGTACTAACTCATATACACATTCAGCCATTGGCTTGAATTTACATGTAATACCAAAAAGAGAACACAAAAGATCTATCAGCCTCAAGCCTCCCAAGCTACGTCTTTGGAGGTGGCATATCACCTGAACCTGAAAATGATGTCCCATATAGGGTGAGCCAAAGCCTAGTAGAGATATACTAAACCAGATATGAGCAATAACTAAAACATTAGCATTTGATAGATGTTTAACACATATAAACCAATTTACAATACTTTTCAATTCAACATCAAGTACTTCCAGTTTCCATTTCAATTTCCTTCAGTTATACAATTTCGATTCATATTCATGGCTCAGAACCTGGCCAGACAATTCAATGAGACTAAACTCATATTAAAACACTTCCATACTTCACAATTCACATGAACCTGCAACTCATAATAAAACACTTCCATACGTCAATTAATACACATATTCGCTGTATTAATGGAGTCCATCCCCTATCTCCTCCCAAACAGGTTTGAAAGTCCATCCCCTATCTCCTCTCAAACCATGGAGTACATCCCCTATCTCCTCCCAAACAATATACATATACAATGTATTTAAACACTCATCATATACAATGATCAATCAATACACAAATTCGATGTATTATTCCAACCGTCATATTCAATGACATAACCAGATGATTAGTTTCAATTTTCCCTAATCAACATATAGTGTCTACAACAATCAAGACTATCCTCCACCGATAACCCAAAACAGTTATTTCTAAACAAATAATAAATGCATCACAGATATAATATCAACATTTTCATAGGTGAGTGATTAATTTATCTAACTACACCAATCAACCTCAGAATTCCCCAATTTCACAATTCTCAATCTATATTCATATTTTCATAATTCCCCAATTAATTATACAAATTAATTGCTTAATTTCAATTAGGGCTTTAATCCCTCTATTCTCAAATGTTGTCCCCAAGGCCAAACTTCACTCATAATTCATAAACAATCCCAATTTCAAGTCTATAACACATATTTGACTCAAAACATTGAAAACCCCTCTTTTATAAATTACATAACAAACCCTAACTTTTTTCAAAATTACCTAACAACACCAACTAAACAAAATGACTAAAATTTATGTCAAAACCCATAAGATGGAGTAGGATATCCCTAACTCGAAATTAAGAGCCCAAAGGAGAAGATGATGAAAACTCAAAGTGCTCCAAATTCACAATTTTTCAGATTAAAATGAAGCCCACGCCACCCTCTATCTTTCTTACAAAGAGATTAGGGTAGAAACACTCTAGAAGTAGATCAAACCCTAGAGAGAAGGTGTGTGTAGAGAGAGAGGGGGAGCCGGATCTAGGGTTTGAACCAAAAGAGATAGAGAAAAAGTGAAAAAAGAGAAGCTGCTGCGAATTGAAATATACGAGGCTCGCTCGAGGGAAGGAGTGGTCACTCGAGCGACCAGACACAAAGAAACCTAGCTCGAGCGCACAAAGCCTCGCTCGAGCCAACAATACGAAGCTTCAGGTCTGCAATCCAGAAACACATTCGGCGAAGAAAATCTCTGTAACAACCCCCATACTGTTTACCGATAAACCACTGAATTACATACTGATTACTGTTAAACTGGACTGCTTATGACTGATAATTGAACTAACTGAAGTACTGAACGGACTGATTGAAAATTGGAACTGAATCGACTGAGCATATCTATTGTATTACATTTTTATCTTTTCGATTATTTGATTATCTGTTCGTGTTTCTATGTTTAAACTACAAATTGAAGGCCTTATCGGCGGCCGAACTGAGAATTGTTTAGTGTTTCATGATCAGTAAGATTTACGTGATTTTATGGTGTATTTAATTAAAATGTGATTAGGTATGATTAAATTAGATTAAATATTGTCATATTGCAAACTTTGACTTATTCACCAAAATGCCACTAAGTGGGCCACTATCCTACACAATTAGGGACTTGTATTGCACTTAAACAAAACCATTTCCTCAGCCATTTCCTTATGCTAGCCGACCAAGAGAGAAGAATTAGAGAGAGAGAGGGAGAGAATTAAGAGGGAATTGGGTTCAACTTGTAGAATTGCTTGGAAATTGAAGATTGAATTCAAATTGTGCTTCCATTCTTGAATACAAGATTTAGGTATGAATTTCAACCCCTCATTGATGCCCTTAAGGTTGATTCTTGCTAGATTCATGGCAAATTATAGAGTTAAGATATAAATTGGTTCTATAGTGTTGAATTAGAACATAATTCATGCATGCATGTTTGAATTGATGAGTTTTGAGTTGAATCCATGGTAAAATTGTACATGCATGTTCATGTTTAGGCTTGAGTCCATGAATTCATCATGTTCTTGAAGAAATGAGTCCATTTGGACAAGCTTTGAGGGTTGAATTTGGTTTGAATCCATGCATGTTGCATACTCTCCATGTTCATGAAAAATGGGTTTGAAAAATGGCTTTAATTGACTCACCTTTGGGGCTTGAATTTGTAAATTGAGCTTTGAAACTTGTTATACATTGAATTGAGATGTGTTTTCCAGAATTTGGGCCCAAGAGGTCGAGTTTTGAGTGAAAGAATGCTTGGTTTGAGCTTAGGAGACAAATTTGGAAATTCCAGAATTTGGCTTCTTCGCTCGAGCGAAGGATTCTTCGCTCGAGCGACCAACCTTTGTTCGAAGCTACGCTCGAGCGTAGGATTGGTGGCTCGAGCATAAAATTTCAGCATCCAGTATTTTTACTGTTTCGACAGCTCGCTCGAGCGAAGGATTTCTCGCTCGAGCGAAGCCTTTGATTTTGGAAGCTCGCTCGAGCGAAGGAAGGCTCGCTCGAGCAAGGCCCCTATTTTCAGCAAACTTTGCAAAATGTTTTCTAAGTGTATTTTTGCATCCTCATCCCATTCTAGGCATTCTTAGGCCTAGTTTAAGACATCTTAATGAGGATATAGATGTAGAACACACCAAGGCAATTAGGGATTAAATTATGATATTTCCCAACTGTGTAGCTTAGTGTGTGTTCAACCTGTGAACTGTGTAGGGTTGGCGACTGGGGAAACACGCTCTAGCATACTGTAGCCCAAGCTCTGTGAGTAACAATTGTGTAAAGATATGTTCAACTGAGAATGTTTTCTGACTGTTTAACAGAACTGTTTTCTGAAATAATTATTGTTAATTGATTGAATGTATGTCCTATATTCTGAAATGTATTGTGGCATCCTTAGCAACTATTGTATACTGTTATTGTTACTGTTACAGAGACCTCTGTCGGTTCCCTCGTGGAACCATTACTGTTTACTGATTGATGGCCATCATTACTGTTCGGTCTTTAAGACCTACTGCTTACTGCTATGCTAATGGATGTACCACATATGACTGAATAACTGTTCTGACTGAAAGACTGGAATATTGTTTAATGAACTGTTTTCATTACTGTAAGGACATTTCATTCTTAACCTCTTTACGCATTATGTTATTCACTGGGCTTAGCTCACTGTTTATATATATATGTAGGTGCTCAGCCACCAGATCGGAGCTAGGAGCGTGGGTTAGGCTCCAGTTTTGTCAAGCCAGCCTATGTGCCTCACTGCGAGGTTCCGAGTTGCCATGTCATGGCTTCGGGGTGTTTTGTTTTTCCCCGTCTGTCTCCGTACTGTTTTGGATTACTGTATAGACTGTCAGCTACTAACTGTACTGTTATCAAGGGATAAGGTCCCTTTACTGTGTGACTGTAAATTTTGTATAGACTGTACTGTTTGAATGTGTGAATGCATGAAAAATCTTTTTGGCATACAGACTGTCACAGCTCAATGGACATTATTTACTTATTGTATTGGCTTCCGCCAGGCCCTGAACTCTATTTCACTGTACTACTGTTAAGCAGGCCTTCGATAATCTCGGATTACTGGCCGGTTACGGTGCTAAACCCATAGGGCCGGGTTTGGGTCGTGACAATCTCGCTCGAGCAAAGAAACCCAAAACATAGTCCTCGCTCGCTCGAGCCAAGAAATGTAACTCACAGGTCCAGAACTGGACGTAGACGCACGCTCGAGCGCAAGACTTCTCGCTCGACCCACCAGACACAAAACTCAACTCTCGTTCGAGCGAAGGAACCTTGGCTCTAGCGAAGGAACTAAAACAAAGAGTTCGCTCGAGCGACAAAAGCCTCGCTTGAGCGAAGAGACCAAAATCTGGGTAGCAACCATTTGCTCCCAACACACCCAACCTGTTACAAACCTGCCCAACACATCCTGAAACTCATATACAAGGAATTAAAGGACGAAAACAAGATATAAACAACAACCAACACCACGGAACCTAAGTCCGGAATACAATAAACAATGGAGGGAAAACCGGGATCACTATATTCTATTGGTTAATCCAACTAAGAAAAAAAAATACTCTAATTATCTTTTAAATTTGAACGAACAAAATTTTTTTAATTATCCTTCAAATTTGAATTTAAAAATTTCAAATTCTCAACATGAATTTTTAGAATTTTTATATTTTCAAATAAGTAAAAAACTTTCTATTGGTTTACCCAACTAAGAAAAAAAAACTCTTTAAATTTGAATGAAAAAAAAAACTTTAATTATCCTTTAAATTTGAATTTAAAAATTTAAATATCCAACTTATATAGAAAATCATGTCAATTAAAAACATAAAAAAATAAAAATGATCTATGCTTAAAAAAAGATCTATACTTTTGAATTTCAAAATTCAAAAACATATATCCTACTTAATATGAGAAGTATTAATTTCTTCCAATAGTGCCTTCCTAAAAATGATAAAAGACCTTTATCTTTACAAACCCTAAACAACCAAAAAATCCAATGTAAGCAAACTCCATATTCAATCTCTTTCCCGAGGCCAACCAACTCTCTGCAAATCTACGTGTGTAAAAATGTTAGTCTCTCTCTTAATGCTAATAGTCTAAGTTTGAAGTAGTTGAAAGTTGAAGTGTAGCATTGAGTTATGAATATGTAATTGTTACATATTGAACCATGTAAATTTATCTATATATTTGTATACACATGTATTTAGCTATCTTTGTTGTTCTCACATGTATGATTTTATAGATAAAAAAAAATAACAATAATCATAAAAATATTACAAACATTCCTAAAATTAAAAGGCTTTTTTTGTTAATTTTATTTATTTATTAGGATTTGTATATACAACACATACAAAATTATTCATTATTTTATACGAGTCGAATTCAAGTTTATCAATGGGATGAAGAGTGGAGGCAACTTGAGATTAGAGAAGAGAGGTTGCGGGTAGGGGTAGAGGTCGACTGTAACGCCCTCAAAATAAGACATAGCCCAACTATTCAGATAATCCATAAAGCATAATAAAAGATTACATATTGCATTCATCCGAGTATTCATTACAAAAAGTATTACATGTTGACAACAAAAGTAAATGCCCTACGCCTTACAACTTTCCAAGTCAACACTTGGTTACGAAATAAGAGAGTTCTAACTCATGACATATTAAGCCCTTGGCTTGAATTACATGTAACACAAAAGATAACTACAAAAATAAGCATTTAGCTTCTAAACCTTCCAACCTACAACCTTGGAGGCGGCATATCACCTGTACCTAAAAATGATGTCCCATATAGGGTGAGCCAAAGCCCAGTAGAGATATACTAAACCGAATATGAGAAATAACTAAAACATTAGCATTCGACAAATGATTAACACTTGTAAACCAACTCACAACATTTCCCAACTTCAACTACAATTGCATCATATTCCATTCCACTTGTCTGTGTTTATCCAATCCGATTTATAGACATGGTTCATTATTTAACCAAATAATTTAAATGAGACTACAACTCATCTTGTTAACATTTCAATGATTCCCAATTCAACACGAAACTACAACTCATATCATTCACACTTCCATTATCAACAATTCAAATAAGACTACAACTCATATTATTACAACACTTCAATCATCAACATCATTCAGATGTATAAAAGGTTTCGGGACTTTTACCCTAGACACTCCGGCCAACTTAGTTATCAATGGAGTCCATCCCCTATCTCCTCTCAAACAATGGAGTACATCCCCTATCTCCTCCCACATACTGGAGTACATCCCCTATCTCCTCCCACACAAATATACATATGCAATGTATTTAAACACTTCATCATAGACAATGATCAATCAATACACATATTCGATGTATTAATCCAACCGTCATATTCAATGGCATAACTCAGTCGATTAGTTTCAGTCTTCCCTAATTAACATGCAGTGACTACAACAAACACGACTATCCTCCACCGATAGCCCAAAACAGTTATCTCTAAACAGATAATAAATTTATCAAACAGATAAATAATCAACATTTTCATAGGTGAGTGATAAATTAATCCAACCACACCATTCAATCCCAAAACTTCCCAATTTCATATTTCCATAACTTTCCCCAAATTAATTATACAAATTAATTATTTAATTTCAATTAGGGCTTTTCCCCCTTTTCTCAAATATTGATCCTAAGACCAAATTCCACTAATTCAACCCACAAACCCTCATTCCCAAGGCCTTATATGCACATGGAGCTTTAAAACACAAAACCCCTCTTTATATAATTTCAATACAAACCTAACTTTCCCAAATTTCCCAAACAACACCATCTATACAAAACACCCAACATTTAGGTCAAAACTCATAGAAAGGAGTAGGTTATCCCTACCTCAAGTGGAGAAGATGAACCAAGCCAGTGGTAAACTCCAAAGATGGCGAAATCAACTTCTATTCGGATGAAAATGAAGGTCTTGAGAAGCTCCAACACTTTAATGAAGACACAAGGGTTGGGTCTCACTAAATCAAGATCAAAATGGCTTTAGAGAGAGAGAGAGAGCCGAAAAAGTGATTCAAAATGGCTTCTTCTCAAATTGAAATACACACAGTCCGCTCGAGCGTGGGGCGCCCCACTCGAGCGTGAAAACGGACACTCGAGCGTCGAAAGCACTCTTCCAACTTCTGCAGACCTGAGAAAAAATATTGAAGGCTAAAGAATCCCGCTCGCGCGTCAGACTGCCCGCTCGAGCAGAGGAGCAAATGCAAAAGGGTCCGCTCGAGCGTGAAAAGCCTCGCTCGAGCGAGAAGGCCAAAATCTGGGCAGAAGCTATTCGTTTCTAAACACAACCAACCTGTTTCAAACCTGCCCAACACATCCCAAAATTCAAATACAAAGAATTAAAAGACGGAAACGCGATATAGACAACAACAATCATCCACAGAACCGAGTCCGGAATACAATAAACAATGGAGGGAAAACCGGGATCGCTATATCGACTTGGGGGAAATGTAAGGAAATGAAGTTAAAAGTAAGGGGTGATCGTGTAGTAAATGTGCTTTAAATAAGATTCGATGTGGTCAACAAAGATGAGATCAAAATTAGAGAGATGATTATTGGTAAAGAGTGGAGACTTGACTAGTGTTATTAGAGTATATCATGTTACTCTTAGAAATAGATAGTTCATAAATTTATAAATCAACGTATAAGATAGTCGCATGTATAACTTCATTTCACAAATAATTAATTATTTTTAAAATATTAAACATTTTACGTAAAAAATTGTATTAAATAAAAATTTAATAAAATTTAAATTGAAAATTATGATTTGTTTTGAAACTTCACTTCTTTGATCAAGTTCTATCCTAAAAATAAAATCTGTGAACTAGCTTAATCTTATCTGAAATAATTCTTTTAAATGTAAATATAATTTAATATTAGACATATTTTAAGAATAAATATATAATTTCTTAATTGAAGTTATAAAAAATTTTACTACACCACTTATAATATTTAATCCAGTATTAGCTCATACCCATCATAACTTAACAAATTATTAAACATAAGCTTAAATTGATTATTATTAATTGCTTTCATTGATTGACCGATAATTTTTAAATCAAGCCCAAGGTAGAACTAGAACAAGTTCCATATTTTAGGTCAACTTAGTATTATATAATTTTTTTCATACATAAATATACTTAATTATTTATGTAATAATTTTTAACATAAATATATAAATTTTTTACAAAAAAATAAAAAATAAATATGACAAAAATATACATATATTTTCTTATTTTGATTATAGAAAATAATCATAATATATTTACCAATTTAAATATAAAAAAAATGGATTAAGTGATCATGAATTGGGTATGAATGAAGATAATTCCCTAAGAATTTAATTATTGGCATAAAAATTGATCTTAATCTAACTTCTAAATTACTTTTAATGTTTAATGCAAGTACTATCTCTCAAATTAGTTCATACTATTCAAAACCTAAGAAATTATAATATAATTTAAACATAAAATTTAACTTGATTATTACCAATTATTTCTATAATTGATTGAACAAATTTTAAATTAGGTTTAAAGTATGGATAGAACAATGCCCATATTTTAGATTGACCTTGAATAGTTTTTTCACACATAAATATATTTAACTATTTATGTAATAATTTTAAATATAAATATAAAATTTTATCAAAGTTTGAATTTTTTTAATAACTATGCATAAACAAGTGCATATGGCTTATTTTATTATAAAAAATATTAACATATATTTATTTATCAATTTAATAAATAAATGAGTTAAGAAGTTTATACTTAAGCATAAACACAATTTTCTAATGATCAGGTCCGTGGCCAAGTTGAGATAAATGTTGAGTCAATTAGATTATGTCATTTTTAGTGTCTAGCACAACTATATATTCTCAAGTCAAACTCTTATTCTTTTGTATTCGTGAATTATGGCATAGGAGAAACTATAATTTTATGCCCAAGTAGACATATTTTTAAACTTTTACAAAATAGACAATGGGTAATTAATAAACTGACAAATACATTTATTATATGATTGGGTTATCTCTGATATAAAATAAACTAAATTGCAATAAAACAAAATGCATTTATATTTGATTGTAAATATATGTAACGCCCTCAAAATATGATATAAATCAACCATTCATAAGATCTATAAATATAATAGAAATGTTATATTTTCATTCATCAGGGTCTATATTATAAAAGATATTACATGTATTACACTTTCATAAATGTTCATCTTGAAACTATAGCATGTAACTCTAATTGATAATAACAAAATAAATGCCCTACGGCCTTACATCTTTCCAAGACTTCGCTTGGTTACAACGAAAAAAGAGTATAAGTCTCTATACAAGTAAAGCCCTCAGCTTGAAGAAACATTCAACACAAAATGAAATAGCAAAATGGAGCCATCAGCCCTTAAACCTCATAAGTTATGTCCTTGGAGGCGGCATGTTACCTGTACCTGAAAATGGTTTCCCAAGTAGGGTGAGCCAAGGCCCAGTAGAGATATGCTAAAACAATATATGAGATTTAACTAAGATATCAGCATCAGATAAATATTCAATACTTGTTAACCAACTTACACCCTTTCCATGACCAATCAATCTCGACACTCATATCTCAGTCCATTTCCATTCATTTATTCAAATCAATTCATTGATATAGTTCATTGTTATCTAAACAATTCCAAACGAGATTACACTCATTTATTAACACTTCATTAACAACCATTATTCAAGCACTTCAATTTTCTTGCCATTTTACGGAATTCACATCCGAGGGAACCGGCACCCATATATATACAAGATTTCGGGACTTTCATCCTAGACACTCCGGCCAACTTAATTTTCAATGGAGTCCATCCCCTATCTCCTCCCAAACAATGGAGTACACCCCCTATCTCCTCCCAAACAATGATACATATATAATGTATTTATGAACCTATCATATGCAATGACTACCACATTCACATATCCAACAATTTAATCAACCCGTTATATTCAATAACATAATCCGCATGATTAGTTTCAATTTACCTAATCCTCATGCAGTTTTTACAACAATCATAGCTATCTTCCACCGATAGTCCAAAACAGATATACAATCTATCAAACAGATAATTTATCATATTTTCCATAGGTGAGTGACTTATCAATTCCACTTACACATTTCATTTACATATCCTCTCAATTCCATAACCCTTATACCAATTTTGTTATTTACTCAAATAATTCATTTAACTCATATTAGGGCAAATCTCCCCATTTTCCAAATATTAACTTCATGACCCAATTTCACCAATTATACTCAAATAATATCATGTTCAAGACCTCACATACACATATGGAGCCAAAAATAGAAAACCCCTCTTTCAAAATTCAAACCCAAACCCTAACGTCACTCGAATCATCCCAAAATCTCACCATTTATACAAAATGACAAATACCTAGGTCAAAACCTATATTAAAGAGTAGAATAGCCCTACCTTAAGTGTAGAAGCCCAAAGGAGATGAGTCAAGCAAGAATGGGGCTTCGAAAGTGATGAATCCAACTTCCAATCGGATGAAATGAAGATCTTGAAGAGTTTAATCTTTTTATCAAAGGAAGGAGGGTGAGGAGATCACTAGATCTAGGTCAAAAAGTAGAGAGAGAGAGAGAGAGAGAGAGAGTATTTTAGAGAGAGAGGCTCTCAACTTTAGGGTTTTGGGTGAAAAGAGATGAAAAAATTATGTAAAAAGTCACTTTTACGATCTGATAAACGCGCAGTCCGCTCGAGCGGAGAGTTTGACGCTCGAGCGTCAGACACATGAATTTGTCCCGTTCGAGCTCAAGAAAGGTCGCTTGAGTGCCAAGACACAACAACAAGGCACTACCCACTCGAGCGTAAAATACATACTTCTAGTATTTCTGCAGACAACAGACAGTCCGCTCGAGCGCAAGAAATGCCGCTCGAGCGCCACCTGCTTGAGTGTAGAAAACACTCCTCCAGTACTTTTGTAGACACGCAAAATACTGAGAATGTGCAAACCTCGCTCGAGCGCGAGAAGTCCCATTCGAGCGGAAGACTAAAATTCTGGGCAACAAGGTTTAGGAAAAACAAGTACCCAACCTGTTCCAAACACAACCACAACAACCCAAAGACAACTTTACCACTTTCAAAGGTACATAAGGGAAGAAAGAGATAGACAATAATATAAAAGCATTAAAGCCGAGTCCGAGACATCAAAAGAGTCGAGTCAAGCGAGACAAACCCATTATGGTACCAACCACTTCCCACGTATCCAAAGTATTCAAATCTAGTACGCTCTGATACCAAGTTGTAACACCCCCAAAATATAATAAGAATAATCCATTCATGAGATCTATGAGCATAATGAAAATGATATGCTTTCATTTATTAGAGTTTATATTACAAAAGGTATTACATGCATTATACATTCATAAATGTTCATTCTAAATCTACAACATGTAATACAAGTTACTAACAACAAAATAAATACCCTACGGGCTTACATATTTCCAAGATAGGACTTGGTTACAACAAAAGAGAGTCATAAGCTCTATACATTTAAAGCCCTAGGCTTGAATAAACATTTAAATACAAAAAAAATATATATATATATCAAAATAGAGCCTTCAGCTCTTAAGTCCTGCCAAGCTATGTCCTTGGAGGAAGCATATCACCTGTACCTGAAAATGGTTTCCCAAGTAGGGTGAGCCAAACCCCAGCAGAGATAAACTAACAGAGTATATGAGGTTTAATTAAGATATAAGTATCAGATAAATGTTCAAAATTCATAACCAACTTATATTCTTTCCAAGACCATTCAGTATAGATAACCATTTCTCAATCCATTTCCATTCATTCAGTTTAGGTTAATCTATTAACCAAATTCATTATTATCTAATCAACCAAAATGAGACTACAACTCAATGGTTCACAATTCAATACATTCATCACTCCAACACTTATATTTTGCCATTTTACAGAGTTCTCATTCGAGGGAATCGACACCCATATATACACAAGATTTCGGGACTTTCACCCTGGACACTCCGGCCAACTTAATTTTAAATGGAGTCCATCCCCTATCTCCTCCCAAATAATGGAGTACATCACATTTCTCCTCCCAAACAATTATACATATACAATGTATTAAAAATATCGTCATATACGATGACTATCCACAACACATATTCAATGTTGCAATCATACCGTCATATTCAATGACATAATTTAAATGACAGGTTTCAATTCACCTAGTCCTCATGCACTTTCTACAACAATCATAGCTATCCTCCACCGATAGTCCAAAAACAGATATTTCTAAATAGATATACAATCTATATAATAGATAATTTATCAAATTTCCATAGGTGAGTGATTAATCAAATCCAACTACACCATCCATTCACACATCTTCCCAACTTCATATTTCTAATATCAATTTCATTATTTATACAAAATAATTATTTGACATAAATTAGGGCAATTTTTTCCATTTTTCCAAGCATTAACCCCAAGGCCAAATTTCACCATTTTAACCTAAGGTAACCTCATGTTCAATACCCCACATTCATTTCTGGAACCCAACATAGAAAACCCCTCTTTTTAATTTGAGCCCAAACCCTAGTTTACCCAAATCACTTTCAAATCTCATCATTCATACACAACAACAAATATCTAGGTTAAAAACCATATTAAGGTGTAGAATATCCCTACTTCAAGTGTAGAAGCTCAAAGGAGATGATGAAGAACTTCAAAAGTGCCCCAAATTCGGTTTGACTTGGATCAAAGGGAGGCCCTTGAGATGCTCTAACTCTTTAACAAAGGGACTAGGGTTGAGAGATGCTTAGATCTTGAGGTATTTGTCGAGAGAGAGATTTTTAGAGAGAGAGAATGCTGGATTAGGGTTTTTTTGCCAAAAAGGAAATCAAAAAGTGATATAAAACTCTCTGCTACGAATTGATATACGTGACCTTCGCTCGAGCAAAGGAGTTGTTGCTCGAGCGACCAGACACAACAAGTGACCTCGCTCGAGCGCAAGAAGCGTTGCTCGAGCGTAGAATGCATAGCTTCAGAAGTTTTGCAAACGCACACACTCGCTCGAGCGCAAGAAGCCTCGCTCAAGCGAAGAACTTCACCTTCCCAGAAATTCTGCGTCTAGAAAAGAAACCTGAGGACTCTCAATTCTCGCTTCAGTGCAAGAGACCTCACTCGAGCGAAGGAGCAAATTTTATAAGACTTGTTCGAGCGCAAGTGTCACGCCCCAAGCTCCGTGACAACGCCGCACACTCATTTAGGTGAGCATGCAAGGCTAAGAGTCCAACACATAACCAACAATATAAAATACTCAAATTAAATCCTTTAATATCATAATGCTAAAAACCATACAAATAGACAATTCTTATCATATGAAATTGTCCACCAAGTCCACTAATAAAATAATAATAATAATAATGATCCAAATACTTAAATCATAGTCCTACTCTCGGCACTCCCACAAGTAAAAACCCCGCGCAGCTCTACTCCTCAGAATCTGAAAAATAAAATAAGGGTAAGCCAGACAGCCCAGTAAATAACCAACCATCACTGCTAGCTGGATCAAGTATACAAAAATAAATAAATAAATCGATGACCAATAAATATAATTTTTCTACAGTTCAATAAATGAACAATTATTTGTAAGATGGTTTCATAGCTAAAAATAAACAATGTACAATACGTTTTAAATGAAAAGCCAATGTGATAATTCAAAGTAATTCGTTGTTTAAATCGATGGTTCGATATTCAGATAGTTCAATTATTCGATTCACAAAACCCAAGTCTTAATGACTACGGTCACTTAGCCCGTGACAAGGCCCAGAACCACACATAGGCCGGTGGTAAAGCCCCAAAAGAAACTAGTTTCTGTGCCAATAAATAACCCCCATTGGCTAGGGTCCAAATCATAGTCAGACTAGAGTGATGTTCAAAATTCAAACAATACACAACTTTCAAATAAAATATTCAATATTTTCGGAATAAACATTTGGTACAATTTTCAGAATAGTTTTACAAAATATTCAAATAACTTTCATAATAATATTCGATATTGTTTTATACTTGACCCATGTTTTATTTTAAGAGAACACGAAGGCTATAAATATATATTTATTATTTTAAACGATTCGATAGGAATAAAAATGAACCAACAGTGATAGAGGGTTACTTACCTCAAACAGCTAAAATAACACTCCAACACCAACTCCAAACACCCAACTTCACCACTTCAATCTCACAAACCTAATAAATAAAACCTCAAATAAATTAATATTTTTTTACATGTTACATATACCCACAAAAGCCCCACCATATTAGATTAATGTATTGCTTTAATATCCAAGAGATCAAACCATTCAACCCAACTTTATAGCCAAACACACCCTTACCCATGATACAAACTCCATTGTTTCTATTACCCACCCAAAGTTACACTTACACATTGCACCCAATTCTCAAAACCTAAGTAGGCACCTATAGATCTTCCAAATCCCCTTAATGCATTGATTGTTAAATTCCTCAACATAAGCTTAATAATTAACAGTAAAGATAGATTTTACCTTAACCAATGGGTGTCCCAAAATCACCAACGTGCTGCCTCCAATCCCTATTGTAGCCTCACTTGAACCTCTCTTCTCTTTTTCTTTTCTTTTTTTTCTTTTACCTTCTCAAACCCTAGCCACCTATGGAGCAATTCCTAGCCTTTGTTTTGTTTGTTCCCAAGACTTAAAGCCACAATATATAGGTGGGCTTATTAACCTAATTTCTCAAAGTTACAAAATTACCCATCTAAGTAATAGAAAATATAATGCCATCTCATAACTAATTCTTTGATATTAATAAATGACCCATATAAATTAATTTAATTACTAATCTATCCAACAAAATAATCCTACACACAACTTGGGTTTTACAGCAAGAAGCCTTGCTCGAGCGAAGAAGTCAAAATCTGGGCAACAACAATCAAGACCAACTAACAACCAACATGTTCCAAACACGCCCAAGACATTCCAATACTCAAACCCAAAGACAAAAGAGGGAAACAAAACATGGATAACAATATTAAACCATGGAACCCGAGCCCGGAATATAACAAAGGTCGGGTCAAAACCAGAATCGCCATACCAAACATATATTAATAACATCATAAATCAGAGTAAATAGTTCTTTCATTACATAAAGTTAATGACACAAAAACGTTTAACGTAAGTAAATACCCTATTGGCTTACACCTTTCCAAGCCCTAACTTGGTTACAACAAAATAAGCTTCGCTTAACACATTGAAGCCCTTGGCTCTACAAAAGAAATACTCAAAAATAAAGAAGCTCTTGCTTCCAGAAGTCCCTCCGAGATATTGCCTTGGTAGAGGCATATCACCAACACCTGAAAATGTTATTCCCAAATACGGTAAGCCACAGCCCAGTAGGAATCATCTTACACGGTATATGAAATTTAGCAAAGGTATAAGTACAATATGTATATACAATGCCTGTGATAAAATGTCCATAAATTCTTATATTCATAATACATCAAATTTCCAATCATAGTCTGGTTTCCTCCAATTCATTTCCAATTCGTTTATTTGCTTCAATTCATGAGTCAATTTCATTATTTTTCAACAACCAAACTCAGACTCCAACTCAGTGGTTTTCCAATCATACAAATCATACATAAACACTTCAAATTGCCATTTTACGGATATTTTGTTCGCACGATTGGCACCCATGTATAGTTTTAATTTGCCATTTTACGGATATTTCATCCGCGGGATCGACACCCATGTATAGTTTCAGGACTTTCACCCAAGGCACTCTGGCCAACTTAATTATAATGGAGTCGATCCCCTTTCTCCTCCCAAATGATGGAGCACATCTGTAACGCCCGGATATTTACACCATAATATGCTACCAACCCAATATATGAACAATAAGCAAAGGTATACAATTCAATAATGGGAATCTATCACATTCTCTTAAATTTCTTGTCAAGCTCAAAGTAATAAAATTACAATACACGGTAATATAAAAATATCTATCTAAATTGCCATAAGGGCTTACACCTTTCAAGACTAAGAGCCTTGATGCAAACAAATAAAATTCCTAACTCGACAAACAAAATCAATGGCTGTAGGTGAACACCATCAAAGAAGTTTCGATGCTCCACATTGAATTCCATTCGCTTTTCCACACTATCATGGTACACCTTTAACACCTGAATTTTTAGGATATCCAGCCCATGAAAAATGAGTGAGCTTTGATGCTCAGTAGGAAATAAACTTAACAACAAATAAGTATGCTCAAAGTGATTATGTTCATGCAATGTCATGCCATGCATACAACTTATCTTTATTAGAAAACTAATTTGTAAAATGCTAAATTCGTATTCCAAGTTTGACCCAATTTGTGAACCATTGAGTTAACCATGAACCATCATTTTGCAACTAATTCCACGTTAAACACTCTCCACATTTATTGGCCACCAAACACAGTAGGGAAAGTGGGCACCTCTTGCTTTTAGAAAACCTCCACATTTACCGGCCACCAAGCCCGGAGGGGCAATTGGACACCCATTTAATTTTTAAAACATCTCCACATTTTCCGGCCAGCGAGCATGGAGGGGCAATTGGACACCCATCAGTCATTGTAACTTTTCCCTCATATTTACCGGCCTATAAGCACGGAAGGGCAATTGGGCGCCTTTACCAACATACCGATAACATCCCCACATTTTCCAGCCTACCAGCATGGAAAGGCAATTGGGCACCTCCACACACAACACATTTCAAAATAACCCATTTTTAATTAACTCTACACATTTGATCCCAAAGCCATGAAGATACAATGTAATGCAATGCAATTGGTTTGCCAATATCATAGTGTGCATAGGGTTCAAATCATTATTACAAGAATAATTAACATAAAACATAAGCTAGGCAATCTCAACAATTTCCATAATCATCTCATATAAGCCCTGTTTGGTAGAGCTGTGGGAAAGTGCTTATAGCTTATGCCTAAACAGCTTATAGCTTATAACTTTCAGCTTAAGCTGATTTCCAGCTTATTCTTAAAGCATCTCCTGCCCCACTCAAAGAATAAGCTGATTTCTGACTTCCACAAAGCTATAAGCTATAAGCTAAACCAAACACATCAAAATAGCTTAAATTAAGCTGAAAGCTGAAATAAGTTGTAAATAATTTCTGCCAAACAGGCACATAGCAACATCAATCCCAAATTCTCCATTGTTCCAACATCATGTAAATATCAACTCAAACAACTCCAATTCCACTTTTAAACATTACTTAGGTAAGTTATCTCATTTCCATTAAACTCCCGAGATAAGGTTTCAAAATGATTGAATCCACAACTTCTCTCCCCACACTAGTTTCATCAAATTATTAGGATTTACCCATTTCATAGTCTCCATGTATTCCAATACCATATTAATGCCAATTTTAACATAAAACAATCAATTAGTTTCAAAATCCCATTTTTACTCAACATTTCAAACCTAGGGTTTTAAAGAAAATTGGGGGTATTCCTCTTTTCTTAGTTTAATCCTCAAATCATCAATTACTATTTATCAATATGCTAAAACATTCAACACCCTTTGAAAAATTTGAGTGAAAACCCCATTTATACTTAAACAACTAGCCATTAATGCTTTCTAATCCATAATCAACTCAAAATCCAAAAATGTCACCAAAATCACTTTGAATCATAAATATTCAAGGCTAAGAGAACTCCTTACCTCAAGATTGGAAGCAAAGAAGCTAGATCAAAAGCATCCTTTCGAAAATCCAAAATCTAATTGGTTGAAAATGTTGACCTTCTCTTGTTCTTCATCGTTGATGCAAGATCCATGGTGGATTTGTTTGTAAAAATTGATGAAATCAAAGTTTTGAGGGCTAGGTTTTTGGACATAAAGGATAGGAGGAGAGGAGGAGAAGAGAGGAAGAAAAACTAAGGTTTTTGGGCCAAAAAGTCACTTTTAATGTCTGTTAGCGACCTGGTCGCTCGGGTGAAGGAAGCTTGGCTCGAGCGTAGAAAGAAGCTCCCAGAATTTCTAAAAATCGCACAGTTCGCTCGAGCGAAAAAAAGATCGCTTGAGCAAGCATGCTTCCAGCACAGAAACTCAAAATTCAAACAAGTATAACTCTCTCGTTCGGACTCCGTTTTAGGTCGTTCTTGTGTTCAAATCGAAGCCCTGGAAACAAGCTTTCCAATGGTTCTAGCCTCACATTCAAATTCATAGTATGGAAGGATAAAAGGGCAAAAGAGTGAAGGTTGGTCAAAAACAAAAACTCAAATTTGGGGCTTTTGATCTAATCTTGCCTAAACACCTTGCTAAGACTTCAATCAAGGTTCCAAACATCACCCAAGGGTCCTCAATTATAATATTTAAGGTTCACTTTGCCAACCCATCAATACCAAGAGTCCAACAACCATACCCATTGTAAGGTGACGGGCACCAATTTACACCAATCCAATATGTATTAGGTTCTGAGTCATCACAACATCTCCTTTCCACTCCCAAATAATCACACATATACAATGTATTTAAGCATATAATCATACGTGGAGTACATCCCCTTTCTCTTCCCAAATAATCATGCATATACAATGTATTCACAACATAATCATATTCAATGATAACCAACCATGGACTAGTTTCAATTCACCTAATCCACATGCAATTTCTACAACAAGCAAAGCTATCCTTCACTGATAGCCCAATATAAGTATTTCTAAACAGATATACAATCTCATGACATATAATTATTCAAATTTCCAAAGGGTGAGACATATCGACCATTCAATTTCACCATCTATTTCAATACTTGTCCAATTCCATGTTTACAACATCAATTTCATGTATTTATACAAAATAAATTTAATACTTATTTTAGGGCAAACCCCCCTCTTCTCCCAATTCTCAACCAAGTGCCAAAATCAACTAATTTGACACAATACAACACTATTTTCAAACCCCAACATCTTTTATTTCACCTTCACCCAAAACCTCTCTTTTCATCCACACCCAAACCCTAGGTTTGTCTAAAACATCCCCAAACCACACCATTGTTACACAAATGACAAATATCTAAGCTAAATAACATACGAAGGTGTAGAAAAATCCCTACCTCAAAGAGAGAAGGCGAACCAAGCAAGAGTGAAACTCCAAGAACACCGAAACCCACTTCTATTCGGATCAAAATAAAGATCTTGAGACGCTCTACCTTTTTCTCAAAGGCACTAAGGTGAAGAGATCAACGGATCTAGATGAAATAGAAGAGAGAAGGTGTATTTTAGAGAGAGAATGTGTAGATCTAGGTTTTTGGGAAGTTTTAGAGAGAGAGAGAGATGAAAAAGTGATTCAAAATATCATCTTCACGGACTGTTATACACGCAGTCCGCTCGAGCGTGGAAAGTGACGCTTGAGCGTCAGACACAAAGTTTCGTTCGAGCGTGAGAGATAGCGCTCAAGCGTGGAATATACATTTCCAAAAATCTTACAAACGAAGGACCCCGCTTGAGCGTAAGACTGGGCGCTCGAGCGTCTACTACACTCTCCCAATGTTTGCAGATCTACAAAAATATTGAAAGGTGACAAATCCCTCTCGAGCGAAGGAGCAAAATTTATGAAGCCTGCTCGAGCAGAAGAGTCAAAATCTAAACAACAAAGGTTGGGAAAAATAAGTAACCAACCTGTTCCAAACGCACAACTACAACCCAATAACCAAAATAAAGGGAAAGACAATGGAAAATAAGATATGAATAACCATTCAAAACCATACCAACCTGAGTCCGGAACACAAGAAGTGATGGGTCAAAACCGGAATCGCTATAACTATTATATGGCAAACTAAAAAAATGTAATTAGTTAAAAATAATAATAATTATTATTGAGTTTCACATAGTTTACGATATCATCTAATATATGGCAAACAAAAATTATGAAACCCTTAGAAAATAATAATTTATTTATATTTTATCATAGGTGTAGTTTTTGTTCCTAAAAATAAAAATTAAAAAGTGCAATTTTATAATTTATCATAATTTATGTTTAATTTTTACTAATTACATTATGATTCATGTTATTATTATTTAGAACTTAAAACAAGCATTAATGGTAGGAGAAAAAAAATCATAAGAGAAATTGTGATAAAAATAGTTAAAATTTAATTAATTTTATCTTTTTACTGTTTAATTTAATCTTAAAATTAATTATTAATTATTGATTTGAAACTATGCATGGCACGGGTTTTACGCTAGCATATATATATATATATAACTAGTGTTTTTTCTTTTTTTATGTGACACATTCTAAGCTTAATTTTTTTTTTTGTTTCTAAAAAAAACCAAATTAGCATGCCTTTTCTATTTACATATAAATTTCTATGCAAATTCAATTTCAATTATAATAATTAATTTTATATGGATTTTATTTAAGAAATGCTTACTTTTCAAATATATAATTGTAATTTAATTATTATGATATTTGAAAAAAAATTATCTTGATATATAAATAAATAAGACAGAATGTGCTTAATTATGTATATCACAGGGATCAAATTAATTTTCTTTTATATTTTATATTTTTTTCTATCTTATTGATGTCTTAATATTAATTTATATTTAATTTTTTATTTAACATGAAATTATTTATTACAAAACATTTATATTTAATTAAATTTTATATATCTATATACAATATGGATGAATAATTCAAAAAGAATATTAAAGAAAAAATCAATGCTCTACATAATTATTTTATGTGTTTTCTTCTTAATCTAGTCATAACATATTTATATTTAATTTTTTAAATAAATTTTGTGTAGTTCTATTTCTACATTTTTTTATTTTCTCAATAAATATAAATATAAAAATAAAAATAAAAATAAATAATTAGAATTGATTTAGTTTTATAGTACTAAATTCTCATTATAATTTACTATAACTATTATTTTTAATATCAAAATGAGTGTTTATTTTACTATCTTATAATTTAATATATATCATATAAAATTATTATATGATTATTACACTTTTATAGCACAATAGAACTAAAATTATCAAAATAAACAAATAATTTAACTAAATTATTCTATATAAATATTCAAGCAACATTTTTATAGAACGATAAGACTAAGATTATTAAAATAAATAATTAGAATTAATATTATTATTTTGTAACACATTTCATAATATAAAATATCATTACATTAACTTCATTGTGATTTTGTATTAGATATTATAGCGATCCCAGTTTTCCCCCGACCTTCGTTGTGTTCCGGACTCGGATTCCGTGATTGTGTACTGTTGTCTATGTCTTGTTTCCTTCCTTTAATTCTTTAAAATTGAGTTTAGGGACTTGTTGGGTGAGTTTGGAACAGGTTGGTTGTTAGTTAGTTTAGGATGTTGTTGCCCAGATTTTGGCTTCTTCGCTCGAGCGAGATTTCTTGCACTTGAGCGAGCCTTGTGTATTTGCTTCTTTGCTCGAGCGAGGTTTCTTACACTCGAGTGAGAATTGAGGGTCTTCAGGTTTCTTCCCCAGACGCAGCTCTTCTGGGAAGGTGTAAGTTCTTCGCTCGAGCAAGGCTTTTTGCGCTCGAGCGAGCCTTGTGGAATTGTCTCTTCGCTCGAGCAACACTTCTTGCACTCGAGCGTGCGTCTGCGACTATGGCAGACCTGAAGCTTCACATTCTACGCTCGAGCGAGGTATTTTGTGTGTCTGGTCGCTCGAGCAACAACTCCTTCGCTCGAGCGAAGGTCGCATATATCAGCTCGCAACAGCGATGTCTTTCATCATTTTTTTGCACTCCTTTTCACCCAAAACCCTAATCCGGCTACCTCTCTCTCTAAAACTCTCTCTCTCTCTCTCTCTCTCTACAAATACTCCATGATCTAGGGTCTTTCTACCCTACTTCCTTTGTTAAAAAGATAGAGTTTTGCCTGAGCTTCCATTTGATCCGAAAAATGTGGAGTTTGGTCATCTTCAAAGTTTCTTCCTTCTTCTCCTTTGAGCTTCTCCACTTGAGGTAAGGATATTCTACTCTTTAATATGAGTTTTAACCTAGATATTTGTCATTTTGTATAAATGGTGGGATTTGGGAAGATTTTGGTGGAGTTAAGGTTAGGGCTTTGATATTTGAAAGAGGGGTTTTCCATATTTGGTACCATATGGGTATGAGAGGTCTTGAAACATGATGTTGCTTGGGTATAATTGGTGAAATTTGGTCTTGGGTGTAATATTTGGGAAAGAATTGCCCTAATTTGAACTAAATAATCATTTTGTATAAATAATGAAATTGGTATGGGAAATATAAAATTGGGAAAATGTGTAAATGAATGTAGTTGGATTTAATGAATCACTCACCTATGAGAATTTGATAAATTCTCTATTGATAGATTTATTTATCTGTTTAGAAATATCTGTTTTGGGCTATCGGTGGAAGATAGCTATGATTGTTGTAGAAACTGCTTGAGAATTAGAAAGATTGAAACCAATCAACTGAATTATGTCATTGAATATGTGATTTGATTAGTCATTGTATATGACAACGTGTTTAAATACATTGTATATGTATCATTGTTTGAGAGGAGATAAGGGGATGTACTCCATTGTTTGCGAGAAGATAGGGGATGGACTCCATTGATAATTAAGTTGGCTGGAGTGTCCAGAGTGACAGTTCCAAAATCTTATATATTTATGGGTGCCGGTTCCCTTAGACGTGGTTCCGTAAAATGGCAAGAAATAGAAGTGTTGGATTGATAAATATATTAAATTGTGAACCATTGAGTTGTAGTCTCATATTGGTTGCTTTGATAATAACGAATTTGATTACTTGACTTACCCGAAATGGAAGAATGGAAATGAATTGAGATATTGGTGACATATATTGAATTACCTTGAAAAGAATATGTGTTGGTTAAGAATATTGCACATTTATCTGATGCTCATATTTTAGTTAATTCTCATATATTGTTTAGCATATCTTTACTGGGCTTTGGCTCCCCCTACTTGGGAAACCATTTTCAGGTACATGTGACATGTCGCCTCCAAGGGCATAGCTTGGGAGGCTTTGGGGCTGAAGGCTTTTTTTTGCATATTTTGTTTTGTGTTTAATGTGAATTCAAGCCGAGGGCTTTATATGTATAGAGTTAAGACTCTTCTTTTGTTGTAACCAAGTGATAATTTGGAAAGATGTAAGCCCGTAGAGCATTTAATTTGTTGTTAACAATTAGAGTTACATGCTATAGTTTGAAGACGAACATTTATGAAAATGTAATGTATGTAATATCTTTTGTAATACAGACTCTGATGAATCAAAGTATAACATTTCCATTATGCCTATAGATCTTATAAATGGTTGTTTTATATAATATTTTGAGGGCGTTACAGATGTCATATTTTAAAAATGATTTACATACACGTGTAGTGTCTAATTTGATATTGATTGATTAAAATAATGAAATTTTATACTATAAAATTTTCCATTATTTTTTTTTTTCATTTGATTTTTGATAAATTTGATTAACACAAATAAAGATTTGATTTCATGTTGAGAATACACACATTTTTTTTTCTTTTTTTCTTTTTTTTAAACTTTGAAAAACTTATTTTATGAGCCCTTTTACATATGATCACACATATAGTGACCAAAATTTTCATCAATCATTAATAAATTTATTTCTATCTGACTTTCAATTATTAAAATTTTCTACTCATAAAATATTAAGACTTAAAATCAACGGAAAATTGCACTAACAGTCCTTGTAGTTTGGAGCTTGTGTCATTTTGATCACTGATTTTTTAATTGTGATATTTGACCCTAAATTTTGAATCTTATTCCAAATAAGGACAATCAAAGATGTTTCTTTTGCAAACAGTCCATTTCAATGGTAAAGTTGTCATAAAATTTATTTTGTGTTGATTAATTTGTATATTCTTTGCAATGTAATGGCATTTTTTTTAATGGATAATATTTACCATGTTTGTTTCCAGCTTTTTGAAAACACTTTTAAGAAAATTCTACTTTCTTATTTTTCGTATGTTTTTGTTTTTACTGAATTTTTTAATATTTTAAGCATTTTTTTAATTTTTAGACACACTTAACATAAATACACTTAAAAAGTATAATTTTTGTGCAAAAATCTTTAAAAAATTTACTAAATACCAATAATACTAAAAAAATACGAAAATTCAATATATTTTTCATATTTTTGTGTATTTATTAATTTTTTAAAATTTTTTTCCTAAATATTTTACTTTTTAGATACATTTAAGTAAGGTGTATCTAAAAAATATATAAAATGCTTAAATTTTAAAAATATTCACTAAAAACAAAAACAAAAAAACACGAAAAATAAAAAATTCAGCTTTTAGAAAACTAAAACCAAACATACTGGTTGGAACTTTTTTTTTTATAAAGTTCTATTTAGTTTGGTCTTCAGAATCTATTTTCAGATTTTTTTTTTTTAAGAAACTAAAAATTAAATTGGTAAAAAAAAATTAAAAACAGATTATTTTTATTTAATTTCTTCTTTTTAGACGGTAGAAATAAATTTTTTATATTTATCTTCGTTAAACTAATTTATATTTTTTCAAAAGTCGAACATGGCAATAACTTTGATGTCATTTTTAAACTAATCTATTAAATCAAAAAAATTAAAATTAAAAACATTTCATATATTAAACATATCGATTACACATTAAAACCTAATAATCATCCATCACATGATAACCATCCAAATTGTTAAGA
Source organism: Camellia granthamiana (assembly GCA_036172215.1). NCBI lineage: Eukaryota > Viridiplantae > Streptophyta > Magnoliopsida > Ericales > Theaceae > Camellia > Camellia granthamiana. The sequence continues at coordinate 28,145,894 of CM069910.1, read as the reverse complement.
ACAAATACAATCATCTATAACATGATAATCATCCAAAAAAATCAACAAAAATTACCATTCATTACATGATTATTATCCAAACACATACTAAAAATTAATTTGCTAAAAAATAAAATTGTAAAAGATTTATCATTTTTATATAATTTTATCTTTGGTGGGTAAAAATAATTTTTAAAAATTCAAAATAATTCTTTGACATTTATTTTTGTCAAGCTTGTTTATATTTTATCAAATTAACAATTTTGTCCTTGAAATTAAGTGACAATGTATTCAATTGTTCTTATTTGAAACGAAATTCAAAATTTAAGATCCAATATATCACAATTAAAAAATCAAAATAAAGTATATCACAATTAAAAAGTTAAAAATCGAAATAATACAAATTTCAACTAGGAAAATGAGTGGGAGCTCTAATTAGAGCTACCACTAATGATGTGGTAGTGGGTCCCATCCATTGCCACAGTATATGTTGCGTCTGTTTGTTTTTTTTGTTTTTTTTTTTTTTTTTCCACTTCATTAGTGGTGGGTTTAGAACCACGAAATTAGTGGTCTCTAACATGATTGTTTCAACTATTTCAACTATAAAAATTGTTAGCGTAACTCATCCTAAAATCAATACATCATTGATATAGATTATTGTACGGGGAGCAAATATTCCGGCGAGCCCGTACTCCTTTCTTCCAAGCCCCTGTCTGTCCGATCGATCTGCGAACACAACGGCGGTGAGCTACCCAGCAGTGTATGGCCGGAAAACCCCTCCGACGATCAAGTTAGAACACACACAGGGATAAAGAGAGAGGAGAGAGTTAAGTGTTTAGTGTAAGTCTCACCAAATGTTCATCTATCACGGCATGGGGGCGCAGACATGCTTATATACCTTCTGCGCCCCAAATCTACTCCCATTAGTCTCTCGACACGTGGTGCTGCTATCCCATCTATCAGCACAAATCTAGCTGAACGCTACCTAACCAAACTGCCAGCCCACACTACTGGGAGCTCGGCAGCCGGGCTGCAGTATCTCGGCTATCAACGGCCGTGATGTATAGCTAGCCAGAGCGTTCCGCTCGCCAAGCTCAATGACAACCAAGCTCGGTTGCATTCCGGCAAGCCGAGCTCGGGATAAGTCATGCTAGTTAGCCGTCGGCCTTCCTGCCGAGCTAATGCATAAGTCGTGGAACCAAGTGAGGCTGCGGTCATCTCGGCCGAACCCTCACTTGACCGGCTTCCGCACCAACAAGCCCAAGTAGCTCTGTTCCACAGCAACTGCGCCATTACCGAGCAAAAATCCTTTCTGGATGGGTCCAGGCTGCCACGGCCCAAATGTGTTCGGCCCACAATTTGTCTGGCCATTACCACGGCCCAATCCAAATCATAAATCTCCTTCTCAATTGCCCCTTAATTCCATCCGCGTAAGCGTGACTGGGATTACCTGTTCTGACCGGGATAATTCTTCCTCGGTTCACAGTCTACTAGACAGTGACCGGGCTAATTGACATACCTGTCTTCAAAACTTACTCGGTCGACGCCTCGACTTGCCATCCTAACTCTTCAGTACTGACGCCGCCGCCATTATGACACGTGTCGTGTACTGGTTGGCCTCGAGCAGCCAACCATCACGTCCCTTCAATTCAAATTTTTGGCGGTCTCAATAGCCTATAAACGCACCAAGTCCTCCTTCAATCTCCTTTTAGTGCCTTTCCTCCTTCCTCGTCGATCCAGAGCTCCTGCCCTTTCATTCTTGCCATTCCAGAGTTTGTGTTCGAAGGATAAGCTTCTGCCCTCAACTAGTAAGTCCTTCAACTCTTGTTATTGTTATTTCATTTGGTATTTCTCCTTTTAAGGCACCAAATCCGTAGGTTTTTGGACATACCCCTCCCCAAAACCCTCACTTGTCCCTGGTTTCTTCGCTGTTCTTCAATCCCAATGATGAACACTTGAAGATCTGGGGCGGACCGGGCTCCAGGTCTTCTTTTGATCCCAAAAAACACTGAGACCGAGCAAATTACAAGTTTGCCTTACCCTTAGTAGAAACCGAGGTAGACAAAGGGCTTGGTCGCTCGACCGGGCTAACATCTGGTCCGATTGAGCGACCGAGCTCCTTGGTCTACCTTCACGACCAAGGTGGTCTGGTGCTCTTCATGACCGAGCTAAAGTCAAGCTCATTTTGCGCGACCGCGCTTCCACTTACACTTGCCATCCTTTTCTTGCAGAGTCCAAGAGGACCACACACCAAATACCGAGGCTCTCAAAGACCGAGCAGCCATCAAACAAGCTTTGTGTCAATCCAATTCAACCGAGCTAAAACCAGTCGGCTAGACATGGGGCGCTACCGCTTCATGGTCGACTCCCCGGCCGCCCTAGCCGCGTTCCGGGAGGAATTCAGTATCCCGGACGACGTTCACCTTGAGCTCGGTGAAGAGGAAACGACGCCTTGGGGCAGACTAGAACAGTGCCCCTTCACCGTGCTTTCCATAATAGAAGGAGGCCTCCGCTTCCCGGTCAACCCCTTAATAAGTGAATTCCTATGGCGCACTGGGATAGCACCAACCCAGGTGTCGACCAACACTTACCGCATAATTAACGGGATCCACAAGTTGAACAACCGGCTAGGAACAAACCTAGGACTTGCCGAGATACTCCGCCAATATACCCTCGGTCATACAGGCGATGGCCTTGCCTATTACTTGAAAATCCGACCGGGCAAGAAGAAGATAGTGATCGGCACCCCGGACAAGGACTTGCACGACGATGACTTTTTCTGGGTGTCCGGTAACTACGACACAGCCGACGTACTGGGCTGGTTCATTAGCAAGAAGTTCGGTTCCACATTTAAGCCGTACTAACTTGCTCGGTCGATTGCCTTTCTACACTCTGCTATACTTAACATTTTTCTTCTTTCCTTTGCAGCAATCGAAGCCTTGCAAGCTAACTATCACTACCCCAATAAAGCAACCATCAGAACCGTGCTTCGCTACTGCAACCAGGATTGCCACGAGCTTCTCGGTTATACACCGACATATAGATACTCCGCTCCACGCTAGAGTAAGGTCACAGACTTTCTCCGTGCTCCGTCTCCGCCTCCAAATCCCACGCTACCTGACATTTCATTCATCCGTCTGACCGAGGCAGAAAAGATGGCCAAGAGAAGTCGCATCAAGAACCTGATCACTGCCACCAGCGCCGAGATACCGTACCTTCAAACCCTCTCTCCCACTATCGGGCAATCCAGTGGGGCTGTGGTTGCGCTGGCGTCTACTGCCACCGGGCAAGCAAGCTGAGACAACCGCCGGGCTGGAAAAAGGCCTCGTGCAGATCCTTCTGCCGACCTGGTTGCGGAGCTCAATACCGAGCAACCTGCCATCACCATCGACCCAACACCCGCGTGGAAACCGCAACTCAAACACCGGGGCAAGGAGATCCCGGCAACAGCTTCCATCAAAGGTGACAAAGAGCATCTGCTCGCCTTTGACCTCACGAAAGCCCTTCTCCTACCGAGCGACGTGGTCGGCAGCGACCATGTGCCAGACACTCGGTTGGTGAAGTCGTCGGTCAAATCCATGACCAGGGTAAGAATCTCAAACTTACTCAAAATTTCACAAGTGTTTGTTCGGTTTCCTTTCTAATCAAACTTTCTTTTTGCAGGCCATCTGTCACCACCCAAACCCGGCCCTATGGGTTTAGCACCGTAACCGGCCAGTAATCCGTGATTACCGAAGGCCTGCTTAACAGTAATACAGTAAAACAGAGTACAGGGCCTGGTGGAAGCCAATGCAGTAAATAAACAATGTCCAATGTGCTGTGACAGTCTGTATGCCAAAAAGATTTTTATATACATACATATACTCAGTACAGAACAGTATGCACTTTATTTACAAATATACAGTACAGGGACTTAATCCCTATTAAGCAGTACAGTAACAGACTATACGATAATACAAAAGCAGTCCAAGACAGACGGGGAAATAAAACACCCCTAAGCCAAAGCTTGGCAGGCTCGGAACCTCACAGTGAGGCACGGTGGTTGGCTTGACAAAACTGGAGTTTACCCCGACGCTCCTAGCTGCGGTCTGGTGCCTGTACACCTACATATATATATGAGCGGTGAGCTAAAGCCCAGTGAATAACATAATGCGTAAAGAGGTTTAGAATGAATGTCCTTACAGTATGAAAACAGTTCATTTCAATCAGTATATTAGTTGCTCAGTACAGTAAACGGTCGTATGTAGTACACCCATTAGTATAACAGTACAGTAAACAGTAGGTCTTAAAGACCGAACAGTAATGATGGCCATCAATCAGTAAACAGTAATGGTTCCAACGTGGGAACCGAATCGATTAGACAAATCCACTCGTTCATAGACCGTCGGTGGGGCCATCCGTTCACAGACCGTCGATGGCAGAGATTTCTCAAACAGTAGTAGTAACAGTAAACAGTAGTTGCTAAGGATGCCACAATACAGTTCAGAATATAGGACATGCACTCATTCAATAAACAATATCAGTTCAGTAAGCAGTTCAGAAGATAATCATTTGAACATATCTTTACACAATTGTTACTCACAGAGTTTTGGGCTACTGTAGGCTAGAGCGTCCTCTTGGAATGCCAACCATATACAGTTAACAGATTGAACACACACTAAGTTTCACAGTTGGGAAAGATAACAATTTAATCCCTAAATTTGCCCCGGTGTGTTCTACATCTATTTCCTCTTTAAGATGCCTTAAATATGCCCTAGGAGTGCCTAGGATGGAAAAAGGATGCAAAGATGCACTTAGAAACACTTTACAAAATTTTCAGAAAACAGGGGTCTCGCTCGAGCGTGGCTTCCTACGCTCGAGCGGACATGCAGACAAAGGGTCTCCACTCGAGCGTGGACTCCGTCGCTCGAGCGGACTATGTGCTACAGTAAAAATGCTAGATGCTCAGATTTTACGCCCGATGCTCGCCCGATGTCCGCTCGAGCGTAAGACACAGCTCTTCGCTCGAGCGTAAGTCCCCTCGCTCGAGCGTACGCCTGCGCGCACCAAGATGCTGAGAGCTTGAAATTTACGCTCGAGCCACCATTTCCTCGCTCGAGCGGAGCTCGGAAGAAACGATGGTCGCTCGAGCGTAGAATCCTTCGCTCGAGCGTAGGAGCCAAATTCTGGAATTTCCAGATTTGCCTCCCAAGCTCAAACCAAGCATTCCTAAGCTCAAAACTCGACCTCTTGGGCCCAAATTCTGGAAAACACTTGTAAACACATAGAATAACATGATTCAACGCTCAATTTAAGAAATCAAAGTCCAAGGGTGTTTAATTCAAACCCAATTTCAAACCATTTTTCAAGAGCATGCACCAACCATGACATGTATGATTTCAAACCATTTCAAAGCTTCAAAGCTTGCTCAATTGAGCTCAAATCTTTCAAACACATGATGACAACATGAATTACAACAACAATATGCACATGCATGTGAGGAATGGTGAATTACAACCTCAAAACTTGACAATTCAAACATGCATGCATGGAGTGAGCTTCAATCTAACATGCTAAGACTAAGACATGACTTAGCCCTCTAATTTGGCATGAACCTTGCAAGAATTAACCTTAAATACAACAATGGGTGGTTGAAATTCATACCTAGGTCTTAAATTAGTGGTGTAGGAGCTCAATTTACAATTATTCTCTAGGATCACCAAGTCTTCAAGCAAATCACAAGCAAAATTGGGATGAAGACAACTCCCCTAGTCTCTCTCTCTCTAAATTCGTTGGTGCTAGGAAATAAGGCTGAGGAAAATGGTTTGTTTCAAGTGCAATGAGGCTCCACAAATCATTAAACAAAGGCCCACTAGATGGCAATGTGGTAATCAGGTTCAACTTATGCAATTCATCAATATTTGATCCAATTTAAGCATACCAAATCACATTTTAATTAAACATACTATAAAATCCCATAAATTCTACTGATCATGGAACATCAATTAATTTTGGATTCGGCCGCCGATAAGGCCTTCAATTTGCAGTTTAAACGGAAACACATAAACAGATAATTAAACAATCAAACAGATAAAATGCAAATTAACATATATATATTCAATCAATTCAGTTCTGGTTTTCAGTCAGTCAATTCAGTATTTTATCCAGCTCAATTATCAGTCATAATCAGTTCAGTTTAACGGTAATCAGTGGTTATTCGGTAAACAGTGGTGAGGGTCATTGCACCATCCAGAAGCAGCACTTGGTTATGGAGCGCATTCACCGACTCCGGCAAAAGGCCAATGATTCTGCCAGCCAGGTTAAAAGCCTCCAAACCGAGCTCGGGCGGGCCAAGTCTTCACTTCAAATCGTATAGCGATCCCGGTTTCCCTTTCCTTTATTTGTTGTATTCGGACTTAGGTTCCGCGGAGTTGGTTGTGGTGTATACCTCGTTTATATCCTTTACTCTTTGTATTTAAGTCTTGGGTTGTGTTGGGCAGGTTTGAAACATGTTGGTTGAGCTTAGAAACCAAAGGTAGTTGCCCAGATTTTTGTCTTCACGCTCGAGCGGAGCTTTTGACGCTCGAGCGGGCCCTTCGTTGTTGCTTCTCCGCTCGAGCGGGTGTTTTGACGCTCGAGCGTGATTTTCCATCTCTCAGTATTTTCTTCTGCAGTGTTAGACGCTCGAGCGGGAGTTTGTGTGTGACGCTCGAGCGGAGAGTTGGACGCTCGAGCGGGGACCTGGTTCTGCTAAAGTTCTAGGAGTGTGTATCCGGCGCTCGAGCGGCGATTTGGACGCTCAAGCGGGAGTATGTGAGTGACACTCGAGTGGGGGTTTCCACGCTCGAGCGGGGCGACTTTTATATAAAGCCGAGATCCGGGTTTTTCGATCACTTTTTCACATCCTTTTCTCTCTCTTACTTTTCCAAAACTCCATTGTTGAGCCTCTCTCTCTAGAACCTTGCCTTCTCTCTAGGTATTGATCTAGTTAGAGTTGTTTCCTCACCTTTGGCCTTTACAAAAAAGTTGTTGATCATCGAGGGCTACCTTTTGATCCAAGAATCTCGGGATTTGGAGCATTTCCTTTTTCTTCATCTTCTTCGTTGGGTGTCAACTTTTGAGGTAGGGATTCCTACTCACTCGTATGATCTTTAACATAGATTTTTGGTTATTTTGATAAAGTGTTGAAGTTGGGTAAATTTTGGGACTTAGGGTTTCAAAATGTTTAAAGGAGAGTTTGTTATTTTGATTCTTAAATACATACTTTGGGTTTCAAAATGAGGTTATGGTTGTTGGTTGTTGATGTTTGAACATATGGGTTATTATTGAGAGATGGGGGAGAAAGCCCTAATTTGTATATAAATTAATTGGTATAATTAATTAGGAAAATTTGTTGTTATTTGGAATTGAGTTGGAAATAATGAAATTGGCTCATTATATTGTGAAATGGTGAAGTTGGATTTATAAATCACTCACTTTTGAAAACGTTGATATTTTATCTGTTGGAGCTTTTATTATCTGTTTAGAAATAATTGCTTGGGCTACCGGTGGAGGGTAGTTTTGATTGTTGTAGACAATGCATGATGATTAAGCAAACTAAAACTAATCAATTGGTTGTGTCATAGAGTATGACGGTTGATAGAATACATTAACGTTATGTATTGTTTGATTGTGTATATGACCTATGTGTATATACGCTGCGTATGTGGGAGGAGATAGGGGATGTACTCCACGGTTTAGGGGATGGACCTCTAAACCGGATGTTGCTTGGGAGGAGATAGGGGATGGACTCCACTGATACAGCTTATATGCTTGTCAGTTGATGTGTTGATATAGCTCTTATGCTTATCTTTGGAAGTGTTGATATAGCTAATATGCTTATCTGTTGAAATGTGGATATAGCTTGTATGCTTATCTGTTGAGATGTTGATACAACTAGTATGTTTATCTATTGTAAAATGAGAAACGTTTAATATGAGTCACTGTCTCATATGAGTGGTTGGCCAGGTTCTGAGCCGTTGATATAAATTGTGAAATTGATAAGAAAGGGAAACTAAAATGAAACATGGACATAGTGGTCATGTAATGGAAATGAGTTATGAATTGATTTATGGGAATTAAACATTTTTCAATTGCTAATGTCTTAGTTATTGCTCATACTGTGTTTAGCATATCTCTACTGGGCGTTGGCTCACCCTATATGGGACATTATTTTCAGGTACAGGTAGCATGCCACCTCCAAGGACATAGCTTGGATGATGATGAGAGTTGAAGACTCTTTTTTTTTTTGTTTATTTTGTTTGTATTACATGTACATCAAGCCAAGGGCTTATTTTGTATAGAGTTAGTACTCTTCTTTTGTGTAACCAAGTGTTAGCTTGGAAAGCTATAAGCCCATAGGGCATTTGCTTTTGTTGTTAACATGTAATACTGTTGTAAGAACAACTATGATGAATAGAAATGGCTGGTTTCTTTTATATCAATGCATGTCTAAAGTGATGGGTTTTATGTATTATTTTGAGGGCGTTACAAATCGCGAATGCGGACAACACCAAATTGCTCAGCCAGCTTGGTGCCGCCGAGCAAGAAAGAAATGCAATAAAGGCCGAGCTGGAGCCCTTGAAACAGTCAAAGGAGAAGGAGCTGGAGGACGCCAATAATGCCGGCTTCAAAGAGGCCGAGGTGAGCTACACAAAGCAGGTCCATGCCACCCAAGACATCTACTTCAAGGCGGGCTGGAAGACTGCTTGTGAACAGCTCGGCCAAGGTCCTGGGACCGACGTGTTTGCCTCTCCCGCTGCTGTCTTCCTACCGACGTACCTTGTGTCGTATGCCAATGACGTCTTCAGCGTGTTGCAAGCTGAAGCCGAGGAAGGAGAAGCAGAGGACGCTGAGGAAAATGCGGAGGGAGAAAACGACCAAGAGCAGCCCGGCCAAACGGAGACCGGTGTCCGAGGCCAAACACCGACGGTCAACCTGGAGGCAGCCGGGGACGAATTCACTGACCTCTCCCCCCTAGCTTAGTTTTCTATCTTCTTTGTCTTCTTCCTTTTTGTTTGAACATGTAACCGGGTTAAGTGCCCCAACTTTTGTACTTATTTTTCACATCAATGAAAAAGTTCTATTTTCATCAAGTGTTTGCACGGTCTTCAAGCTAAATAACTTCAGCCGAACAAATAACCTCGGCAAAACAAACCATCTTGTTTGACATATTTAACCGAAAAAGACATCTCGGTTTGAATGATAAAGTCGAGTAAATCATTAACTCAGTCAACTGGAGTAAAACATTTCGGTTATAATTTCATATTGCAACAAAACATTAACTCGTTCAACCGAAGTAAAACATCTCGGTTGAGAATCTCAAAGTTGAGCAAAACGTCAACTCTTTCAACCGGAGTAAACATCTCGATTGAGAATCTCAAAGTTTGAGCAAAACGTCAACTCTTTCAACCGGAGTAAACATCTCGGTTGAGAATCTCAAAGTTGAGCAAAACATCAACTCTTTCAACCGGAGTAAACATCTTGATTGAGAATCTCACAGGTGAGCAAAACATCAACTCGTTCAACTGGAGTAAAACATCTCGGTTGAGAATCTCAAAGTTGAGCAAAGCATCAACTCTTTCAACCGGAGTAAAAACATCTCGGTTGAGAATCTCACAGCTGAGCAAAACATCAACTCTTTCAACCGGAGTAAACATCTCGGTTGAGAATCTCAAAGTTGAGCAAAACATCAACTCTTTCAACCGGAGTAAACATCTCGGTTGAGAATCTCATAATTGAAAAGCAACAATCCTCCGTTGAGAATCTCATAATTTTCCAAATCTCAACTAATTTTCCGGATTAGTTGAGAATCTCATAATTGAAAAGCAACAATCTCATAATTTTTCGGATCCCACGCCAAAGGCACACTTAAACAAAGATTATGTTATTATTTAATTTAAAAAATTAAATTTTGAAAATTTATTTATAGACATAGATATTATGCTAATAATTTTTTTTAAACATACTGCGTTTTTTGTATTTTTGGGCCAAATAATAATAACGGTTCGAGATATAGTTGTAAGTATTTAATATATATATAGAGAGAGAGAGAGAGTATTCTAGGAAAAATATCATTTAAGGGGGATGTAAAAAATAATAATAATAACATATTACTTAAAAAATTTAGACATTAAAAATTAATTTTATAAGTTTATTCATGGAATTGTTATTTTTTTTACAAGTTAGCCCTAACAAGTTATTTTCCCAAACTTCTATGGTACACACTTTTTTGGAGTATGTATTGACATGGGTAAGCCCATAAAGGCTATAGCCCACTACGAACAACCCAAGCCCACTACCTAGGGCTCAATACATAATGAGGCCCAACATGGCTGGAACTTAACATGACATTAAGAACCAATGACATTTAGACACATGGCAAGTGAAGGACAAGCCACATAAGCAGACAAAGATCCTGCAAATTTATTGCACTACACATCAGCCATTAATGAAGGCCCTTACAGCATTTATTGCGATAAGCCCTCCCCATCGAGACAGAACGGCCTCACCATGAACAAGGCAAGCTAGAGCATAGACTTTCGGCCATGGCGACAGGTCGGAAGGGACAACGAAATGATTACTAGAGGATATAAGTAGACATCGAAGACAAGAAGAAGGTTAAGCTTTCTATCTCTAATATATCTCTACATTACATCTCTCTTTCTAACTTGCTCGTCGGAGGGTTCGCTGGGGGACTCCTCGTTCCCCGTTGAACTCTTGTGTAGGTCTTCTGGTGGGTTTGGTTATTCGGACACAGGTTTGAGAAGCGTGGATTAGTCCGACCTGTTCCATCTAGAACAAACTGCATCATCAGTTGGCGCTGTCTGTGGGAACTCTTTTGTTCCGCGCGCCAGTTGTGCTCATTGTCGCCGGAGACCCTTTCCCAATAACCCCTTCCTACCACCTACGAAGGTAGATGGTCACAACTAGATCCATGGCTTCTCACCACAATGTTGCCAATCACCAAGCCGATCCTCCCAATCCAAACAACCTGCCACAGTATTTCACCGAGCTTACCAACAGCATTAACTGCCTGGCCGAGTAGAACCAAGCCCTGATTAATGCCCTACTCCAAAGAAACCCTCATATGCCTCCTCTACCACCTTCAGATATCCCACCCAACCAAGAACGAGCCCCGAGCCATACTATCCAGCAGCTCCATCCACCCAACTTGGTTGCGACCACCTTCCCCAGATATGAACCTACCAACCCAGGCCCCACAGCCATCGGTCCAGGCACCCATCCCCGAGGGAAAGGCTAGTAGTGTCCAGCCTCCATTGCCTTCCGATGGTGACAACATTCCTCTCTGGGATGCAGAACTCCGAGTCATGCAGAACATACCGAATAAACCATCCACCACAACCAACTCACCATTCGTTGCCTCCATCCGAAACAAACCTCTACCGCCTAAGTTCAAAATGCCCAGCATCGACTCTTTTGACGATACAACGGACCCGGTCGATCACTTGGAGACCTACAGAACCCTCATGATCCTCCATGCATTCCCTGATGAAATCATGTGTCGGGTTTTCCCCGTAACGCTCAAGGGGTCGGCTCGACTTTGGTTTAGTCAGCTGCCAACAGACTCTGTTTTCACTTTCCAGCACCTCAGTGACTCCTTTCTCAGCCACTTCATTGGAGCCCAGCACTAGCGGCGTCCGGCAACCCAACTCCTCAACATCCGTTAGATTGAAGGGGAGTCGCTACGCAGCTTTGTCACCCGCTTCAACACCGAAGCCCTGCATGTAGCGGAAAACGATGACAAGGTCATCCTCACGGCATTCATGGCCAGCCTATGATCATTTGATTTCCTTTTCTCCCTCTCTAAAAACCCCCCGACCTCCATGGTAACCCTACTTTCCAAAGCCTAAAAATACATGAATGCCGAAGATTCCCTAACTGCCCGACAAGACCCTATAACCAAAAACCCGACCCCCAGAGAGAAAAGAAAGGACTCATAAACCAAAAACACCCAGTACACTCACCAAACACCTCAGTATACTAACCAACCACCCCGAGCCGACCGATCGACGTCAACCCGACCGCCCGGCCGGTTCGAACGATACACCCCCCTCAACTCCCCCATGGAACAAGTCTTGAACCAGATTCAACGAGATTATCCCCTAAAGTGGCCCCAACCGTCGCCGTCTCCTTCTAACCGGCGAGACCAGTCCAAATACTACCGTTTTCACCAGGACCACAGCCATAACACCGAGGAGTGTGTTAACCTCAAAGACCAGGTCGAGGGCCTGATCCGTCAGGGACGTCTCAGTCGGTTCACGGAAGCTCGCCCCCAGCAGAGGTAAAGGATTGAACCCGTCAAAAACAACCGCTGGGGCACACCTCCACAGCAACTAGCACAACCTAACCAATGTCATGATCACCCTCCACAGTAACCCTGGGCACAAGGTAACCCCGCCCCTTTGTTGGAGAAATCAGAGTTATTGAACTTGCTTGTGGAAGACCATCCCACTCAGCCCAGTGGGCAGAACTCAGAAGAATAAGGCAGGGCTCAGACAAAGAAATTGTCACATTAGACCGCCCTTCCAAACAGCCCAAACAGTGGATGGAGCCCATCACCTTCACGGAGGCCGACTGCACAAGCATCCGTTACCCTCATAACGACCCTCTCGTCATCTCTACCCTCCTCTCCAACTACAAAGTCAGACGGGTTCTCGTCGACAATGGCAGTTCTTCCGACATCATCTTCCTAAATGCCTTTCGCCAGCTCAAGGTCGGGGAAGAAAGTCTCTCTCCTCTTCAAACCCCATTGGTCGATTTCACGGGAGATCGAGTGACCTCCATCGGCTCCATCGATCTTCCCATCACAATCGGCGAATACCCGCGGCAGACCACAAAGTTACTCACATTCCTTGTGGTCGACTGCCCCTCTACTTACAACATCATCCTTGGCCGCACTACCCTAAATGCTTTCAAAGCTATCACATCCATTTTCCACCTTGCTATTAAGTTCCCCACTGATCTTGGAGTCGGCACAGTGAGGGGAGAGTAGACCGTCGCCAGAGAATGTTATGTCGCCTCTCTTAAAGAGGTCAAGCTCAGGAAGGCTATGATCACTGAAGGACTCGACGTCAGAGACGAGGACGAGCTGGTTAGAGAGGAACCGGTGGAAGAGCTTGTTGAGGTCATCATCGATCCCACCAACCCAGCAAAAACTACCAAGATCGACAGCTAACTATCCTCCCAAGCCAAGGCCGACCTTACCGCCCTCCTGATTAAACACAACGATGTATTTGCTCGGACCCACTCCGATATGCCGGGTATTGACCCCTCCTTCATCACCCATCGTCTCAGCATCGAACCCTATTTCCGACCCTTCCGCCAGAAGCAGCGCATCTTTCATCCGGAGTGCAATACTCTTATCGCTGCTGAAGTAGATAAGCTCCTTGAGGCGCAGTTTATCAAAAATGTAGACTACCCCAGATGGTTGTCAAACGTGGTCCTGGTCTGAAAGAACAACGGTAAATGGCGACTCTATGTCGACTACTCCGACCTCAACCGAGCTTGCCCCAAGGACAATTATCCCCTTCCTCGCATAGATCTGCTTGTTGACGCCACGGCCGGCCATCAAATGCTTAGCTTCATGGATGCCTTATCTGGGTACAACCAAATTCTGATGCACCCGTCTGACCGGGAACACACCTCCTTCATCACCGACCGGGGAACCTACCATTATCATGTCATGCCATTTGGGTTAAAAAATGCCGGAGCCACTTACCAACGGTTGGTGAACGCCGTCTTTCATCATCAGATAGGCTGGAACATGGAAGTATATGTCGATGACATGCTAGTCAAGAGCAAACTCTCCTCTGATCATCTGGCCGACCTGCGAGAGACCTTCGGCACCTTACGAAAGTCTCAAATGAAGCTTAATCCAGAGAAATGCGCCTTCGGCGTAGGATCTGGGAAGTTCTTGGGATTCATGGTCAGTCAACGGGGCATCGCAGCCAACCCCGAAAAGATCAAGGCCTTGATAGAGATGCAGTCACCCAGAACGATTAAGGAGGTTCAGAGGCTTACTGGCAGAGTCGCCGCCCTCAACCGGTTTATTTCCCGTGCAACGGACAAGTGTCTCTCCTTCTTCAAAGTTCTTCGGCAGACTTTCGAGTGGACGACTGAGTTCGAAGAGACTTTCCAACAATTAAAGCAGTGCATGGCCAACCCCCCGTTACTCTTCCAGGCGCTCACGAGTGAGCCGCTTTTTCTCGATTTAGCCATATCAAGCACCGCAGTCAGTGTGGCCCTCATCAGGGAGGATGGATCAGTTCAGCGCCCAGTTTATTACATTAGCCGGGCTCTCAGGGGCGCAGAACAAAATTACCCATTGATAGAAAAAATGTCTTTGGCTTTGGTCACCGCCTCGAGACGACTCCGTCCTTACTTCCAAGCCCATTCCATAGTGGTCCTCACTGACCAACCCTTGAAGAAGATAATGCAACAACCAGAGCTTTCCGGTAGACTTATACAATGGTCGGTCGAGCTCAGCAAATTTGACATCTCCTACCGGCCTCGAACGGCGATTAAAGGGCAGGCTGTTGCCGATTTTATCCTGGAATTCACTAATCCCACTCCAACCACAGCTCCTGCGCCCTCGCCACTCCCTACCGAGCCAGAAGACCCCCACTCTTGGACCCTCAATGTCAACGGATCATCACGTAAAGAAGGCAGTGGGGCTGGTCTCATCCTCACCACCCCCGAGGGTGGTTATTTCAAGTGTGCTCTCCGTTTCTTGTTTGACGCAAGCAATAATGAGGCCGAATATAAGGCATTGATAGCAGGTCTCTGCCTAGCCAGGGACATTGGTGTCAGCCATATCCAAGTGTTCAGCGATTCCCAACTCATCGTCAGACAAATCACGGGGGAATTTGATGCCAAAGAAGACACAATGCGGGCTTATAGGGATATTACACTACCTCTAGCTCGCCTCTTCAATAGTTTCCATATCAAGCACATTCCTCGGACGGAAAACTCCAAGGCAGACGAGATGGCTCAGTTAGCTTCTGCAGACCAGTCAGACCTCAGCCACGGTGTCCACCTCGAGTACCTGGCCCACCCATCCATTTCCCCAAACTAGCAGCAAGTCTACTTCCTCCAAAATGAACCTATTCCATGGGCAGCTGTAGACACCCCATTTTTGACTGCCCTTAAAACTTGGGCACTATTGATGGTTTACTTGGTGGAGAAAGGTGTGCAAGGCAAAGGTTCAGTTTCTTCGGCAGGGAGAGAGTCAAATCTCAACTTCATACCCCTTTTGGACCAAAACAATCTTGATCAAAAGATTTTAGACCTTGAAACCCTCTCTTTCAAAATGTTTTGAAAATAAAGTTCCTACGATGTTCCGACGCTCGCATTTCGTTAAATGTTTTCGGTAAATCGAGCAAGGACGAAGTGGAAATGAATGAAAGAGAGTTGAAATCTTTGAAAAATCTTTCAAAACACCTTGTTTAGGGGTTTTGGAGTTGAGGAAAATTGGAGAAGAGGGAAGAAACCAAGTCGAAGAATAAGGTGGGTATGAATCGCTAAGAGAAAGTCGAGCGGTCCTCGCTAAATCACGCTTATCTATCTATACACTTGGATTTTAGCTATGAGGCCACCACCGTTGGAAAGCTTACTTTCGGGGCTTCATTTTTCACTCAAGAATCTCCTAAAGCCAAGTCCGGATAGGGGAGATATGGTTGGTTGAAGTAGGGGATCAATCCGGTTGGACCGAAACTGCGTGGCTTCACCAAAACAGGCATAACTTTTTGCACAGTTGGAATTTTGATCCAAGGCTGGTTCCATTGGAAAGCTAAATTCTGGGGATTCATTTTGGACATTGGTCGACCACTTTTTGGCCTTGGCAGCCACTGGCCGACCACTTTTCTTTCCGGGAGACCACTTTTTGTCCTGAAAAAGCAGAAAAAGTAGCTGGCCGACTAGAAAAAGTGGCTGGCCGACCACTTTCTCATGAAAAGGGGTCGGCCGACCAGTAAAAGTAGTCATCCGACCACTTTAACTGGTCGGCGGCCTTCCTGCATATTCTACAGGTGTTGTGGATGCCAGCTGTGCCAGCTGGAGTGCACAGATTGCATCATCCATACACGTGTATGGAGGGATGGCATCCAAGCTCTAAGCTTCTCCAAGAAGCTTTAGCTCATGTTTTTCTATAAGAGGGGAGGCCTCTCTCCCTTCTCCAGGTTCTGAAGTTGGCTAAGGGTGATACATAGATCTCCCTCTCTATATATTCTGTGCCTTAAAGAGTGTTGTTCCTTCACTTTTGCACTACAACTCCTAGCCACACATCACCATATTTGAGCTGAGATCCTTGGAGGTGGTTTTTGGGTCATAAGAGTTGGTTTTGGGCTGGAGGAATTGCTGTTGTTGCAGTGCTTCAAGGGTAACCCATTTTCTCTTCTTTAAGCTTTGTTTTTTAGTTACTCTCCTAGCCATCTTTGCATGCTTATTTTGGATTAACTTTCAACTGAAAAAAGCTTTATTTTTTAGTACTTAACATGTTTGTTTGAGGCTCCTTGGGTGTTGGGGGTGTTCTACCCCCTTTTGTGCCTTGTTTGGCCTTGTTTTGTGCCATGCCTTATGGCCTTTGAATTAGTATTTTCTTGGCCTTTTAACCACTAAAATCTAGTGGATTTTCAGTGGTAGGCATGTGGTCTTGAGGCCTCAAATCAGAGGGGGGTGATCCCCTCTCTTCTTGTTTTGTTTGCTTGCATTATTGGCCTATCAAAGGAGCATGCGTTTCTACCATTTTGAGGCTTAGTTCAAGCACTTTTTTGTGACTTATAAGGCCTGCCTTGACTCTCTCCATGGCTAGTTTGGTCACCTTTTGCATGCTTCTTGTATGTGTAGTGTAATCCCATTTGTGGCTCATCAAAGTGGCATGCCTTTCTAACATGTATGGGCTCCATTTCAGTAGGTTTTTGGTCATTATTTAGCATGTCATAACTCTGTTTAAAGTTGGTTTGATAGCCTCTTGCATGCTTCATGTACTTGTAGTGCAAATCTTACTTACTAGCCTTACATGCTTGATGTTGTAGCCTATTATTCTAGCATGTTTTGACTCCACTCCAGCACATTTTTGGCTTTGATTTAACATTCTTGAGGTCTGATTTAATTGGTTTTGGTCATGCATGTTTGGTTTTGCATAGCTATAGTGCCTTTGGCTTTGCTAGCCTTGCACTATGGGACCCCTAGCATGTCATATTTGAGCCTTTTGCATGACATGGCATCATTTGGTAGGTAATTTCAGACCATAAACTTCTGCCATGCTCTCATGTTTATCACTCTTTCATTGTGTTTAAGAGTTATGCCCTCATGTCTTGTTTGTGGGCTAATTCGGGAGCCTATCTTTCTTGACATCTTTGTTGCGAGCCTAGCATGTTTTTGCTACCATATTGACCTGCATTAGGTCTGTTTTGAGTGCTTTAGGTCATTTGAGCATTGTTTGGTATGGTTGTAGTGTAAAGCCCTTGACTAGCTTTGTATTTCAAGTCTCTTGGCATGCTTTATTTGAGCTATTTGCATGATATGGCTTCACTTTGCATGTAATTTCAAAGTATATAGACTTGCCATGCTCCCACTTTTGTCACCCCTTGAGTGCCCCTAAGGGTTGTGTTCTTGTTGCCTAGCTTGTGGACCAATATGTGCGCATGTGTGTCTTGCCTTTTGGTGCCTTAGTCTTGGTGTTATGGCCACTGATTTGGACATGGCTGAGGCCTATCCATTTTGGTTTAAGTCTATTGTGCATTGAGTATGCCATGTAGTTCATAGCATTGAGTATGCCATGTCGTTGCATGATTGATCATTGCATTTGTGCATGCCATGTTCATTGTATTGCATATGCTAGTTACCATGTGCATTGTGTATGCTAGTTGTCATGAGCATTGTGTACGCCATGTAATTCATAGCATTGTGTGTGCTAGTATGTTAATTGCACGTTTGCATGCTTGTCTCTTGCATGTTTGTATGCTTAAGTTGCATTGCATTAAGTTGCATGCTTGAGTCGCATTGTGTATGCCATGCTTGCTTTGCATTGTGTTTGGAATGGAGTTAGTCCAAACACGGAAAATGAGGGACGTTTCATACTCGAAGTGATGAAATGTGCCTCAATTCCCGGTCGCCGACACTCTTGACTATACATGATGGAGTTTTGGGCTTTATGTGTTCGTGTGTACATTCATTTCACATTAAGTCGTGCAATTTGGCTCCTCGGCCATCATGCATCGAGATGCGTGATTGGTGGCCTGAGGATCGAGAACTATACTCCTTTGAGCTTATGTAATGATAGGGAGGATAGTTGTGTACATATGTGTTGCAAATACTTTGCCATGCCCCTTTCTTGCTCTCTGTTGCAGCAAAAACTGGTCGGTCGACCAGATAAAGTGGCTAGCCGACCACTTTTTCTGGTTTTCACCACAAAAAGTGGTTAGCAGGTGGTCTCCAATGCCAACAACTAGTTAGCAGCATCCCTACAGGTTCCCATGGTGGAGTTTCAGCCTTCTGGGGCTTTGTTCAGTGTTCTGGGACCAGTTGCAAACAGAGGCAAATCAGGGCATCGCGATGGATTTTCGAGCGAGGCGATTCAAGTATGCATGCATCCCTCGTCATAAGGCCATTTCAGCGCTTTTGTTAGCTTAGAATGTATATTTGTTTCAATTTGGTTGTGTAATAATTAACTAGCTAGAATAGTTAGTTAATTAGTCGGTTCTGTATTATTTATTCGGACCCTCCGTCGAGAGGGCACAACTGTTGTAATAAATGTGGGTATGTGTGATGCATGTCTTCCAACCCCACTTCTTTCTCCCTTGTATTTACCAACTTTTTGATGGTTAGTTTTAGGGCATGTTTCAATTAGCATACTTATGCTTGCATGTTTGCATCCATTCATCTATTTTGCATGCACCGGGCTCGGCGCATCATTCAAACTGCATTGTATTTCAATTCCTACTTGAA
This sequence comes from Camellia granthamiana, assembly GCA_036172215.1. NCBI lineage: Eukaryota > Viridiplantae > Streptophyta > Magnoliopsida > Ericales > Theaceae > Camellia > Camellia granthamiana. Next base: position 28,126,928 of record CM069910.1, on the reverse strand, counting down.
TACATGTATCAAAATGTTGCATTTCACATGACATTTTAGAATAGCCGAGCCTATCTTAGTTGCATTTTGTATGTGTTACATTAGGCATTCTTGACATAGCTAGGATCATGCATTGATTTCTAACATAGCTTTTGTTTTGGCTCGAAGTACTCGGTAAGTGTTTATGCTTTAGCATCCATGCATGTGTGTGAGTGACTGCCATGATAGCATGCTTACCATGAGGCTAACTGCTTATGTGATATAACTGCCTGAATGCCTGTGGGTGAAGGTTGGATTATTTGAATTGGAACAATTCATTGATTGCGAGTTTTAAGCCCACTTGAGAGTGGCAAAATCATATTTTCCTAAGCCCACTTAAGGGTGGCAAAATCCACATTTTAGCCTACTTGCGAGTAGCAAACTGTTTTCAAAACAAACGAATATGAGATGTTTTGTTCCCACTTAGGCGATCCAGTCTATACTTGTATGCTGTGCGTATCACATAGTAATTCTAGGTTAATAATCGGAATAAGAGCACATGTGTTTTCAAAAACAAGATATCATGTTAGTAAAGGCCGATCTTTGATCAGGCGAGTGGAGGTGCTCATTGCATGACCTTTCCCTCTCGTACCCAAGTTCCCGAGCCGAGGCAACTTTGGTGATGACGGACACGTGGCCCTAGGCACGAGTCAGGGTTTCCTAAATTTTCCAAAAATAAAATATTTAGGTGGCGACTCTGTATCTGGCAAAGTAGCCCATGTTTGGCACTTCTTTCTAAAAATCAGTTTTTCAAAACGATTTGCCGGATTTGGACTCTTTGGTGATTTATCGGTCTTGCATTGCACTTTGCAAGATTAAATTCAGAACCGTGACATTTGAGTCCAAACTGTAGTGAGCCTAATGAACAAAATGGGATTTTCCCAGGACGTTCGGGCGCATCTACAGCAGCCAACATCTTTCTATTTCTGACAACGGGGGAACTGCCAGACAACAAACAGCAGGTCGCCAAAGTCAGGGCCCAGTCGTCCAACTACATTCTTGTGAGCGGCCTCTTATACAAACGTGGCTTTTCACGCCCATATCTGCGATACCTCAATCCAGCTCAAGTGACCTACGTGATGAGGGAAGTCCATGAGGGTATATGTGGTAATCATTCGGGTGCCAGGTCACTAGCCCACAAAATACTTCGTACTGGTTATTTCTGGCCTACTCTCAATCAAGATGCGGCTGACTTCATGCTTAAATGTGATAAGTGTCAATGTTTTGCCAACATCCCCTATGCTCCTCCTGCAGAGTTGATCACACTTTGCAGTCCTTACCCATTCGCCAAATAGGGGATCGACCTGGTTGGCCCATTGCCCACGGGCCGAGGCCAAACCAAATTCGCAATCATCGCCATTGATTACTTCACTAAATGGGTGGAGGCAGAACCCCTTGCCACAATTACTGAACGGAACATAACCAGATTCATCTAGCAGTCGATCGTGTGCCGATTTGGCATCTCTCAAGCCATCGTCTCCGACAACGGCAAACAATTTGGCAATGCCATGTTCAGGAAATTCTGTGCAGAACTTCAAATCCAGCCATATTTCTCTTCCCCAGGTCATCCCCAAGCCAACGGCCAAGTTGAGGTTACCAAACGTTCTCTTCTGAAGATCACCAAAACTAAGCTGGAAGCTTTTAAGGGACTCTGGGCTGAGGAATTACCAAACGTACTCTGGGCCTACCGCACTGCCGCTCGAACCCCCACTAGGGAGACCCCTTTTTCGCTTAACATACGGCGCTAAGGCGGTCATCCTAGTGGAAATCGGTTTGCCTATCCCGAGGGTCCTACACCCGAATCCATAACTCACCGAAGAGCTGCGTCGGGCAGACCTAGACCTAATTGAAGAGCTCCGAGAGACCACTGCTGTCAGACGGGCCTCATACCAACAAAAAATGAGGGCACACTACAACCGCAAAGTCCGACCGAGAGAGTTCGTCGTGGAGGACCTTGTTTTGCGCGAAATAACTCTTGCCACTAAGAATCCAGTTGAGGGCAAGCTGGCAGCCAAGAGGGAGGGACCTTACGTTGTTAAAGCCAGACCTCGTCCAGGCACTTACCGACTTCAGGACATGGAAGGTCGAGATCTCCCCCATCCGTGGAACGCCGAGCACTTGAAGTGTTATTTTCAATAAAGCCCTATTTTCATATTGATCAGTTGTTGTATTTTCTTTTTGACAATCTACACTCTTGAATGTTCTTATTCTTCTCTCACATGATATAAATTTCTGACCAAATGGGCTACACTTTAAATGACAACAATCTTACATCTCAGTTATCTGTGTGGTATTTCAATAATGTCCTGATTACAGCACTCAGCCAGACTGAGCATGAAAAGCCTCAGCCAGACTGAGCATGAAGAGCTTAGCCAAACTGAGTTACTTAAAGCCTTAGCCAGACTGAGCACGAAAAGCTCAGCCAGACTGAGTTACTTAAAGCCTCAGCCAAACTGAGCCTGAAGAGCTCAGCCGGACTGAGTTACTTGAAGAGTCAGCACAAATGAAGAGCTGGGATAAGGCCATTCTTGCAACGTCATGATTAAGGCATAGTTGCCATACTTAGTCAAATTCCAGGTCCATGTTCTTGCGCCTCTCAACACTTTTTACATTTTTTAACTTTCATTTGCCAACCATTTAACGCTTTAAGACTCTCACATTTTAGGACCTTTACATTTCAACGTTCTTATTGTCCACATTCTTTGCATCATCATTTTCTCAAAAGCTAGATTGGCCCCCCTACTTCTCAATTTTCACTGTGATTTATAAACAAGCCTTATTTGAATAACCACTTTCATCCTTGTCAGATTTACAAAAATAAAGACCACAGTGTGACAAACACAACTCAGAATTTTATTTTTTCACAAACTTGTACATAAGTTTACTGCAGAAGTTACACTCCCAACAATAAAAATAAAAATAAAAATAAAAATAAAAATAAAAATAAAACCAACAACAGCAACAAACAAAACAACAAGAAAAATTTCATTTACAAACAAGTGCAAAATTTTTTTACATTCATCAATCTTCCTCGCTCGAAGCAAGGTCTTCTTCGTTCACACCTTCGTCTAAAGAGGTCTGGGCCACATCGTCTTCCTCTATTCTAACAATGTTGAAGTCCAAGTTTGGGAACAGCTCTTCTGCTTTGCATTTAAACATCTTCCAGCCGCTGTCCCAGAACTCAGCCATCTCATGTTTGTAGAAGTCCGACCTCTGGAAGCTCTGGATCAGTTCTTTTTCACTTCTGCTTCCAACGACCGCTCCCGACGGGCCAGCCCCCCTAGACCCCTCTCTCACCAAGTTGCTGGCGACGGCGGCATCAATAGCCATCTGGAAGTCGGCGGACCCCTTGAACTGCTCCACTGCTACAACACACAGGTCGGGGTATGCCGCCCTCTCAGATGCCAGCTTAACCCTTTTTTCCTCCAAGGCCTTCTCCAGCCCCGCCTTCTCAGTTGCTGACTTGGCGTGCACGTCCGCCAGCTCCCTCTCCAGCCCAGCGATCTTCAAATCTGCTTCATCTTTTTCTTTGATCGACTGAGCGCGCAGATCTTCGTTGCAGGTCATGGCTTCCTCCCATCTTTCGTCGGCGATGGTTCAGGCCTTCTGAGCATCTTCTAATTTCTTCTGCTCACCAGCCAACTGGAACTCGAGCGACACCATCTTGCGGCGTTCCGACTCCAACTCCAACTTGGTCGCGAGCAACTCAGCATGGGCACGGTCGGCAACATTGCTCTGCACCATCGCTAACACCTCCATTTTCTTCGCCTTCTGGGCCTCCTCCAGCCCCTTGGCACACGCACTTCATGCGGCCTTCCTCCAACCTGTGCTCTTCCTCCTTAGACTTTCAAGTTAGGCCTCTACCTCCCCCAACTTTGCTTTCAATGGCCTCACTTCGCCTTTCGCCGCCGCCACCTTGTTCAACAGGGCTCCTGCTAAGGCAGTCGCTTCCATCTGGGCAGAACATAACCCTTTTAGCAGCTCGGCCTCACTGAAACTGGCCATCGAACGCACTGCCGCGTCCTCCACCACGCCGAAGAGCCGGTCGGTCGCAGTCCTGGCTGGGCCTCCTTCTTCCTCCAGTCGCCCAAACACTGCGGAAGCGTGGTAGATAGCAGTCTTCAATTTGACCCCCTCTCCCTCTCCTTGGGAGGCAGCCCCTCCCTTTGGCTGTTGCTCTGTCCTCTCTTCAGGCCCAGTCGCCCTATCTTCAACTTGTTTTTTAGGGCCAGTCGCCTCACTCATCATCTCTTTTGATGCCTCTTCCAACCCCATTTCGGGGGCCTCCTCCACCGTCACCTCCTTCATCATCTTCAACGCGGGCTCCTCCTCACTCCCCCTCACTCTTTTCTTCTTCTTCTTCTTCAACAAAGCCTCCATCTCATTTTTGTTCCTCTCCTTCAGAGGATTCACTAGGGGCGGTCGTGGCTCAAAACCACCCAGATCCTTCTCCCCCAGCGGCTTCGGGCACGGTCGGATTCGCTCCCTCGCGATTGGCTTTGGAGTGGGCCCCAGTTGTGTCTCCTTATATTTGTTCGCTCAGGCAAGCAATCTCCTTTCCTCCTCCTCTTCCACTTTCCCTTGCCTCTCCAACTCCTCCTTTGCCAGATCCTCTCCCAACGGTTGCGGCCCCAAGTTCAGGGCAAACAATGTTGAAGGCAGGACCAGCTCGTTCTATCTCATCCCCTTCTCTTCCCTCCATTCCCTCACCTTCTAAACTCGATCTTCGGCCGCCCCGTCCAACTTGGGCTCGACCGATTTGGTGGGGACGGTCCATGTTGTGCGAACTCCTGCCCCATCGTTTGCCGTCACAAAGAACCATCTCGGCCTCCACCCCTTCACCGAAGATGGAAGACCCGCTACCAACCCTCGCCCCGCTACCACTTGCAGAGTGACCCAAGTCTCCTGTTGACCGGAGGCCTTGTAGCAGGAGAAGAACTCCTCTACTGTCATTGCCGTCCCTCCGGTCGCTTGCGGCCAGACACTCGCGCAGGCCATTACTATATTCCAGGCGTTTGGCATCAGCTGCCCTGGCGCTGCCTCTAACTTCTTCAACACATCCACCACCACTTGGGGGAGAGGTAGCCTCAAACCCCCTCGCAACGCCTCCTCATACAAGCTGAACTCGCCCGGCCGCACATCCGACGCCCTTTCCTTCAATGTGGGCAATCTTAACCCTATCTCCGATGGAATTTGATACTTCTTCCTTATTCCCTCAAACTCCTCTGCTGTCACTACGAATCTGTCCTGTTTGGTGTGCCAATGGTCCGACTCCACCTGATTAATAGGCCTCGCAGCCAAAATTATTGTTCTGGGGCGAGCCCGCACCGCCTGACTCGCTCTCTCCCCCTCCCTACGCTCCGTACGGTATTGTTCTGCCAAACCCACCGCATCGTCATCACCTAATGGATCAACCCTAGCGGTTGTTGCTTCCTCTTGGGCCATCTCTCTTGTGTTTCTGCGAATAGCTTCGGATGCGAGCGCAAAAAAATTCACAAAGTGCTGCAACGGTGTATCACTCGACACGAAAGCGTTTACCTCTGGAACGTCTTGGTTCTTTGCAAAAAAATAGGTAAAACGGTTAATACCAAAAGCCCAAGGCTTGCCTATATTCCAAGGGTCACAATTAAATTTCGCCAGTTTGAAAATTTTCAAAAATCTGCCAAAACTGTCTTTTCAACACCCTATAATGACCTATCGTTTCATTTCTTGCCCAAACGCCTAACCTTCCTCCCTTACGGGATTCCGCCACGTGTACGACCACGATCCAAGCCCTCTTTCCCCTTCACTGTCTATTCCACTTCACTTCACCACGTGTCCCTGCTGCTCCTCGAGCCCCGCGCACCGCCACTAGTCCCTCCACTCGGTCAACCTTCGTGGTCGGCCCTCCTCATGATTGGTCCCTCCACTTGGTCAACCTTCGCAGTCGGCCCTCCTCATAATCGGTCCCTCCACTCGACCACCCTTCGCGATCGGCCCTCCTCATGGTTGGTCCCTTCACTTGGTCACCCTTCGCGGTCGGCCCTTCTCATGGTCGGCCATCGTTTTCTTCTTTATTCCCTTCGTTGGACTAAAGCTGCACTCGAGAATGGGGGACTACTGACATGGGTAAGCCCATAAAAGCTATAGCCCACTATGAACAACCTAAGCCCACCACCTAGGGCCCAATACATAATTCAACTAATGAGACCCAACATGGCATTAAGAACCAATGACATTCAGACACGTGGCAGGTGAAGGACAAGCCACATAAGCAGACAAAGATCCTGCAAAGTTATTGCACTGCACATCAGCCATTAATGAAGGCCCTTATAGCATTTATTACGATAAGCCCTCCCCGTCAAGACAGAACGACCTCACCATGAACAAGGCAAGCTAGAGCATAGACTTTCGACCATGGCGACAGGTCGAAAGGGACAACGAAATGATTACCAGAGGATATAAGCAGACATCGAAGACAAGAAGAAGGTTAAGCTTTCTATCTCTAATCTATCTCTACATTCCACTTCTCTTTCTAACTTTCTCGTCGGAGGGTTTGCTGGGGGACTCCACATTCCCTGTTGAACTGTTGTGCAGGTCTTCTGGTGGATTTGGTTATTCGGACACAGGTTTGAGGAGCGTGGATCAGTCCGACCTGTTCCATCTAGAACAAACTGTATCATCATGTATCATATGCATTCTTACTAACGATCGTTTTGATATTTATTTATGACCTATTATAGTGTTAGTTATGACTGATTAAGATATTAGTTATGACAGAGTGTTAGTTATGACATTATTTTGTTATGATGTAAAAATTCTTATACTTTATGGTATTTAGTTATAACTCATTTTTTTAGTTATAACTCTTATATGATTGAATTATGATATTTGTAGTGATCAACTTCACAAATGACATAATTTGTATATGGTACATACTTTTTTAAGGTTAACAAGACTGAGTGATTTAATTTTAATTGGGTAAATTATACCAAGATTTGGATAAAGGACAGTGAACCCCAGAATTTTAGCAATATTACACTCACATCCCTTCCAATAATAGATATATTAACGGTTAGTTGATAATTCAATTATTATTTTACCCGTAGATTTTTATTTGCAAAAGTGCGCTTTTTATCAAAATCAATTAAATTGATTAAAAAATCTCTCAAAAACGAGTGTGGGCTGAAGCAAATTAGAAAAAATGGCAAATCAATGGAACAATGATTGAATATTTGCAATTCATGGTGATGCAAGTATCTTGTGTGCTTGGTGTAAGTCCTTCTTATATCTGGTGTAACTCTTTTTTGTATGTCAGAATTGCACCAAGAAAAATTTCATCTAGTACAACAATTTTTTCATTGTCCCACTTATTTCAAATTTTCCCAACAAATTATTTTTATCTCATCCTTTAACTCGTTTTTTTAATTTCAAATTTGTTCAATATAATTAATATAATGGAAAATTTGGAATATTATACAATAAAATAGTTGTTTGGTTAAAAATTGATAGTCTTCTAATAGGGTAGAATAAAGAGAAAATTAGTGAAACATATCTCTCTAATTTTTGATAGTGGAAGAGGTCCAATAAATTTTTTCTTATTAGTTAAGATCCTTCAATAATATGAAATTTCTCTGTAAAATTTTTTTTGAATAGTTGAAATTTCTCTATGAAAATGGTAAGAGACCCCAACTACTATAAAAAAAAATGTTTCATGTCTTTTATTTTATAAGATCTAATATCAGGAACCTTAAACTATAAATTTCTAAAATAAAATGTTATGTAATTTAAAATTTAAATGAAATTGATATAATTATATAAAAATTAGGAGAATTTTTTAAGATCCATCGTATTAAGATTTTATAAGATAAATGACATACAATATTTTCATAGTAATTGGGGTCCCTCAACATTTTCATAGAGCAAATTTAACTCAAAGAAATTTTGGCCCGACTCAAAGAAATTTCGGCCCCGAAACAAAGAAATTTTAACTTTTACAGACATAATTTGGAATTTCTCTTACTTGCATATAAAATTTCTTTACAAATATATCATAAAATATAGCGATCCCGGTTTTGACTCGACCTTTGTTGTATTCCAGACTCGGGTTTCGTAGTTTAACATTGTCTCCATGTTTTGTTTTCCTCCTTTAACTCTTTGAATTTGAGCTTTGGAATACGTTGGGTGTGTTTGGAATATGTTGATTGTTAGTTAGTCTGGATTGTTGTTGCCCAGATTTTAGCTTCTTCGCTCGAGCGAGGCTTCTTGCGCTCGAACGAGCCTTGTGAAATTTGCTTCTTCGCTCGAGCGAGATTTCTTGTGCTAGAGCGAGCTTTAAGTGCTCTCAGTATTTTTCCCAAATGCAGAATTTCTAGGAAGGTTAAGTGCTTCGCTCGAGCGAAGCTTCTTGCGCTCAAGCGACGGTGTGCATCTGTAAAACTTCTGAAGGTATGTATTCTGCGCTCGAGCGACACTTCTTGCGCTCGAACGACACTTCTTGCACTCAAGCGAGGTCACTTATTGTGTCTGGTCGCTCAAGCGACAACTCCTTCGCTCGAGCGAGCCTCGCATCTATCAGTTCGCAGTAGAGCTGTTTTACATCACTTTTTGATTTCTTTTCTTCTCAAAACCCTAATCTGATATTCTCTCTCTCTCTCTAAAACACTCTCTCTCTATACAAATACTCCTTGATCTAAGCATCTCTCTACTCTACTCCCTTTGTTAAAAAGGTAGAGCACCTTGAGGGCTCCGTGTTGATCCGAATAGATCGTGGTTTCGGCTTGTTTGAAGTGTCTCCATATTCTCCTTTGGTCTCTTAACGTTGAGGTAGGGATATTCTATACCTTGTTATGAATTTTAACCTAGTTATTCGTTGTTATGAAGATATGGTGAAATTTGGGATGTTTGAAGGAAATCTAGGGTTTAGATTCAAATTTATGAAAGATGGGTTTTTATGTATTGTTGAATATTTGACCATGGGGTTGGGTTAAGAGGTTGTTTTGTGTTAAAATTGTAGATTTTAGCCTTTGAATGGATATTTGAAAAGGGGGGGAGAGAGAGAGATTTGCCCTAATATATGTTAAATAATTATTTTGTATAAATAATAAAATTAGTATGAGAAATGTGAAATTGGGAAGAGGTATAAATGAATGGTGTAGTTGGGTTCGTTAAATCACTCACCTATGGAAATTTGATAAATTATCTGTTACGTAGATTGTATATCTGTTTAAAAATATCTAGTTTGGGCTATCAGTGGAGGATAGCTATGAATGTTGTAGAAATTGCATGAGGATTAGGTGAATTGAAACTAATCATTTAAATTATGTCATTGAAGATGACAGTATGATGTAAACATTGAATATGTGTTGTGAATAGTCATTGTATATGACGATACCTTTAAATACATTGTATATGTATCATTGTTTGGGAGGAGATAGGAATGTACTCCATTGTTTGGGAGGAGATAGGGGATAGACTTCATTTAAAATTAAGTTGGCCGGAGTGTCCAGGGTAAAAGTCCGAAAACCTTATATACATAGGTGCCGATTCCCCTCGGATGAAAATTTCGTAAAATGACAAAATTGAAGTGTTTGAATAATGATTGTATTAAATTGTGAGCCATTGAGATGTAGTCTCATTTGGATTGTCTAGATAATAATGAACTGGACTCATGAAATGAAATGAATTAACTTGAAATAAATAAATGGAAATGAATCGAGGTATGAATGTCAACATTGAATGATCATGGGATGAATGTAAGTTGGTTATGTATATCTAACTTTTGTTTTGACACTTACATCTTAGTTAAACTTCATATATTGTATTAGACTATTTCTACTGGGTTTTGGCTCACCCTACTTGGGAAACCATTTTCAGGTACCGGTGACATACCACCTCCAAGGATGTAGCTTGGGAGAACTTAGGAGCTGAAGGGTCTATTTAGTTGTTTTGTTGTTTAGATGTTTAAATGTTTATTCAAGCCAAGGGCTTTATATGTATTGAACTTATGACTCTCTTTTGTTATAACCAAGTAATATCTTGAAAAGATGTAAGTCTGAAGGGCATTTGTTTATGTTAAACCCTCTTGTATTATCAACTTCATATAATGAAAGGATTACTTATACTCTGATTTATGTAATTGTTGTTTATGCTTTAGATTATATCTATGGTATTATTTTTTTGGGGGGGTGTTACATAAAATGTTATTATCTCGTGTCCTATGTCATTTTCCTATGAGTTTTTAATCCGTATTTTTTTTTGTTTTTTTGTCTTTTTCTCATTTTTTAATATTTTAATTAATTTTTTTAAAAGATTTTATATTCACATAATCTAAATACACTTAAAAAGTATAAAATTTAAAATTCTATATTTTTTAAGTGTACTTAAATTAAGTGAATTTAACAAGTAAAAAAAATAAAAATATTTAAAAAATTAATAAAAAAATATGGATTGAAACTCAAAAAATTATTTCTAAAAGTTCCAAATCATTTTTTTTTCAAGGGCCAAGTTTTGTTAAAGTCCACTTAGGTTAAGTGGTTGTTTGGGATGATCTATATAAGTGTACTTTTTGACTTTTTAACTAAAAAAATAGAGAAAAAAATATGCATGCTTGGAAAAAAAATTTTGACATTTTACGAAAAAATGTGTAATAAAATATTGTAACAAATGTCAAAATTACCGAATTGCCCTTCCTGACACATGCAGCAGCACTGTGTTGACTTTTCATATATTTCAATTTATTTTATTTTATTTTATTTTTATAGAAATTTGTGGCTTATATTATGCCACGTTTTTTTTATTTTTATTTTTAGGGAAGTTGTGGCTGCACTGTTTTGTTTTCATTTATGAAAATTTGTGGCTGCACTGTTTTTCAATAAAATATTACAATAATTATATTTCTATATCATAAAATGTTCTTATCTCTTATGTCCTATGTCATTTTCCTATGAGTTTTTAATCCGTATTTTTTTTTGTTTTCAGTCATTTTTTAATATTTTCATTAATTTTTTTAAAGATTTTATTTTCACATACATTAGATATATTTAAAAAGTATAAAATTTAAAAATTTATACTTTTTTAGTGTACTTAAATTAAGTAAATTTAACAAGTAAAAAAAAATAAAAATCTTTAAAAAATTAATAAAAAAAATACGGATTGAAACTTAAAAAATTATTTTTAAAAATTTCAAACCAATTTTTTTTTTTTTCTTCAAGGGGCCAAGTTCTCTTATAGTCCACTTAGGTTAAGATCTATACTTCTATACTATATATTAAGCAAAAAGGGATTTTTAACCCCAAGCCTTGTGGGAGCTCCAATCTCCCAATCTAAATTTCCTAATTTTTTTATTTTAAAAAAAAAAAAACTTTAGCATTTATTAACTTCTCTGAATCCCTAAGTCTTACTCTCATAATAACACTTTAATGTATTAAGAACAAGCATAAAAAAAATTCTTTAAAATCCAACACATATGAATTCCTTGAAAAGTCCCAACACATATGATTATTATCCTTCATAATAACACTTTAATGTATTAAGAATAAGCATAAAAAAAATTTCTCAAAAAGTCCAACACATATGATTATTATCAAAATATTAAACTTTAATATAATATAATAAAAAAAAAAAGACATTTAATTCCTTGAAAAATCCAACACATATGATTATTATCAAAATATTAAACTTTAATATAATATAAAAAAGGAAAAAAAGAAGACATTAAAAAAAAAAAAAGACATTTAAAAATCGCAATTCACATATCTATCTATACTATATATTAAGCAAAAGTAGGTTTTTAACCCCAAGCCTTGTGGGTGCTCCAATCTCCCAATCTAAATTTGCTGATTTTTTGATTTAAAAAAAAAAATCTTACATTTATTAATTTCTCCCAACCCCCAAGTCTTACCCTCATAATAACACTTTAATGCATTAAAAACAAGTATAAAAAAAATTCTTTGAAATCCAATACATATGAATTTCTTGAAAAGTCCCAACACATATGATTATTATCAAAATATTAATGCATTAAGAACAAGCATAAAAAAAATTTCTTGAAAAATCTAACATATATGATTATTATCAAAATATTAAATTTTAATATAATATAATAAAAAAAAGAAGACATTTAGGCCAAGTTTGGGAACTTGTAAAAAAGTCAAAAAGTCAAAAAGTTACTCAAAAAGTTAAAAAGTTAACACTATTCACCAAAAGTCAATAATTACGGCTGCACAACTCTCAATTCGAATTTTTCCCTACAAATCAATTTTTGTAATTTTTTATTACACATTTTTCCATAAAAAGTCAAAAAGTTAACCCAAACATCCATATTTTTAACTTCAATTTTTTAATCCAAAAAAACAAAAAGTGCACTTATTTAGGACACCCCAAACAACCCCTTAATTCTTTGAAAAGTTCAACACATATGATTATTATCAAAATATTAAATTTTAACATAATATAAAAAAAAAAAAAAAAAGAAGACATTTAAAAAAAAAAAAAGACATTTAAAAATCTCAATTCACATATATAATTAACTAGCCTATCACCCGTGCTATGCACGGGATAATTATAGATATTTATATTTATTTTAGATTTTTTTTAATATATAAATTATGTTTTTTAAGATTCTTTTCTTATCACTAACCATAGTGGAAGTTGAAAAGGGTACTGCAGTAACTATACACGAATTGTATCTATAATTATTTGTATAAGGGGATTTTAAATGTTGATCAGGAGATTTTGACCAAATCAATAATTGTAGGCATGTGGAAAGATATGTGGATTGAAAAAAGTTAATAAATACTAATCAGAGGATTTTGACCAAATCAATAAATGCTGAGTTTTTTCTTTTAAATAAAAAATTTAAAAAATTCAGATTGGGATATTGAAACTTCCATAGGCTTTGGGGGTTAAAAACCCCCATTTTGCTTAATATATAGTATAGATATAGATAGATAGATAGATATATCTTTTTATTTTTGTGTGGTTTCTATTCGGGTATTTTTTTTTTTTCAATTTATTTAAGATGGAGTTGTGCGTATCTTTTTTTTAAAAATTTAATTTATCTGTGATTTCCATTTGTTTTTAATTATTATTATTTAGGTAAGTTATAATGTGAGTTAAATATGTGATAAACATGTGAGTTTTATTGATTTAAAGTTTATTTAGATAAACTTTAAAGATTTTTTTTTTAGGTTTTTAGTTTTTTTTGTTATGTTATAATATAATATATATAATATAGGTAGATATCTACAACTTTAATAGAAAATATTATCTGATATTTTGGGGAAGAGAAAATGAATGCAAGTTTTAATATTTTTTTTTGAAAATTTGTGAGAGAGATTAGGAGGGAGAGATTATGAAATATTTTTGTCATTAAATAAATAAATCAGTCAATAGTTTTTTTTTAATCTATTTTGTAAATTAAAAATCAATAATTTTGAAAAATTGATTAATTTGTCTCATTAAGTAATTTAAAATTTTGATAGATATACATAAAAGAAATACATAATTATATTATTAAATCACAATTCGAATTTAGATGTTATATCTTTTTGAGATCTATAGCTAAATTCTTTTTTTTTTATTATTATTTTTGTGTGTAACCATAGTGTATAGGAGAAATTGAAAAGGGTGTTGCAATAATTATGAGAGAAGTCAAAAGGGATTGTGGGTTGGGAAAAGTCAATAAATGCTGAGTTTGGATTGGGAGAAGTCAATAAATGCTGAAATTTTTTTTTTTTAAATCAAAAAATTAGAAAATTAGGATTAGGAGATTGGAGCTCCTATCTGATTTTTTGGGGAAGAGAAAATGAATGCAAGTTTTAATATTTTTTTTTGAAAATTTGTGAAAGAGATTAGGAGCGAGAGATTATGAAATATTTTTGTTATTAAATAAATAAATCAGTCAATAGTTTTTTTTAATCTATTTTGTAAATTAAAAATCAATAATTTTTGAAAATTGATTAATTTGTCCGATTAAGTGATTTAAAATTTTGATAGATATACATAAAAAAAATACATAATTATATTATTAAATTATAATTCAAATTTAGATGTTATATCTTTTTGAGATTTATAACTAAATTCTTATCTTTTTTATTTTTGTGTGTAACCATAGTTTATGGGAGAAATTGAAAAGGATGTTGCAATAATTATGAGAGAAGTCAAAAGGGATTGTGGGTTGGGAAAAGTCAATAAATGCTGAGTTTGGGTTGGGAGAAGTCAATAAATGCTGAGTTTTTTTTTTTTTTAATCAAAAAATTAGAAAATTAGGATTAGAAGATTGGAGCTTCCACAGGCCTTAGGGTTAAAAACTCCCTTTTGCTTAATATATAGTATAGATTGTAAATATATTAAGGGAAATGGGATTTTTAAACCCCAAGCCTTGTGGAGCTTCAATCTCTCAATCTTAATTTTCTAAATTTTTGATTTAAAAAAAAAAAAAAAAACTCAGCATTTATTGATTTGGTCAAAATCTCATAATCATCATTTATTAATTTTTTCCAATCCACATGCCTACATTTATTGATTTAGTCAAAATCCTTGATTAGCATTTAAAATCCTCTCAAAGAAATAATTATAGATACAGCTCATGCATAGTTACTGCAGTTGCCTTTTTAATTTCTCCTGTACACTATGGTTAGTGATAAGATTGTTAAATTATTTTTATAAAAAATCTTAAAAAACATAATTTATATATTAAAAAAAATTAAAACAAATATAAACATCTATAATTATTCCATGCATAGCACGGGTGATAGGCTATCTATACTATATATTAAACAAAATGGGGTTTTTAACTCCAAGGTCTATGAGAGCTTCAATATCCCAATCTGAATTTTTTATATTTTTTATTTTTTATTTTTAAAAAAAAAACTCAGCATTTATTGATTTGGTCAAAATCCTCTGATCAGCATTTATTAACTTTTTTCAATTCACATGTCTTTCCACATGCCTGCATTTATTGATTTGGTCAAAATTTCCTGATCAGTATTTAAAATTCCCTTATACAAATAATTATAGATATAATCCGTGTATAGTTACTGCAGTACCCTTTTCAACTTTTCTTATACACTATGACTAATAATAAGATTGTTAAATTATTTTTATAAAAAATCTTAAAAAACATAATTTATATATTAAAAAAAATTTAAAATAAATAAAATTATTCATAATTACCTCCTACATAACACGGCTGATAGGCTAGATCACGCTAAAAGGAAATGCATATTTTTCTCCCACCCACAATTCTTTTGGGGAGCCGACAAGTGTCGTTAACGTCAATTCTTGGAAACTTGAGTGAAATTTCTCACTATTTTCCTTCCAATGAAAAAGCACTCTTCCTCACCTACAAATACCCTCTTTTCCCACCCACAATTATAAGGGAAACCAGCTCCTCCTACCAAGTGGTTTCTCAAAGCCAGATTTTTTCTCATTGCCATTTTGTATTATTGATCTCTTCAGAATTTTAAAAGAAAAGAAGGAAAAGCATGGAAGACAACACTGGATCTAGAGAAAGTAAAAAGAAAAGCATGGAAGACAACACTAGATCCAGCGAAAGTAAAGAGAAAAGAAGGAAAACTAGATCCAGCAGTAAAAAGAAAAGCATGGAAGACAACACTAGATCCAGCGAAAGTAAAGAGAAAAGAAGGAAAACTAGATCCAGCGAAAGTAAAGAGAAAAAAAGGAAAAGCATGGAAGACAACGCACCTACAGTAAGTAAATGTTTTAGGAGAATTCTATAATATATTCCCCTTCTTATTATATGCATCTTTAGTTATAATCAATTTTTTTTTAATTATGATATTATATGAAAATATTTAATTATGCTTCATGTAATAATTGACGATGACTTTTATTTAATTTTTTTAATTATACCTCAAAAAAATATGAAATTATATCATTTTTTTTCTTTTAATTATAAATTCTCTGTAATTTTTTCAAATGTTTTAGGATTATTGATACATATGCCTCCACAGAATTAAATTATAAAAAAAAGGTTATGCTAGGTTTCATAAAAAAAAATTATGAAAACCATTATGAAAGGATCTACACCGTTAGATCAGGTATGATTTTCATGATCTAACGGTGCAGATCCTTTCATGATGGTTTTCATGATCCCTTTTTCATGAAACTTAGCATTTCCTTAAAAAAAAAAAAGGGAGAAATTTACAAATTAGTGGGCATTAGAGAAATTATGTACATAAAAATAATAAATATTATAAATAATTAAAATGATAAATTTTTCATCTTTTTGCTGTCACCCGTTGGGATCGCATGGGGTGTAAACTCCTGCAGTACACGAGAAGCAAATCCGATAGGCAGAAACTCCGGCGGATGAAAATCTTCTCTCTCCCACTCATCCCGCTTTCCCAATCTCACTCACTATAGATAGAAAAAGAGAAAAGGGGTCCATAGAAAACAAAACAAAAAAAAAGGGATACAGACAGTCAACAGAGAGTGAGAGTGAGGCATATGGAAGAGGAGGTCCTGCAATGGATAGCCCAGAAACCAGATCACCACTTCAGTTTGCAATTAAAATTTACTCACACCACCATATGGTTTAGTTTTTCCCCTTTTTTTTTTTTTGGCCTGCATTTCACAAACTTCGTCGTTTTGTGAGCTGCACAGATACTCTAGGTTTCTCACCCCAGAGAATCCGAACACATTTTTCCCACCCACAGCACCAAGGGAGGAAATCCTATGAAGTCATAAAATGGTGAAATTGAAATTTATTCATGAAATCAATAATCAAAATGGTTAATTTTTTTTAATTGACTATTTTATTATTAATTTTTGTCTAATTTCTTCATAGTGTTTTTAAATTAGACTAAATTGATAAATTATAAAAAAATTAAAAGATAAAATTAATACAATTAAAATTACATAAATTAAATTAATACAAGAAATAAATTATAAGAATTATATGCATAATTTTTTTTTTTTTTTCAGGAAAATCCTGACTATTCTCCGGTAGATGAGTTCGAAGTTGTAGATGAGTTCGAAGTTCTAGCGAAGGTCCCGTGTATGCATAATTTTATTTTATCTTATCTTTTGTTTCTAACTTCAAAATAAATGAAAAACAATTGTCTACTATTTTTGGTTTTGCGTGCAGATGGCAAGTCCACCTCTTCGTCGGGCCGGCTCCTCCTCCCCACACGTACGTTCTCTTTTCAAAAAACTTGACGCAATGATTAAGGTCAAGTTTGATGAGTTAAAAAAAATTAAAAAATTAAAAAGTTATTTAAAAAGTTAAAAAATTATTATTATTCATTCAAATTAAAAAAAAATGGCTGCATAATTTTCCATCTTAATTTTTTCTTACACGATAATTTATATAATTTTTTAATACATATTTTTTCATAAAAAGTTAACGTAAACATCCATATTTTTTCTCTCAATTTTTTAATCTAAAAAGATAAAAAGTACATTTATTTAGGACATTCCAAACAACCCCTAAGCACCATGTAAGTTACACACACACATATATATATATATATACATTAAGTAGAAAAAAAAATCCCCGTGCAAGGGACGGGTTAAATATTAAAATAAAAAATTTATTAAAAAAATATAAAGTAATTAAATTATTTAAGTTGATTACTTATATACTATCTTTTATTAGAGACATAGAATACTTAATTTTTTTTTTATAAATTTTAGAAATTCAAATTTAAATGAAGCATTTTTATATATTTTATACATCTTAATATTTTAATTTAAAACTTGTTTTCTAATTTGTATACAATATTATTATTATTATTATTATTATTATTATTTGTAAATACCATGGTCATATAACAAATGATCTATTTTGTTAATAAATAAATCATTAAGTTAATTAACTTTTAATTATATGAGAAATAGCTTTTAATGAATGATTTTGATAATTTTATTATTGTATAGAAAAGTAGTTAGATTTTTTTTTTTTATTATTATTCTGTTTAATTAAAAACTTTAACAAGCAGTAGTTGTAATTTCTAGTATTATAAGGGCGATTCATATTTTAAACAATTCTCGGGAGTGTATTTGTAATTTAATTAAAAACAAAATATTCATGTTTCATAACTGACTAAGATTTTTTTGCATAATTACGATAAAACTTTCATCTAAATTACAATCACCAATAGTGGTAAATATTACCAAACAAAGGGCAAAGTGGAAAAATTAACATATAAGCCACCATGAGTAAATAATACAAAGTGAAAAGGCAAATTGTGAGACTGAAAAAACCCATACTAAACATCAAGTGCCTCTTATTAGCATAGATTATTTGAGATTATTATTAAAATAGTATAATATTCACCGTTATTTATAGGAAAAATCACAATACAGTTGTGCTTTCTTAAAATTATTACATACTCATAGAAAAGTTTATAACATTATTTATCAAAGGTAATAAAGTTTACCATCCATCTAAAATTATTTTTCCAAATAAACACTAATATATTATTCTATCTTATTTATATGAAGTAGATGAATATATAAACCAAAAAATTACAATATAGGGGGTAACAAATGAAAGATGCAATAAAACAAATAATCAAGATAAAGACAACAAGAGAAAGACAAAATAAACCATGAGACAGGGGCAACAATAGAAGCAAGTGGTAAAAAACAGCCCATGGTCAGTTTTTAAAACCTTAATGGCCGTTTGTTTTCAGAGATAGAATGGAGGGGATTGACAGTAAAGGGATTAATAGTGAGGGGATTGTTAGTAAGGGAATTAAGTAAAATTGTGTTTGTTTTGATGATAGTTGTTAGTGTAGGGATTGTTAAATTATTTTTATATAAAATAAATATAAAATAATAAAAAAAATATAAAAATATAAAAACATTAAACATTAATGTTTTAAAAAAAAATGCCCAACATGTAAAAAATTTAAAAAAAATAAAAATAAAATAAAATAAAATAATGATTTTTACTTAACAAAAAATACAAAAAAAAATTAAACATTAATGTTCAAAAAAAATGCCCAACATGTAAAAAATAAAATAAAAAATAAATAAAAAAAAAAAAAATGTTTCACCAAGCTAAAGGGCAAAATAACAAATTTCAAAACAAGCTAAGGCAAAATTGGAGAAAAAAAAACGAGCCACAAGCAGGAAAGTGATTAATTTCCAAAAGGCGACCATCCAAATTGTTTCACCAAGCTAAAGGGAAAAATAACAAATTTCAAAACAAACTAACGGCAAAATATGAATAAAAAAAACAACCCACAAGCAAGAAAGTGATTCTTATATATATAGATATATATTAAGGTAAACTATAATTTTAACTTCCAAATTTTACTTTAATTTTTATTATTTCAAATTAAATAATTTGGTCTTTAGTTTTAAGTCAAGTTTCAGTTTGGTCATTTCATTTAAATTGAAGATTAAAATTAATTATTTTAAAACACTTGTCAATCTCGTAACTGTAAGGTGTACACATAGAAAGATATAATAGAAATTTGGGCGGACTGATTAAATTGAAACGAAACTTAAAGTGTAGAGATTAAATTGTTCACAAATAAATAATAGGGATCAAAATGAAATTTAAGTCAAATTATAAAGGTGAAAAGTGTAATTTACCATTTCTTTTAATATTATTCACATGGGTTAGTTACATTTAATATCTTATTATTTTATTGAAATTTTATTTTAGTCCTTCCATTTTTATTGTAACACATCCTTTACACATTTAAGTCAAGATAAAATATTACTGTTCTATTCATTTAATGTTGATGAGGATGACGAAAATAAACATGTACATGCAACATTTTTCAAGAAAAATAAAAATGAAAGTAGAGTAATAATATACAACCAAAAAATTCTTACGAAAGTTTTATATGTAATGACGTGGCTCAATATAAACCATTCACTTTACCAAAATGGTGTTGTGTTTTTTATATGAATTTTATGTATGAATAACATTTTCCATGAAAGTAAACTGATTGGTTGCATTTAAACTTGTGACAATCAACGTTGTGAACGCTTGAAAAAAAATAAATAAATAAAAAGAAAAAGAGAGAAGGCACTATGCATGCTTGATAAAAACTACCATAGAAGCAAATTGAAGTGTAAATGATAGAAGAAATGAATCTAAATTTGTACTTTTCCTTTATTATTTTTTCAGGTTGAGCCTGACCAAAACATTGTTCTTGTAAGAGCAAAACCTTTAGGAAATCCTACAGGTACGTGATATACACATATTATCTAACATTTCAATTCCGTACTCATTTTGCTCCTTAAAGTTTAAACCATTTACATTCTCTTAGTACTAATTGTATTTTTTTGGGGACACCTGCTATGTATAGGATTGTGAATAAACCATAATTAGATTGCTTGGATAAATTATTGACCTTACATTTATATTTGATGTTCTTGTAATTGGTATATATCAGTTTCAGTTTTACTTTTCATATAACTTTTAAGTCCTTTTTTGCAAATTTGAACACAATGGTCTAGCTCCAATGGAAGCTGATGAGAAGATTATTGAAGAAGAAGCGGTTTGCGAAGCTTGTTCTGCCATTTTGAGAGAAGATAAAAATATACTCAGGAGAAAATGTAAATGTAGTAGAACTTTCATCCATGAAACATGTGTAGCTGGTGGTAACAACTGTGGTAATTGTCGACGAAAGGTTCAGACTTATCCTGTTACTTTGGTTAGAGGGCTGAGTAGTTCTACTCCAGTGATAAAGAAGAAAGCAAAAAATGTCTTGGGTCGTTTTCATGGTTGATGAGGTAAATCCAATTTTGCAAGTTATCATCATATATGTAGATCAAATTGACAATAGAAGTGATACAAAGTGCAATAGAAGTAGTAGGAGTTGAGGTTGATAAATTGATTATGACATATAATTTAACTTCTTTTCAGGTTGTGTTGGGATCATAGATTTGGGTAGGGATTTCACCCATGTCATTATTTATTGCAAACTACACCTCATTCTTTAACTAGTTATCATAGTTTGAACTTTGTTTGTGTGCGCACCTTGTATTATGTGGGACTGTACAATTATTGCTTTTTTCTATATGTATTTGGATTAGGTTGTGGAATCCGGAATGGGATTTGTCTTTTAACAATTGAGTGAGACTAGAATTCATTGGTTGGTTGATAAATAGCAACTTTGGGAAATTATCTCTTGCGGTACACAACATGTGCAGAATCATTTAAATCTCTGTGTGCATTTTTCTCTATGGTGTGTGGTGTGTGGAGATATGCTTCCATTCACATTCGTGGAGTGGGATGTAAAAATCCCAACACTTCTTGTCTATGTCAGAGTTGTATCGACGTGAGTCATAGGCCTCAATTTGTAAGGGCCAACTTCAAATCACTCTGTTCTACTAGTTATTTGTAGATATACATTCCTTTATTTCTTTCCATGATTCCTTTTACCAAGTTTTTGTTACATATTCTGACATATATTTTTGCATTCATGGTAGGATTTGGAAGGCTTGAATTTCAAAACATCTTTTGTCTGCTCAGAGCAATTTCGGCCGTAGCATCTCCTAATATAAAAGAAGCCACAGATGAAGGGCATAATTTGATTTCTATCTTTAATTTGACGAGTTTTCTTAGTATCTTATGTTTTATGTGATGTCTTGATTTTGGCAGTATTAACTAGGGGCTTTGGCCTAGTGATCTTGTGGTGTGAGATTGTCGGTTCAGTTCTTATAGAGATGAGTTTGATATTTCCTATAGTGTTTATTTCTCTCCCATTGTGATATTTGTAAGTTTGAGCTATTTCTTATAGTGGTTGTTGGACTTGGTGATTGTTTGCTTTCTAGTTCTTGTTGGATTTTAAATGTCCAATTTAATGTAATGCTTGTATTTGTAATTTATATATATATATATATATTTTTTGAGAGTATTGATTTCTTAGCTCTTTGCTCTGATCGGACCAATAATTTTAAGAATTTTATGATTTCCCATTTTATTTTTCGAAACATGTAATATTATTGGCGAGCCCACCATCAACAGTATGTTGGAAAAACTAGAATATATAAAGAGGGGAAGGGACATGGGTGTTGAGAAACAACAATTTTATGATGATTTGTCAGCACAATATTAATGTAATGGTTTCATAATTCATGTATATTTTAAATATTATGCTGATAATATTTTTTGACATGTCATATGGTAAGATAAGATTGTAAAAATAAACAGTCATTGCACCATTACATAGTATTCTCAATCAATAAAAAATGATAACAAATCCTTTATCTCCTAGCTGTCTGATGAAGATGAGTCGATATGTTTTACAGATAAAATTTTCACTACATAATTGGTTTCGAACATTATGTAAAAAAAATATTATACTCCATGGTATTCCCAATAATTACCCTTAAAATGATATGA
The DNA here is from genome assembly GCA_036172215.1 of Camellia granthamiana. NCBI lineage: Eukaryota > Viridiplantae > Streptophyta > Magnoliopsida > Ericales > Theaceae > Camellia > Camellia granthamiana. The sequence goes on along the minus strand of CM069910.1, from coordinate 28,104,592 downwards.
TATGTTAGTGGTTAGGGAAGCCTTGCAATAAAATAACTTTTTAATTTTTAACTTTATCAATTTAAATTTTAATATTTTAATTTATTTTCAATCTAAATTATTCTTATTTTCATTAAGTAAAATTGACAAAAATATATATATATATTTTAGTCATAAAACTCATTGTAGGTATATGAAAAATGTCTAAAATACTTATTTTCAATAAATTTAGTGACTAAAATATATTTTTTCAATAATGATACCTAACAAAAATAATCAAATGATTTGGATAAAAATAATGCAAAATATTAATTTTTAAATTAATAAAATTAAAATTTGAAGATTCATTTTGGTACAAGATTTAAATCTTGAGTTGTTTTGTTAAATTCTACGGAGGGCCACCACATCATAATTGAGGGAGACCGACTTATTAAGGGAAATTTCTATTAGTGGAAAAAAAATTGCATTTTTATGATGATGTAATTTTGCTGTGTGTATGGTATAAATACATTCCTGTATTTGGTGCAACTCTTCCTTTATGTCAAAATTGTACACCAAAAAAAAAGTCTATTTGTAATACAATTTTTTTTCACTGCTACATGTATTTCCAATTTCCCAATTATTAATTGGAGACAGTTGTCCAATATGGCCCTATGCATGAATTCAATTTTGTTAGATTCTATTCATTTTTAAATTATTCATAAAAAAATTATATTAATTCAATAATTGAAATTACATAGTTTTGTTATATTTATCTTTAAAATAATTAATTAATTGTTTTTAAAATTATGTTTTTCTATTATTTGAAAACTAGTTTATAAGACTATGTAACTATAATTATCAAATAAATATATTTTTAATAAATAATTTAGGGAAAGTTACTCATAAATCCTAAATTTCAATCTTGTGTTCCATTTAGTCTCAGTTCTTTTCTTATGATCCATTTAGTCCTCTCTATTGTGAAAAAGACACAAGTGCCATTAGGTTAATCATGGACTATTTTATGTAAAGTTTTTATTTGGTATATGCTTAAAACTTGCCATGTTATACACATGGTTGGGTGACACACAACACAAAAGTACACTAAGGTTTTTCATAATTTTTGCTTTGTGGGTTGATGCATTGCACGTGACACACGGACCACTATCCCCATTCATTACTCGACCCATCATGTTAGAGTGTCACATTTGGAAAAAGTACACTAATTTTTTTTTATTTTTTTAAAGTGTCACATCATACCCGCCACCTTGGAGTGTCACATATCATGTTTGAAAAAAATATATTAATGAGTTTTTAATTTTTTTTAAAATGTCACATCATATCCGTCACGTTGTCACGTTTGAAAAAAGTACACTACGGAGTTTTTATTTTTTTTGAAATGTCACATCATATCCGATACGTTCACGTTTGAGAAAAGTACACTAATGAGTTTTTATTTTTTATTTTTGTAGAGTGTCACATCATACTCGCTATGTTGTCACGTTTGAGAAAAGTACGCTAATGAGTTCTTATTATTTTTTCGATCACGCTACGTAGCTCGAGAGTCTGTGGCTCGACCGTGGCTCGACACCAAAACGACGTCGTTTTGGTGTCTTTTTTTTTTTTTTTTTTTTCTTCTTCTTCTTCTTCTCGCGTTTTTCTGAGTTCATCAACAAGAAGAAGTCTGCTGGGTCAATCATTGTTCATCAACAAGAAGAAGAGGGAGAAGAGACCATCAACAAATTTTTTTTATTTTTTATTTTTCGTTCATCTACAGATCCAGATCTAAAAAAAAGAAAAAAAATTATGTTGTTATTCTCAGAACAATTTGATGATGATCTTCAAAATTCGTTGTATCAGTAAGAAAAAAAAAGAACAAGTTCAACGAGCTATCATCTACAGATCCAGATCTAAAAAAAAAAAAAAAATTTCTGAAGAGGAGAAAACAGAGTCAACATCTTCCAGATCCAGATCAAATTTTTTTTTCAACAGCTTCAAATTTTGAACATCATCATCTTTATCATCTTCAACATCATTCCAGAATCAATGATGCCTTCAACATCTTCAACATCATCATCATGATCTTCACCAGCACCAAACGATGCCCAGTTCAGTCTGTAGATGAACGCTTTTCACCAGCACCAAACGATGCCCAGGTCTCCAACAAATTTTGATTCTGGATTGATTCTGTAGATGAACCTTTGCACAGATTTTCTTCTTCTTTTTCTTCTTTCTTTCTTTTTTTCGGCTTCTCCTCTGTATCTCCCTCCTTCCCTCTCTTTCTCCCCTTCTTCTTGCGCTTCACAGATAAAAGAGAAAAAGATTTCGATCCAGATTCAAGCCTGAACATTCGAGCACTCAAACATTTTCCTTATTTTTTTTTGAAGTGTCACATCATACCCATTACGTTATTATATTAAGAAAAAGTATACTAAAGAGTTTTATTTTTTGAAGTGTCACATCATGCTCGCCACGTTGTCACATTTTAGAAAAGTACATTAAGGAGTTTTTAATTTTTTTGGAGTGTCACATTGTTAGAGTGTTACATTAATCCCTGTCACATTAGAGTCTATTTTTTTAGAGTGTTATATCATATCCGCCACGTTATCACGTTTAAGAAAAATACACTAAGGAGTTTTTTTTTTTTTTTTTAAAGTGTCATATTATACCTGTCACGTTGTCACATTTAAGAAAAGTATGCTAAGGTGTTTTTAATTTTTTTTTGAAGTGTTACATCATTGAAATGTCACATTAATACTTGTCACATTAGAGTATCATATTATACCTGTTACATTAATAAAAGAGTATAGTTGTCCACCAAAATACTACCAAAATAAAAAAATAGGACCACACGGAAAAAAAACTCTCCACTAATAAGACTTAACAGATTAACAGAAAAAACTTGGGACTAATTGAAATACTCCAATAATTTATACACAAATATTTACATAATAAATTAATTGAATTATCAAAATAAAATGCGCGATGAATTTACAAACCGAAACTAATAGTCTGATCATTTTAATGGATTGAACCAGTCTTACACTTGTGGAAAAATGTTACAAGGTACACGGTTAAAAAAAAATAAAAAAGAAGGGAGAAACAACTTATCAGTAATGATTAGAGAAAAAAAATTTACTAAAATATGATAAATATTGTACATACTAATAATTAAAATTATAATATTTTTATTAATGTATATATTTTTTTTTATTTGACACCACTCTAGGGTAATTATTCCTAAAAAAATAAGATGCATACCACAATCTCAATTTCAGTTTGTTTGTTTTTAGTTTTTAGAAAACACTTTTAAAGAAATTCTACTTTCTTATTTTTCGTATTTTGTTGTTTTTACTGAATTTTTTAATATTTTAAGAATTTTTTTTTTAATTTTTAGACACACTTAACATAAATACACTTAAAAAGTATATATTTTTAGTGAAAAAAATCTTTAACAAATTCACTAAATACCAAATATTAAAAAAAATTAATATATATTTCATATTTTTGTTTATTTATTAATTTTTTTAAATATTTTTTTCACAAATATTTTACTTTTTAGATACATTTAAATAAGGTACATCTAAAAAAGTAAAAAAAATGTTTAAAATTTTAAAAATATTCACTATAAATAAGAAAACACAAAAAATAAAAAATTCAATTTTCAAAAAATTGAATTCAAAAAAACTAAAATCAAACACAATTTCCTCAGTGGGCCCAGCATTGTTAACATCCAAATATCATCATGTGTGGTTGAGTTTCTCTATTTTCCTTTCAGCTGAGATGGTTGTTTTTAATAGAGAATGACTTGTCTTCAACTAAAATTTTAATTAAATTAGATGGTTAAAATTTTTGATCAGTAAGAGTCGTTAAACAGAATGCTCTTATTGATAAGAGTCTTTGAAAAAATTCAACCGGTCCATATTTTCATAAACTCTTATTAGTATGTGTCTTCCGTTTAATGATTTTTATCGATCAGAGATTTTAACTGTCTGATCTAATTCAACTTTTACCTGGAGATAAACCAAATCCTTTTTTTATATTATCAAAATCACTCTTTTGATCCATCTAGAAATACAAAATTTTCACCCCTTATTCTTCTCCCGTTCAATTTAGGTTCCGTTTGAATAGATATATTTCAAATGAAATTATTTAAAGTTAAATTTTATAAAAATTTAAGAAAATTGATTATTATTGATAATTACAAAATTAGAGGGAAAGTTAAAGTAGTGTAAGAAAATATATTATTTTTTATAATATATTTTTTTCCATTAAAGTATTTATAATATACAAAATTACAATTAGACAATTCCCATAATAAGAAGGAAATTATCAACTTTTGGATTTAGCAAAGATTAGCTCCTAACCTTCTAGCTAGACGTGTACAAACATTGGTCTCGTTCGGAAAATTGACTATTTTAGTAAATTATTTTAGTTTTTGACTATTTTAATTAGCGAAAATTTTTATGTTTAGAAATATGGTTGGGTGTTTTTGTAATTGGATGTGACATTAGTGAGAAAAAAAATGTAATGATTATGGATTTGATGTGATATTTTCTATTATTGACTATTTTAGTTTTTTTTTTTTTTCTTTTTGTAAATTTTAACTAAAAAAAAGCCAAAACCATTGTTGGCAAACTGAATTAACCCTACTAGTTAATTTTTGTACAAGTATAATATTCATAGTACGAATAATTTCAAATAATTACTTTTTTATTATTATTAAATCCATCATAATCATCCATTATGGTAAAACTCATAAATTCAATCCCAAAATCTATAACGAGGTATTATATTTAAATTTGAATTATTCACCAAAAATGAAGTGTGTTTGGTTTGAGTTTTCTGGATTAAGTTTTTTGAAAATTGACTTTTTTAGTTTTCGTGTTTTTTTGTTTTTAGTGAATATTTTTTAAATTTTAAACATTTTTTTTACTTTTTTAGATGCACCTTACTTAGATGTATCTAAAAAGTAAAAAATTTGTGAAAAATATTTTAAAAAATTAATAAATACATAAAAATACAAAAAATATATTGAATTCTTGTATTTTTTTTTGTATTTTTGGTATTTAGTGAATTTTTAGAAGATTTTTTTTATAATTTTTTTACTTTTTAGGTATATTTATGTTAGGTGTGTCTAAAAAGTAAAAAAATTGCTTAAAATATTAAAAAAATTTAGTAAAAACAAAAAAACACAGAAAATAAGAAAGTAGAATTTTCTGAAAAGTGCTTTTTAAAAAGTGGAAACAAGCAAATAATGTTCAAATTCTTTCATTTGAAATTCATAAATTGGAATGCAACTATGTTGTTAACACCAAGGGAAAAGCACTCTTTTCACCCACATTTCTTTTTTTAATGGGCCAAGTTAGGGATGGCAATTTAAAACCGCTCCGACGGGGACTTGACCCCCCGACCCCGAATGAGACTATTTTTCCTCAAAAAAAACTCCTCACGGGTCGGGGACGGTGATACCTTCCCCAGCCCCGGACCTGCCCCGGCCCCATCCCCGTTTGCCCCGGTATGAAATTACAGTTATAACCCCCCTTATATATATATATGTTTCCTATTCTGTCTAGACTCAGTTTAGTCTCTCTCTTTCTCTTTCTCTTTCTCTCTCTCTAAAACCCTTCCCTCCCTCCGATGTCCCTCCCTTCCTCACGCCGATCTCCCTCCTTCCGACCTCACTGCCTCACCCTGATCTCCATCACTGCCTCCATTCGATCTGCCTCACGCTGATCTCTCTCCCTCCTTCCGATCTGCCTCACGTCGATCTCTCTGCCTCCCTCCGATCGCCGTCGTCCCTCCATTCTGTCGCTTCTGTCGCCTCATCCATCTGAGCTCAGATCTGATGAAGATGAACATGAAGAAAATGATGTGTTAGATTTTTTATTTTTATTTTTTATTTTTTTACATTTGATGAATATATATGCTCTCACAGATCTAATCTATTGATGATGTTGTTGTTGTTGATGTGTGTGTGTGCTCAAATCTGTTGTTGGAGGTTTATGTTGTTGTTGTTGTTTTTTTTTTTTTTTTTTTTTTAATTTTGGCTGGGGAATTATCGGGGTCGGGGAAACCCGATCCCAATTGGGAGACGGGGGCGGGGGTGGTGATAGGCTCCCCGTCGGGGATCAGGACCAGAGAAATTTCTACCATTGGGGATCGGGGACGGGGAGTATGATCCCCGGCCCTACCCCGGCCCGTTGCTATTCCTAGGCCAAGTATTGTTTTAGGAAAAATGCTATAGATTCCAAATAAATTATCAAATTTTCTACCAAACCTCTCATGTAGGATCCACACAAATCATATGTGTATGGTCCCATACACATATAAGAGGTTTGATAAAAAAATTAATATTTTATTTAGAGTTCCTATAATAACTCATTGTTTTACACTAGTTCTTAAAAACTTCCATGAAGTTTCTCACTATTTTCTTTCAAAGGAAAAAAAAACACACACACACATTTTCCAACTCCAACAATTATTTTCAATGGGCCAAGTGTGTTTTTTTACTCTCCACTTCTTAGAAACTTGGTGAAGTTTCCCACTATTTTCTTTTCCCTTCACCACTATTTTCTTTCCCAGTAAAAAAGCACATTCTTTCCCTATCAGTGTATATAATTGTAAAAACTGTAGCAAAGAGCAAATAATTGTAGTACTTCTTTTGTATTTATTTTTGTCTCTTTGTATTTACTTTTAGGTAGACTTTTCAAAAAGCCTATGACTAGGCTTGCCTAAAGAGTTAGAAATTTTGCAACTTTTAGACGTAGAGTCTTGCAAAGTTAGATAGGTTAGATATGAAGTTAGATATGCATTAAGTTATATTTTGTTTGTATTCACCTTCTTGTAAGTCTATATATTGGCCTTTATGCCAACCTAATGAAGCATGTAAATTCTCTCCATATTCTCTCCATCTTTGAGCTTCCTTCTATGTCTCTAAATTCTCTATCATAATTCTTTATTCTATAAGTCCACCATAATTCCATAAGTAAAAAGCTCATTTCCTTTTTTGTTTTGTAATTGGTATCAGAGCTTGGTGAAGAGTTTTTGAAAGCAAGATCAAGCTATGTAAGTATTTCTATCTATGTATAAATTTTTGATATATACATATGTTTGTATGGTGTGTTTTATGATATAAAAAAAAAAATTAAATTAAAAATTATGTCTAAGTTTTTTGTGTATCTTTTGTATTTTATATCTTCATAATTAGTTGTTTCATTTATAGTTGTTGTAAAACCTATATGCTTGGTGTATGTCAAAGCTCATATACTCATTAAGATCTTTTGACTATTGGCAAAAATTAAGTCTTTAAGATCATAAAGAGAGGTTTTAGGCACCAGATAATACACTAGGAGGGTCTTAGGTACCAACAACAATCTAAAATGGCAATTAATTCTGACAATATAATATGCTTTGGAAATACAAAAAATAATGTTAATAATAAATATGATCATAGTTTGCATATTACTAAAGAATCTGCAAATATAAATAGTGTGTGTTCTAGTTTAAATAATATTACTGATATTATGTGCTCTTGGTTTTCTAAATTAGATAAAAATCAAAAAATAAATCAAAATTATCTAGAGACCAAAGTTGAATCTATAGAATCTAAAATAGACAATTTGGGTTCTATAATAAATATTGACTTAAATAAAGAAGCAAAAAACTAAATAAACAATTTGGTAACAAAATTAGAAACTATATCCTTCATAAACAATGATGGAATGAACAATCTAGGAGATAGTTACATCCCTAGGCTATTTTATGGTACAGAAGATATTATGGTACTTCAAACCAATACCTATAATAGAACTGAATATGAAAATATTGTTGAAATATTGGATTATTGGAGAAAATTATATAAAGACCCAGATTTAGGTATTGATGAAAGAAATAGGCTACTAGATCAGATAAGAGAAACTTATCTAGAAAATGAAGCCCTTTTACAACATTTTAATTATGATATTAATATGTTAACTAATGATGATGACAACCAATCATCCTCATCTGAAGAATCAATAAATCAAGATATTTCATCAGAAATAAATAAAGGGAAAAGAAAGGCAAAAGAGCCAATTGATCCCGAATTATTTGGCACATGGGGAGATGGAGAAAATTTTGACTTTATTCAAACAAATGAAGTTAAAAATGATATTAACATTGGAAGTACCTCCAATCCTATACCTGAGCCAGTAATATCTAGAAAAGATAATAATCATAAGTATCCAATAGCTCAAAATGGTACTTATTTAGACTTGTCTCATGTTCCATTTAAGGATCAGGAACAAGCAATTGATGATTGGGCACAATCTTTGTCCATCATTATTACCAATTATAAAAATAGTTAGTCAAAGGAAAAATTCCTTGATTATATTGCAGCAACTCTCCAGGGAGATGTGTTGCAATGGTTAAGACAGTGGGAAAAATCTGAAATTGGAAAAAGTCAAAAAACGGCTTTGTTAACAAATTTTCTCACACTTGACACAATTTTAGCTGAATTTGCAAAAATCATAAAAGAAAATTTATGTGGTTTTGCAGGAGATACTAATTTGCAAGCAGATGCAAATTATATTTTGACTAAATTAGAATTATGTAATATTTGTCTTTTTGAAGACTATGTTCAAACTTTTAAAAAATATTATTATCTTATTGATCCACCAACAAATCAACCCTGGTTAGATCAATTTTTTCATAAACTCCCTAATCCATAGGATGAGTTATGTATTAAAAACTATCCTGATTTTCACAAAAAAATGGGGAAGGAAGAATATGATAATCTTGGTTTTTGCATTAATTATGTTCTAAGACTGATAGCAGATCGGTGTCTAGAAGCAAAAGCGAAAAAACAAATAAAAAATCAAATTTCTAACTCACCATATGGTCAAAAATGTTGTGATAAAATTTTAAAAGAAAATTAGAAAATTGGTTGTAATATATTTTCTAAAAGAAAAGGATTTTCTAAAAAAACGTAGAAAATATAAATGGAAACCTTGGAAAAAAAACAAAACTTTTTCAAAAAAGAAAAAGTATATTCGAAAAAAGAAACCAACAAGTATTTCAAAAAAGAAAGCTTGTAAATGTTACATTTGTAACGAGAAAGGTCACTATGCACCTGAATGCCCAAAAAGGGAAAAAAGTGCAAAGAAAATGATTAAAGTCCTTGAAGAACAAGATTTTGAAATAATATATAGAGAAGAAATTTCTGATGATGAAGAAATCTTATATGAAATTTCTAGTGATGAAGAAAGTTCAGATGAAGAACTAATCTTCATGATGACTAATAATAGTCAAGAAATATCTCAAGAAACATATAGTATATCTCAAGAAGAATTACAGGCAATTCGACTTGGAGATATAATCGGAGAAGAAAAACCTTTTACCGACGAAGAATTAGCAAAATTCGAAAAAATGCAAGAAGTTGCTGTTCCAGAAATTTACAAACTTTCAAAATTCAACTTCTTTTCAGCAAGAGTGTTTGAACAATACAGTGGTAACACTCAAGCAAAATGATCAGAAGAAGGAAATATTGATATTCATTTTTTTGATAAGAAAAAGGTTGCAAGATGGAAAAAGAAATATCCTGAAATTCAATATATTCATATTGGATTAATTCAAGTAACCATAACAGCCTTATTTCGCCAAGGGATAGATACTCCTATTTTGGCAGTAATTTTTGATAAAAGATTTTCCGACCCAATGAAAGCAATCATTGGAGGAATTCAGTCTAATTTGGCCAATGGAGTAGTTTGGTTTAATGTCAGACCAAATTTCTTTATTTCCATAAATGATCCCAATCTTGAAGATACAATCAGAATAAGAATTAAAACACAAGGATTAGGAATGAAATCAAATTCTCATGATTTGGCTATTCATTGGAAAACAATTCACGAATTAACCAAATTTTCTGAAACAAAAACAAGATCAAACGATAATAAAATCGTTAAAATCTTTGAACCAAGACCATTTGACACGGTAATACAACCTCGTCTAATGAATTGGAGTGATTTAGAAGTCCCTCGACAATGGTTAATCCAAGACCTAGTGGGACAAGGAGAATCTTCTAAAACAAAAAAACCTGCACAATTACAAATGCAGGCATCAGGAAAAAATTTATATATTGAAAATACAATTCCAAAAATTAAAAGATCAACTTCTGTATTTGAAAAAGATTTTCCTACCAAATCATTTTCAAAGTTAAGCATTGGAGAATCAAGTAATAATTCTAATCAAGAATTTATTACTTCAAACAATGTTCAGATTCCTATTTTTCCAGGAACAAGAAAACTTGAACATATTAAGTTTGCATATATGTATCATTTTCAAACAAAAAATGATGATATTATTTTTTCTCCTAGCCAAGGAAAAAGAAGATATACATATGTATTGGGAACATTTAATTTTGCAGGTTATAAACCCTACAGCCTCAGTGTTCTCATAGACATAGGAGCTACAGTTAGCTCATGTAAATGGAATGCCATACCAAAAGAAAAATGGACACTAATGAAGCATCCAATTTTGGTTACTGGAATTGATGGCAACCATACTTCCATACAATTCAAGGCCAAAAATATAGCTATTTGGTTAAATGATAACAAGTTCATTATACCAAAAATTTTATGTTTTCCGTATATGCATGGAGATTTCCTTCTTGGAAATAATTATATATATAAATATCTTCCAATGCAAATACAAGAAAGAGCTATTTCATTAAGCATAAACAATGTCTTAATTCATATTCCCTTGTTAGAACAACATAAATATATTTGTGATAAAGAGTTTGCGCCTGTGCCGCGTGGTGATTTAACTCCCATCATCAAAACTATCGATGAATCACATTGGATTTATAAAATTTTAGAAGAAAATTTTAGTGAACATCCATTAAAACTATGGCAACGTAGTCCACATTATTGTAGTTTAAAATTGAAAGACCCTAATGTTATCATTAGAGTAAGACCAATAATCCATACTAGACAAGATATAGATGAATTTGATATTCAACTCCAGAAACTTTTAGATAAAAAGTTAATTGAAGAAACTAAAAGCCCTCACTCTAGTCCAGCTTTTATGGTAAGAAACCATGCTGAAATTAAAAGAGGAAAAGCCCGAATGGTAGTCAATTATAAACGGCTAAATGAAAATTTAGAATTTGATGGATATTTTATTCAACGAAAAGATGTTTTGATTAACTTAACCAAAGGATCAAAAATCTTTAGCAAATTTGATTGTAAAAGTGGATTTTGGCAAATTCAATTGACTGAAGAGTCAAAAAAATTGACAGCTTTCAGTACACCTAGAGGACATTATCACTGGAATGTTATGCCTTTTGGATTAAATATTACACCACAGGTATTTCAACGGTGGATGGATACAATTTTTAAAGATCTTAAAGATTGTTGTGTAGTTTATATTGATGATATACTTATCTTCTCTAAAACCAAGGAGGGGCATAAAAAACATTCAAAATTACTTTGTGAAAAATTCAAAAAACATGGAATTATTTTGTCTCCAAAAAAGATTGAACTAGAAAAAGAATCAGTTGAATTTTTGGGAATAATTTTAGACCAAAAAGGTTTAAAATTACAAGAACATATTTTGTCCAAAGTACGAGATTTTCCTGATACTCTCAAAAATATAACACAATTACAGAGTTTATTAGGCATTTTAAATTATGGACGAAATTTTATCAAAAATCTTTCAAAAATAGAAATTCCTTGGTTGATCAAATTAAGAAAAAATGTTATTTTTGAATGGACAGCAGAAGATGTTGCTTTAATTAAACAAATTAAAGAAAATGTTAAAACTTTATCAGACGTTTATCTTCCTAAAACAGGTGATAAATTAATTTTAGAAACAGATGCCTCAGAAGCATGCTGGGGATGTGTTCTTAAAGCTATACCCAGTAATTTATGGTATGATAAAGAGATACCTTTATCAGAAAATGGGATTAGACCAAGAAAAAATCCAATACCCATAAAATTACAAAAAGAAGAATTAATTTGTGGATATAATTCTAGAACATTTAAACCAAATGAACAAAAATATATTATTTTCGAAAAAGAATTACTTGCAATAAAATTAGCAATAAAGAGTTTTCATATTTATTTAGCCCCGGAAAATTTTATTGTACGCACTGATAATAAGACAGTAAGAGATTTCTTGATCAATAAAAAACCTATTGAGCAAGGAAGACGATTAGTCTGGTATAATAAAATTTCTGAATATACCTTTGAAGTAGAACATCTTAAAGGTACTAATAATTTTCTTGCAGATTTTCTTAGCAGAAATTGTTTTAGAAAATTAAATTGCTAAACAAGTAAATTTAATTTTTGCAGAAGACCTCTAGACCAAGAGGAAACAATGGATAAGGGTAAACAACCCGCTCAAGAATATTGGGTGACAATTGCCAAAAAGGTAAACCCCAGACAAGAAAGAGTTTATGTTGTATTCTCAGGAAAACAACCTGGAATTTACACAAACTGGAATGAAGCTAATCAGCAAGTTTGCGGATTTCCAGGAGCCAGTCATAAATCATATGATAGCATGACCAAAGCTAAAAAAGTTTTTTACAGTGCACCAGCTATGCCTATTTATCAAAAGAATCAAGTGAGAACTAACCCAGTTCCAACTAATATTCAGACATCTAGACCAGATGAATCTGAAATAAAAGATTTTTTCAACCCTGGTATATCCAGAGAAATTTATACAGAACTCAATGGAGTTTGGAAAACTTACATTGTAGACAACAAAGTGAAATTTCGAAAACACATGGGAGTTCTGGCCAACAAATTAGCTGAGCAAACAGCTAAATTAAAAGATTTGCAAAATCTTTGTTTCAATATTCTTAAACAAATAAATTGGAATGAAGATTTTAATTTTGAAAAAATAAACAATTTTTTTCAACTATCAGACCTCATATCAGATGAGTTTTCTGATCCAGTTTTTGAACAAATAAAAAGATGTCTTTTTGAAAAAGCAAGAACTTTGCTTCCAAAAGAAATTTTTATGTTAATCAAAAATCGAGTTGAAGATCATCATGATAAGATTAGACAAATCTTAGAACGATCTTATGATAAATTAAATTTGAAAGATGGAATTCCCAAAATAACCATCATGGCAAACCATGACATGTGGTTTTTTGAGGATATAGATTAGGGAATAACTAATCAAGTTATTTTCCAAATTTTAGATCCAATCCAATGGATAGATTATCTAATGATCATCAAAGCAATGCTCTCATGGATAGTAAAAGGCTTTCGATGGATCAAATATTTTACTTTCTGGATTTCCAGCACTGTTGGTTGGCAAGAACGAGAACATTTTTTTCAACCATATCAGATTTGGTATCTTAAAGAAACTGAAGATTTTGAATTTGAAGATGATTATTTAGACGAAGATCACCGAAGAGAGCGATTGGAAAATATCCAAAAACTTTCTTTGACAGAATATTGGATAGACAGTCTAATATCTGTTTCACAAGCAGCGTCCAACATCCATGGCTCAGCAAAATTGCCATTCATGGTTACAGATGGAAGAATATTATTTGTAACCCATTTTCCCATAACATATGAAAGGTCTCCAACGCAAATTAATGAGGCTCTTGACATGCTAATAAATCTCAAAAAGAGAAATAATTTGGATCTTCCGTTGGAACTAGCCATGACCGCGGATGATGTAGAACAATTCCAGAATGAGCAATACAGCCAAGATCCGGATTCCCCTCCATCAGAGACTGATGAAGAATATCACAATCTCATCAACAGGATGGAAGCATAGTGGACTCCACTATCAAATGCAGCTGTCTCCTGATCGACTCCAACCTTATCCAGGACACATGGAGCAACCTGCATTATTTGGCGGCAAGTGATCAGCCACATCATTTCAGCCGACGCTACATGACAAATCAGCTCAACCAAAGCTTATCTACAACAGTCTGTCTCTTTGAAAACCGGGGAGGGTAGACAGTGTATCAGTGTATATAATTGTAAAAACTGTAGCAAAGAGCAAATAATTGTAGTACTTCTTTTGTATTTATTTTTGTCTCTTTGTATTTTCTTTTAGGTAGACTTTTCAAAAAGCCTATGACTAGGCTTGCCTAAAGAGTTAGAAATTTTGCAACTTTTAGACGTAAAGTCTTGCAAAGTCAGATAGGTTAGATATGAAGTTAGATATGCATTAAGTTATATTTTGTTTGTATTCACCTTCTTATAAGTCTATATATTGGCCTTTATGCCAACCTAATGAAGCATGTAAATTCTCTCCATATTCTCTCCATCTTTAAGCTTCCTTCTATGTCTCTAAATTCTCTATCATAATTCCTTATTTTATAACTCCACCATAATTCCATAAGTATAAATTTGATAAATATTGTGCATACTAATAATTAAAATTAAAATTTTTATTATTAATGTATAACGTTTTTTCTTTGACACCAATGTACGATAATTGTCCCTTAAAAAATAAGATGCATACCACATTCTCAATCAATTTTTTTTTCCTCAGTGGGCCCAGCATTGTTATCATCCCAATATCATGATCTTCGGTTGAGTTCCTCTATTTTCCTTTTCAAGGGAGAAGGTTGTTTTTAATAAAGAATGCCTTGTTTCTAATTAAAATTTTAATTGAATTAGACATTTTGACCTTGTTTGGTTTGTGTTTCTCAAAAAATTTTGAAAAAAATTCTCTACAAATAAGTTTTCAAAAGTAATCAAACCAAACAAATTTTCCCAAATTTTTTTCCAAAACTTGTTTGGTTTACAAGTTTTCTAAACAAATCTCTCTCTCATGCACATCAAATCAATCACTTTTTCCAAAACTCTCTCTCAAAATAATTTTTCAAAACATCTTTTGAAAAAAAACCAAACCAAACAAATTTTCGTACTTTTTATCTCAAAACATGTTTCTCAAATACAAACCAAACAAAGAGTCACTAAATGTAAAACTGTTATCAATAAGAATCTTTGAAAAAATTTAATTAAGGCCTCGTTTGAGAACAGACTAACTTAGTAACTTTTTGGTTATTTGACTAAAATATTAACTAAAAAAAACTAGTGGGTATGTTTGGTTTGAGTTTTAGAGATGAGTTTTAAAAAAAATTTTCCAAAAAATTGTTTGGTTTGAGATTTTTCTGAAAAAATTTCCAAAATCACTTTCTCTCTCTTACACATCAATCAATCACTTTTTCTCTCTCCTCTCTCCTTCTCAATCACTTTTTCTCTCACACACATCTACTCAATTACAACAAAATATCAAATCATCCCAAACTCCCAAACTCTAAAACTACTTTCAAAATATATAACCAAAAAAACTAAAAAAATTTCTAAAACAACTCTCCCAAAAGATGTGGCTTTTTACGAAAAGATGTGCAAAAAAGTAGAGAGAAAATAAAATCTTTGACTTTTTGGTATGGATTGTTGGCTTTTTGACTTTTTTAGTAACTTTTTGACTTTTTAGCTAAATGGGAGGGTTCCCAAGTCATATTTTCATAAACTGTTACAAGTATGAATCTTCCGTTTAATAATTCTTACCGGTCAAAAATCTCAACTGTCTGATCCAATTCAACTTTCATCTAAAAACACGTCAAATTCTTTTTTATATTATCAAAATCACTATTTCGATCCATCTACAAATACGAAATTTCCACCCCTTATTCTTTTCCAGGTCAATTTTTAGGTTCCATTCGAATAGATATATTTCTAATGGAATTATTTGAAGTTAAATTTTATAAAAATTTAAGAGAATTGATTCTTATTGATAATTACGAAATTGGAGGAAAAGTAAGAAAATAATTATTTTTTATAATTTATTTATTTTCCCATTAAAGTATGTATAATATATAAAATTACAATTAGACAATTATATATAAGCTCAACAAAAGATCTCTGTAAATTGTAATGAAGAAGAAACCGCTAGCGTAACAAATTCCCATAATAGGAAAGAAATTGTCAATTTTTAGATCTAGCAAAGATTAGCTCCTAACCTTCTAGCTAGAAGTGTACAGACATAATTGGCAAACTGGGTTAGTCCAATTAGTTAAATTTTGTACAATTACAATATCCATAGTACGAATGATTTCAAATAATTATTTTTGTATTATTATTAAATTCATCATAATCATCCATTATGGTAAAACTCATAAATTCAATCCCAAAGTCTATAGCAAGGTTATTATATTTAAATTTGAATTATTCTCTAAAAATTATTAAGAGTAATGCTAGGGATCCCAAATAATCTAGCAAATGTTTTACCAAACCTCTTATATTGGTAATGCTACACACAAATCCACATATTTGTAGGTCCTACACCCATGTGAAAGGTTTAGTAAAACATTTGATAAATTATTTGGGGTCCCTAACATTACTCAATTATTAACGTTGAAATTCTTTCATTTCAAATTCATAAATTGGAATGCTACTGTGTTGTTAACACCAAGGGAAGGGAAAATGACTCTTTTCATCCACATTTATTTTTTTAATGGGCCAAGTGTTGTTTTACACTTATTCTTAAAAACTTCGGTGAAGTTTCTCATTATTTTCTTTCAAAAGAAAAAACACACACACTTTTCCAACCCCAACAATTATTTTCAATGGGCCAAGTGTGCTTTTTTACTCTCCACTTCTTAGAAACTTGGTGAAGTTTCCCACTATTTTCTTTCCCAGGAAAAAAGCACAATCTTTCCCATCTAGAAATAACAAAAACAAACGAATTATGCATCATCTTTCCCACCCACAACACCACCAAGGGAAAAAGCCCTCTCCCCACATTTCTGTGAGGAAAGCATGGATGTCAACAACACTAAAGTCGGTGAAGATTCTTCACAGGTTTTAAGATTACTGATTTTTTTTAAAAATAAATAAATAGAGACATATTTATGCACTAGTATCAGTTTATCATGTTTGTTTGTATGCAGATTGGTGTCCATGATTGCAAGATTGATGATGATGATGATGGTGAAGGAATATTTCAAATACAAGAAGCTCAATCACCAATACCTCCTGAGTCGGTGGCATCAATAGGCCCTTCCTTTTTCATAATAACAAGACAGAGGACATCTGATGAAATGATTTAGCTCCATGTAAGTTATATTTCGTCTCCTGAGATTTTCAATTTCATAACAGATGATCTATTTTATTAATAAAGTATCAATTCAATTAATAATTTTTAATGATGTCATAAATATATTTTAATTATTAATTCATGTAATTTTATTATGGGAGACTTATTTATAAGTCATTTTTCAGACACTTATGCTAGGCTAAGTCCTGTGTAATTTCTTATAGAGTCTCAAGTCCTATTTTCATAAGAATGTATTTCACAAGATCCTACATAAACATAACGTGACATGACACTTACATAAACGTAACGTAACGTGACACCTATATAAACGTAACGTAACGTGATACCAATATGAACGTAACGTGACACCTACATAAACGTAACATAACGTGACACCTATATAAACGTAACGTAACACTTACATAAACGTAACGTAACGTGTCACGTTACGTTTCGCAAATTTAATAAGTTTTTATTTTCGCAAAGGATTTGGATCCCCCTTCCAAAAATCCAGTCTCCTGACCATATGAAAGTTAAATCACAAGCGTTCATAACTAATAAGAAAATTAGATGAAGTGACCATGATCGACCCTCCTTTATGTTTATTATTTAATTTTTTCCTCTCTCCCCTCCCTCATTTTATTTTTTTCCTCTCTCCCCTCCCTCTCTCACAGATATATATTTGAAGCATTACTGTTATACAAATGATCGATTTGTAATTATATTTTTTACTCCTATTTTTTTTTTTTAAAAAAAATTCCCTACAAAAATTAACTAAAATATTTATATAAATTTTTTTTTAAAAAGTCACTGAAGATAAATAATAACCTGCAATTTTTTTGAAAAATCCAAAAATAAAAATAAAAATAATAAAAAATAAAAATCTGAACAAACTGAAAAGTCTCGTGGATTCGGAAATGGGGGAAGAGAGCCCTGGGGATTGGAACCTATAGTATTTGAAGTTTCTTGCCAACATTTGTTGTTACCAAACGAGTAACAATTGAAAAATCTAGAAACCTCCTAGATGTTGATTTGTGATTATGTATCAATTTTAAGCAGAATATAAAAATCCCAATCAAACAATCAAGAGAAAGAGACATAAAGATTTTACGTGGAAAAACCACAATTGGACACCTTCCAATTGTGATCAAAAAACCACGGGCCACAGCCACCAGAACAATCCACTAAGAAGATATAAAGGAATTACACAGGTATCACTCTCAATTATCTAGCGAATCCACAACGCCTAATTGAACCAACCTCTATGTGCCTCTTCCAACCCCATCTTCACCACGGAATTGTCTTTCTGATGAGCCACTCCGGATTCCACCACCGAAGCTTCAGACCGAATTCTTCAGAATCCACAACTGAAGAACAACTTTGATGAGCCACTCCAGAATTCACAACTGAAGCTTCAGGCTCGAATTCTTCAGAATCCACAACTGAAGAACAACTCTCTCTTTTGTGTAACAAACAAAACCTTTGATGTAGCCCTTTTCAGATCATGAGTTGAATACTCAATAAGACATCAAAGAAAAATAAAATATCCCCAGATATAAACCTTTAAGAACCAAAAAGAAGATCTGGAGGAATAATCAATGAGTAGTCTAGTTTTGGGAGAAAACCAACTACTTATAAAGAACCAAAATAATCCTTGTCTTGGAAGAAATCCAACTTCTTGTAGAAGTCCAAAAGTGATCCAAAACTTCACAAGGAAGAAATCCAACATCTTGTAGAACACCAAAAGAAATCCTGTTTCAGAAGAAAACCAACTCTTTGAAAAAAATCCGGATTCTGAGGCTCGCTCGAGCGAGGCTTTCCTGGCTCGAGCGAGGAGAGTAAATTTCGTGATTTCTACTAGTGCCTTCGCTCGAGCGACGGATCCTTGGCTCGAGCGACCAATCACTCCTTTCAGGTTTTTGTGCGGACGCAATCCTTCGCTCGAGCGAGCATTCCTTGGCTCGAGCGAGAAAGTCTTGGCTCGAGCGAGCACTCCTTGGCTCGAGCGAGCAACGGCTGACATGCAATTTTGAATGCAATTTTGCGTTTTGCTTCGGCCGCGAGCTGACCGGGCAGCTCGACCCCCGTAATAATCAGCGAAGTGGCAATCTTGAAAGCATTAACATCACAAACTTCTCTGCATGGCTCGATTCGGGTTTGGATTCGCATCTAATAAACTCATAGCCTTACTGAAACAAAAATGCGAATAAAATTACAACTCAAAGGAGTTTTGTCAAACGGGGTTGCCAATAATAAAAACCTAACAACAATAACAGTCACTTCCATTCACATAAACACGAGAAATTCAACACGTTACGTTACGTTACGTTACGTTTTATGTAGATATGTCACATTACGTTTATGTAGATGTCACGTTACGTATAGGTGTCACGTTACATTTATATAGGTGTCACGTTACGTTACGTTTATATCAATTTTCTATATATGGTTTTACTATTATTTATGATATTAACAACTAATATTGAGGGTAAATGTGTCAACAAACTTCCCACAGGACTTATGGGAACATAAGTTTTTTAGTAGGACCATATGTAGTATAAGTCTCCCTAATAGGACTTATAAATAATTTTCCCTTTTATTATTGTATAGGAGGACAGTTATGAATTTTATTTTTTAATTAATTGTGTTAAATAAAATTTTTTAACAAAAAAATATTTGTAATTTTTCAAATTATAAGAGACAATCTGAATTTTAATTAAATCTCATAAAATGTATTTATAATTTATCGTTTTCTTTTTAACATTATTCACACGGGTTAATTATATTTAACGTTCTTTTACTTTTATTAAAATTTTATTTTGCTCTTTTTTTTTTTAAAGTCAAATCTCATTTAATCATTCACGCTGTATTTAGGGTTGGTTTGGGGTGTCTTAAAAAAGTGCATTTTTTGTCTTTTTACGAAAAGATGTGCAGAAAAATAGAGAGGTGATGTAATGAAAAAAAGATAAAAAGATAAAAAGATAGATTATATAGTGTATCCCAAACTAACCCTTAATTTGTATTTGGGTAGAGATTTGACACTAAAGACAACCTAAGGCACTTTGAAGTGTAGGTTGCACTTGGACTTTGTGACAATCTCCATTGTGAACGCTTAATAAAGAAAGTAAAAATAAAAAAATTAACAGGAAAAGGTACTATGCATGCTTGGTAAAAGGAAAAATATAGTAATATATTCATCTGCACATTTACTTTCATCAATAAATAAATAAATCATTGATAAAAAAAAAAAGAAAAATACAAAATAAGTTTTACTTTTTTGATAAAATTTTCTTTGAATTTTATTAACACATCACAACATAATGTTAATAGGTTTCGATGAAAATTTCATTGGAAAAGTATAATTTATTAAATATTTTTCAATGATAAAACTACTTATATACACACATATCTATATAATTATATATTAAGCAAACACGAAGTTTTAAGAACAAAATATTCTTGGAGCTTTAAAACTTGAAACAAAATTTCTTAATTTTTATATTTTTTAAAACAATTAAAAAATATTGATTGGCTAGCCCATTCATTAGTCAATGAAATTTAAAATTTAAACCTAGATTTTATGATTTGTAAAAAGAGAGTATCACCGCTTTTATTTATCTAAATTTATATGAGAGACAGCTTTTTGGTTGGGAATGTTTTTAAAGGTTGCATTGTGCTCAATCATATGCACACCCAGTACAATTTTTCAGAGAAAGAAGTCCTCTTCATCATCAACCATGATTGCAAACACAACAATCAGGGAAGAGAAGGCGAAGGAGCAATCGGAGGAGCCTATGAGAAAAGTCATGTACTTGCACTGTTGGGTTCCTAGCTAATCAATCATCAACCCAACAACTTGACTTGGGCCAAAAAAAAACAAAAACAACTTTGAATGTACCAAAACAGACATTGAAACGTAAATGTGGAATATAAATTGTAATCTATATTATATCTGAGAAGTATTGTCTCTTCTTTAGCAATTAGTTTGGCATATTATTGTTGTTATTGTAGGAAAATATTAATAGTTCCAGACTTCAGACTCCTCCACAACAGCAATCAAATTACCAAATCGAACTAAGAAACAAAACCCTAATCCAAATATGATTGAAATTGCACACACACGCACACATACGCACACTGATTGAATTAGGATTTGAACTAGCCTGAAAGTGAATTTGAACAAATTTACAATTAAGTGGCACCCTCTATATCATTCAAGCAACAAAACCCTAGCCCAGCCACAAACCAACGTATCACACAATGAAACAACCCATTCAAACCAATCAATTACCACCCAAACCTCCTCGAACTCAAATTGGTGGAGAAAAGAATTGAAGTTTGATTCAACATACCTATTACGTACCCCTGATTCCAAATTGACGGTGAAAAATTTGAATAAACAAGAACAGTTCTTCAAGATCCAAAGGTATAAGCACCACCTTTCGAAAAAGCAAACTTCAATATGTACAGATATGGAATTTACAAAGAAGACTAGGACATGTATATGTATATGTACTGTTGGAGTGAGATCGAATTGAAGGGAATGAAAGTTAGGGTTTTCTTTTCATTTCTAATTGGTCTGTAAGAACAGTGAACGCAGAGAGCGCCAACAAAGCAAACTGAAATTTCGGATTCGCGGTTGACATTTTAGAGAGAGGAAGAGAGAGAGAGAGGAAATTGGCGACAGCGAGAGGGAAAGCAAGAGAGAGATATTGTGAGGGTCTGTGTGAGTGAGTGTGAGAGGAAAGAAAAGGAGAGGAGAGAAGCGTAACCTGGAACTCTTCTACGCTGGTACTGTTGGGGCTGCGAGATAGACTACTGGGAGCGAAAGAGATAGAGTGACGACTAGGTTTTTTCTTTGATCTAATGGAAGAGAATACTGAAAGGGTAGAAGAGAAGAAAAGAGACAGGGCGTGGGAAGGGAAAAAAAAAAACCTTTTGCGACGATGGAATAGATGGCGTCGCAAAAATAATAAAACAATCCCAAAAAAAAAAACAACCGGTAACAAATCGTCGCAAAAGGTACTATTTTTTGCCACAGACTTGGATTTTCCGTCGCAAAAAAAATTACTTTTGCGATGACTTCGTTTGCTGTCGCAAAAACATGGTATTTGCGACGATTTCAAACCGTCGCAAAAGGTTCCGTGTCTAAAGCTCCCTTTTCTAGTAGTGTTTGTTATTGTTATTGTTCTCATCTCTCTTTGTTATTTTTTTGACAGTCACTTTGTTGTTTGGTGATGGTGGGATGATAGAGGTGGATGAAAGAGGTTGGATGGAGGTGATGGATATAGCCGGTATGTACAAAAGACATGGTGGTGAGTTTGGTAGTTAAGGTGGCAGACGATACTGGGTTTGGTGTGGTAGAGGTGGGTGGTGCTAATATTAGGATTGGCGATGGATGATTTTGGTGGTGGAGGAAAGGCAACAGCGTGTTGCAAATAGTCTAAGAGGAAGAAAATCGTGAAACAAGGAAAGGGTAGTGAAATGTCTATATTGCCCTTGAAAAAGGGTCATGCGCGTCTCACGTGTTTGTTTTTCTTCAACAATTTTAACCGGAGTTAATAATTGGACTAAAATGATACAAAATAAAAAATTGAGAGTCAAAATTGAGCAAATTAAAACGACAGGGACCAAAGTGACACAAGAGATAAAGTACAGGGAGTGTTAGTATAATTTGCCCTATTTATAATGTACCAAAAAAATGGGAGAAATAACTTATCAGTGATGGTTAGAGGGAAAAAAAAATACTAAAATGTGATAAATATTGTAAATACTAATAATTAAAATTAGAATTTTTATTATTAATGTATAAATTTTTTCTTTGACACCACTATACGATAATTGTCCCTAAAAAAAATTAGATGCATACCACAATCTCAATCAATTTTTTTTCCTCAGTGGGCCCAGCGTTGTTATCATCCAAATATCATGATCTTTGGTTGAATTCCTCTATTTTCCTTTCAACGGAGAAGGTTGTTTTTAATAGGGAAGGACTTGTTTCTAATTGAAATTTAATTAGGTCACATTTTCATAAATTCTTATTAGTATGAATCTTTTATTTAATAACTTTTATTGGTCAAAGATCTCAATTGCCTAATCCAATTCAACTTTCACTTAGAGACAAACCAAATCCTTTTTTATATTATTAAAATCACTATGTTGATCATCTACAAATACAAAATTCTCACCCCTTATTCGTTTTCTGGTCAATTTAGGCTCCGTTTGAATAGATATTTCAAATGAAATTATTTGAAGTTAAATTTTATAAAAATTTGAAAGAATTGATTATTATTAATAAAAACGAAATTGGAGGAAAAGTTATAAGTAGAATAAGAAAATAATTATTTTTTATAATTTATTTTTTTCCCATGAAAGTATTTATAATATATAAAATTACAATTAGCCAATTATATATTAAGTTCAACAAAAGATCTCTATAATGAAAAAGGGAAAATGAGCCGTAGCTCGAAAACCTTGGCTCGAATGTCGTTTTGGGCGTTTTGGGTGGTCTGAAACAGAGGAGAAAGAGGGAGAGAAGAGAGTAAGAAGAGAAGAGAAGAGGAAGATGAGGGGAAGAGGGAATGGAGAGAAGAGAGGGCCCCTCCGCTTCTGCCGTCGGCCGAGCCCCTCCGCTTCGTCGCAGCACCAGCGCCGTCGCCTCCGGTCCCGTCGAGCCCCTCCCCTTCATCGCAGCACCACTGCCGTCCGCCGAGCCCCTTCCCTTCCTCCTCATCCTCCTCATCCTCCTCCTCCTTCCTTCTCTTCTCCCCCTGTGATTATGCCCCCTCCAGTCCTTCTCCTCCTCCTTCTTTCTCTTCTCCTTCTCTACTTCTGAAATTGGATTCGAGCCAATTTCGAGCTCGACAATTCGAGCTACGTAGCACTTCCGATGAAAAAGAAACCACTAGCCTAACAAATTCCTATAATAGGAGAGAAATTATCAATTTTTGGATTTAGCAAAGATTAGCTCCTAACCTTCTAGCTAGAAGTGTACAGACATAGTTGGCAAACTGGTAGTACGAATGATTTCAAATAATTATTTTTGTATTATTATTAAATCCATCATAATCATCCACTACGGTAAAACTCACAAATTCAATCCCAAAATCTATAGCAAGGTTATTATATTTAGATTTGAATTCTTCTCCAAAAATGATTAGTGTTGAAATTCTTTCGTTTCAAATTCATAAGCCTCTGTTTGGAAAGATGGGTTGGGTTAGATTTGGAGTTAGAATTATTCTAACCACAAAAAGATAAAATAGACTTTTTAACCTAATAAGACAAAACATCACATCCAACTCATAATTATTATATTCTTTCTTTTAGAAAAAGTCAAAAAAACCAAAAGAGTAATACTAAAGACTCTAAAAATTTTACTAAAAATTCTACCAAATATCTCACATGGATGTGGGACCCATACAATGTAGGTCCCATGTGGGTCCCACACCCATGTGAGACATTTGGTAAAATTTTTGGTAGAATATTTGGGGTCTCTAGCATTTTTTAAGTCAAAAAACTCTTTTCAAACGAGACTTTTTAGTCCCAGGTTAAAATAACCAAAAAATAAAAAAGCTAAAAAACCAACCTACTTCCCAAACAAACCCTAAATTGGAATGCGACTATGTTGTTAACACCAAGGCCCCGTTTGTTTTCAGATGTAGAATGGTGGGATTAATAGCGAGGAGATTGATAGTAGGGAGATTAAGTAAAATTGGATTTGTTTTTATGATAGTTGTTGGTGTATGGATTATTAAATTATTTTTATATAAAATAAATATAAAATAATAAAACAGATAAAAAAAATACAAAAACATTAAACATTAATGTTAAAAAAAAAATGGCCAACATGTAAAAAATAAAAAATTTCCAGAAAAAATAAAACAAATAAAATAATGATTTTTACTTCACAAAAAATATAAAAAATTAAACATTAATGTTTAAAAAAAATGCCCAACATGTAAAAAAATAAAAATAAATAAATAAATTATAGTCCGACAGACTATTTTTTTAATATCACATCTACCTCCTCCATCCTAATCCTCCTTCTAAAACCCAACCTAATCCATTTCTCCTTCCCAATTCCTTTCTTAAATCTACAAATAAACACAATATTAAATGTGTCACACCTCTATTCTAATTCTATTCCTCCCTCTATACCCAAAACAAACAGTGCCAGGAAAAAGAACTATTTTCACCTACATTTATTTTTTTAATGGACCAAGTGTTGTTTCTCGCTATTTTCTTTCAAAACTTCGGTGAAGTTTCTCGCTATTTTCTTTCAAAATAAAAAAAAAACACACACTTTTTCCAAACCCAACAATTATTTTCAATGGGCAAGTGTGTTTTTTTACTCTCCCCCTCGTAGAAACTTGGTGAAGTTTCCCACTATTTTCTTTCCCAGGAAAAAAGTACATTCTTTCCCATCTAGAAATACCAAAAAGGAACGAATTATGCATCTTTCCCACCCACAACACCACCAAGGGAAAAAGCCCCCTCCCCACATTTCTGTAAGGAAAGCATGGATGTCAACAACACTAAGGTCCGTGAAGATTCTTCACAGGTTTTAAGATTACGACTTTTTCTTTTTTTTCAAAATAAACAAACAAATAAATACATATTTATGCACTAGTATCAGTTTATCATGTTTGTTTGTGTGCAGATTGGTGTCCATGATTGCAAGATTGATGATGATGATGATGATGGTGAAGGAATATTTCAAAAACAAGAAGCTAAATCACCAATACCTCCTGGGTCGATGGCATCAATAGCCCTTCCTTTTTCAGAAGAACAAGATTGAGGACATCTGATAAAATGATTAAGCTCCATGTAAATTACATCATTTCCCCTTTTGTAAATTATAAATACATCTCTTGAAATTTGTTTCAAATACTACTCTCCGGAATTTTAGAAATTATATTTCACCTCTTGATTTCTAATTTTATAACAAATGATCTATTTTATTAATAAATCATCAATTCAATTAATAGTTTTTAATGATGTCAGAAATATATTTTAATTAATTCATGTAACTTTATTAGAAAAAATTAGTCTAAGGTCCCTCTCTTATTTTTAGTAATGGAAGAGATCCACAAAATTATTTTTTGATGTCTAAGGTCCGTAAACATATATTAGAGAAATTTGACTCTTTGTCTCCTCACTCTCTGCTCTTTGCTCTCTCTCTCTCTCTCTCTCTCTCTCTCTCTCTCTCTCTCTCTCTCTCTCCTACATCAAACCAATGCTTCGTCTATCTCCCACCGCTGCCAAGGATCACCATCGTTTGCACACCGCCCATTGCAGCAACTCCGAACACACTGACACCGCGACCCAAGTCACTGTTGGCTCACACCGACTCCATACCAGCTCGCCAATCAGCACCGTCTTCGCCAACCTTCCAACATATATACCTATGTGTATGTATATAAGTATAGAAATTGTCCCTCACCTGGACGAAATTCGCGAAAATTTTGAAACAAAGTTGGAGCATAACATTGAAAATTGAATCAATTTCACAAAAATAGCCTTTGAGATTGATGAATTACACGAATAATATATATATATATAATTGTGTATATATGATGAATATGTGAAGATGAGGTGGTGATCGATAAGATGGATCAGGCTCAGCGAAGTGTGAAGGGTTTTGCTTTTCTCCACAACCAACAGTGCCTTCCAGTGGACACGCAATGCACATCCTCTTGATCTTTTTCCCATGGCCTTCCAACTGTGGGTTCAAATACAAGTGCTGGCAATATGGAAAGGTTTGTCTGGGATTTTCTCTGGGTTGTGGAGTCTAGAGAAATTCTTTGGATTGAGAGAATTTCTCTAGAAATATTTGTCTAGGAATTTTCTCTGGATTGTGGAGTCCAGAGAAATTCTCTGGGTGAGAGAATCTCTAGAAATGTTTGTCTAGGAATTTCTTTGAGATGATATAGATACAATACTGTGCTTGAAAAGGGGAAAAGATGTGGTTTAACTTGGTACTTATCATCAATTAGCATAGTATTCTGTGGATGGAAATTATTTTTCACTTATTTTTCTTGGCAACCAAACAAACTTTATGCTTTATAGTTCACTTGAAATCCAAAGAAAATTCGGAGAAAATCTAAAGAAATTCTCTGAAAATCTAGAGAAAATCTCTAGATTGGAATCCAAAATTTCTCTGACCTTCCTAGAATTTCTTTGGAGAGAAATTCTCTGCCATATTTAATTTTCTCTGTCATGTGTAATTTTCTCTGGTTTGAACCCCTCTTCAAAGGAGATTGGGTTTTAAATAATGTGACTCATCCAATATACAGAGAAGATGAATATAAGTTCCTCACAGCTCAAGTTCATCTCTCTCTCTCTCTCTCTCTCTCTCACTCTCACTCTCACTCTCTCTCTCTCTCTCGCTACTTGATCTCTACGCCATCTCACTAATCTTTAAGTAGTTCGATTTCATCTCTTATTCTCTCTAGATAAATTCTCATCTAGAGAAATTCCAAATTTCTCTAGAGAGAATTTCTCTGGAAAAGGCTAGAGAAATTCCCATAATTTGCTTGACACCAAGAGTGAAGGCAAGCAAAGCATGCTACTCAAGTGTCTGACCATCCTTGGAAATACCGGCTTCAAAACTACCAGTGGTGGAGTTGATGAAATCACGATGGCCAGGAGCATCAATGACAATGCAGTAGTATTTGGTGGTCTCAAACTTCCACAAAACAATATCAATGTTCCCTGTTGAAAAATATTTCTCCAACTGCAAATCATGCATGGATATACTTTGCTTCAAGAAATGATGTTGAAAAGAGAAAACATGATGGGATGAAGTGCACAAACATGCCTGCAAAAGTATCCTTGATGTTGATACAATAGTTAAACCTGTTGTTGTTGGGGGAAATAGAAGCAAATCAGTATTGTTTGATGCTTGCATTCTTACCACGTTCACATTCAGAGGTCCAGAGAAATTCTGGGAATTTTTCTGGAGATAAATTTCTCTAGGAAGTCCAGAGAAATTCTCTGGATGAAATTTCTCTGGATCAAATTGAGGGATCTTAGACGTTATGAAAATATTTGGTGTCCTTCATAATATAAAATCTTAATACTAAGGATCTTAAAAAAAAATCCCCAATTTATTATTGTATAGGAGGGCAGTTATGAATTTTATTATTTTTAGTTTATTTTATTAAATAAAAAATTTTAACAAGGAAATATTTGTAATTTTTTAAATTATAAGGAACAATTCGTATTTTAATTAAATATCAGAGAATATATTTATAATTTATTATTTCTTTTTTAACATTATTCACACGGATTAATTATATTTAACATTCTTTTACTTTTATTAAAATTTTATTTTGCTCTTCTTTTCAAGTCAATCTCATTTAATCATTTACGCTCTATTAATTTATAGGTTTGAGTGGAGATTAGGGGTTATTTGGGATGACCTAAATAAGTGTACTTTTTGTCTTTTTACGAAAAAATGTGCAGAAAAGTAGAGAGGTGATGTAATGAAAAAAAGATAAAAAAATAAAAGATGGATTATTTGAGACTTCCCAAACCTGACCTAAAGACAACCTAAGGTCCTTTGAAGCGTAGGTTGCACTTGGACTTTGTGGCAATCTCCATTGTGAACGCTCAATAAATAAAACAAAAAAGAAAAAAAATTAACAGGAGAAAGCACTATATATGGATGCTTGGTAAAAGGAAAAATATAGTAATATATTCATCTGCACATCTCCTTTCATCAACCAAAAAAAAAAAAATTCATTGATAAAAAATAAAAAATACAAAATAAGTTTTACTTTTTCAATAAATTTTTCTTTGAATTTTATTAACACATTAATTAGTCATCACAACATAATATGTTAATAGGTTTCAATGAAAATTTTATTGGGAAAGTATAATTTATTAAATATTTTTCAATGATAAAACTACTATATACACACATATCTATATGTTTATATATTAAGCAAACGTAAAGTTTTAAGACAGAATATTTTTGGAGCTTTAAAACTTGAAACAAAATTTCTTAATTTTTATATTTTTAAAAACAATTAAAAAAAATATATTGACTGGCTAGCCCCATGCATTAGTCAATGAAATTTAAAATTCAAACCTAGATTTTATGGCTTGTAAAAAGAGAGTATCACCACTTTTATTATCTATATTTACATAAGAGATAGTTTTTTGCTTGGGAATGTTTTTTAAGGTGGCATTGTGCTGAATCATATGATAGTTTTTCAAAGAAAGAAGTTCTCCTCATCGTCGGTCATGGTCGTGAACACAATAAACAACAATGAGGGAAGAGAAGGCGAAGGAGCAATCGGAGGAGTCTATGAGAAAAGTCAGGTACTTGCACTGTTGGGTTCCCAGCTAATCAATCATCAACCCAACAACTTGACTTGGGCAAAAAAATAAATAAAAACAACTTTGAATGTACCAAAACAGACATTGACATGTAATTGTGATCTATATTATATCTGAGAAGTATTGTCTCTTCTTTAGCAATTAGTTTGGCATATTATTGTTGTTATTGTAGGAAAATATTTTCGGAAAATCAATTCAATGCAGATAAATAATAAAAATAAAACACATGAAATTCTTTATTGAAATTTTGTATACTTAATATAAATTGTGATCAAGGCCAGTATTTGCATTGAATTGATTTTCTAAAAATATTTCCCTACAGTTATGGTAAATGATTGCCACGGTTGACCACCTCTTTATTTATTTATTATCAAGTCAAATACAAAAAATAGGAGAAAATGAGAGTAAATGATAGAAGCAATGAAGCTAAATTTTACTTTTCCTTTAATGGCTCTTACCCCCTCTTTCTCAATTCAGATAGGTTTAGCCAAATTAAGGGTTGTCTATACTCAATCCAAATTATACGAATTGCCCAAGTCCAACCTTTAATTCGAATTTGTTTGCGCAAGCATGGCCTGACCTTAACAAATTAAATTTGAATTTTCAATAATTGGGGTTGAAGCTTTTTTTGAATAATTTTTTAAAGTTAGCCTAGTTAACATATTTTTGACAATATTATAACTAGTATCAAAATAAATAATATCGAGCAATATTTTTTTTTATAATTCTTTCGAAACAAGCTTATTTTCTGTAATTTATAACTTCAAGAGTTTTCAAAATTTTCAAATCCCAAATTTCATATATAAGGTCAAACTCTTATATTGAGCAATGTTATTGTAATAATATACAGAATAATAGGATATATACATATTAATTTAATGGTTGCAGACAATTTTAACATAAAAATATTATAAAATAATTTTAAAATATATTTTAATATTTTTTTTTTATTTTTTGATTGAGAGGAGGCCCTAAGGCCAAAACAGTACATTTTAATATTTTAAGAGTGCAAAGGGTGTTACTTTATTAAAATGACATTTATAGATTAGTTATAATTAAAGAGAAAAATAAAAAAATTAAAGGTACATGTGATGAGAGATGTGTATTGTAAAATTCTCCTTAAGACGATTTTTATTAAAGTATTGCTATTTAAAACAAAAAATTAATAGGATATTAAAAATAACACAATCTCCCTTGTATATTATTTAGTAATTAACTAATCATATCATTCACACATTATTAAATTAAAAAAATACAAGGTATTATAACTTGGGAAAATTATTCAATAATCTCATAATATCACGTGTCATGCTCCAAGTCAATCACCAATTACTTAACCCCATGTTGTTTCTCTATCTCCAACATAAATCGTGGATCCCTACCCGTCTCTATTAATCAAAATCTTATAGAACATCACGTATATAACTTTTGGTTTGGTAACAAAAAATTGTACGTTACTTTTTTAATTTAAAATTTTTTTAACTTGAAATTAAAAAATTCGTACCTATTTATATGCGGTTTTACTCCCAAACGAAGGGAGCTTTTCCCTAATTAAGCTAAAATACTAAGTTATTTTCCAAATTAGGCCTAGTTTTGACGGATTTCCCAAAATAAGCTGAAATGTAGTTAGAAACCACGCTTTTACCATTTTTGTAACCCAACTGCAGAAAATTTGTAAAATCGTAAAAGCGTGACTTTTAATTAAATTTGATTTATAAATAAAGCATTGTTTCTAACCACGCTTTTAAATAAATTTTTTTTTCCAGAAAACATGATTTCTAATCACGCTTTCTTAATTAAGTTGTGTTGTAAAGAAAGCGTTGTTAGAAACCACGCTTTAAATAACAGACCAAACACACACTCTCTCTCTCTCTCTCTCTCTCTCTCGTGTAGACACACACATCACTTACACACACACTCACACTCAATATATATATAAATTTTAATATATATTTATAATTTAATATATATATATATATAAATTTTATTTTATAAAATTAAAACTAATATTAAATGTATATAATAATTTATAATAGCAAATAATAATCAACTACATAAAATAATTACTTTTTTATTTTAATTCTTAAATTTTTTTTTATTTTAGTGTTTAGGGATAATTTTTTTTTTAATTTTAGGTTTTAAGGTTTAATTCTTAAAATTTATTTATTTTTATTTTAGGGTTTAGAATTTAGGGTTTAGGATTTATAAAAAAAATAAATTTTAAGAATTAAACTATAAATTCTAAACCTCAAATCCTAAACCCTAAAATAAAAATAAATAAATTTTAAGAATTAAACCCTAAATCCTAAAATTTAAAAATAAATAAATTTTATCCCTAAACACTAAGGTAGCGTTTGGTAACGTTTATGTTTTTGGTTTATGTTTACAAAAATTTTATAAACTGGTTTCTGTTTATTTTTAGAAAAACATAAATTACAAACGTGTTTGATTTAAACAAAATGTTTAAAAAAAATTTGTTCAAGCCAAAAATATTTATATTTATATTTATTATTTATGACAATGGGATCACACATATTATAATTAAAAAAAAATTAATTAAAAAAATAATTGAAAAAAATTTACATGGAAAAAACGTGGTTTGTAAAAATTATTGAAAAAAATTTAATTGGAAAAAATTAATTGAAAAAAAAATATTTGAAAAGAAATGAAAAAAAAATTTAATCAATAAAATAATTGAAAAAAATTTAAATGGAAAAAACATGGTTTGTAAAAATTATTGAAAAAAATTTAATTGGAAAAAATTATTTGAAAAAAAATGAAAAAAAAAATAATTGAAAAAAAAATTAATTAAAAAAAAATTATTTGAAAAAAAAAAATTGAAAACTGAGAGTTTACGTTTTTTCCTCAAATTTATAAACTGAGACAACCATTTATAAACCAACGATTTTTCGGGGCTTTGATAATTTTTTTTGGTTTATAAATGGTTGTCTCAGTTTATAAATTTGAGGAAAAAATGTAAACTCAAAAAATGAGTTTAAGTTTTTAGTTTTCAATTTCTTTTTTCAAATAATTTGTTTTTTCAATTAAATTTTTTTCAATTATTTTTAATTAATTTTTTTTTTCATTTTTTTCAAATATTTTTTTTCAAATAATTTTTTTCAATTAAATTTTTTTGCAATAATTTTTACAAACCACGTTTTTTCCAATTAAATTTTTTTCAATTATTTTTTTTAATTAATTTTTTTTCAATTATAATATGTGTGATTCCATTGTCATAAATAATAAATATAAATATAAATATTTTTGGCTTGAACAAATATATTTTTTAGTTTATGTTTTAAATTTTTTTTAAACATTTTGTTCAAACCAAACACGTGTATAATTTATGTTTTTCTAAAAATAAACAGAAACCAGTTTATAAAATTTTTGTAAACATAAAAAAAAAACGTAACATTACCAAACGCTACCTTAGTGTTTAGGGATAAAATTTATTTATTTTTTTATTTTAGGATTTAGGGTTTAATTCTTAAAATTTATTTATTTTTATTTTAGGGTTTAGGATTTGGGGTTTAGAATTTATAGTTTAATTCTTAAATTTTTTTTTTTGTAAATCTTAAATCCTAAACCCTAAAATAAAAATAAATAAATTTTAAGAATTAAACCTTAAACCCTAAAATAAAAAATAATTAATTTTATCCCTAAACACTAAAATAAATAATAAAAATTTAAGAATTAAAATAAAAAAGTAATCATTTTATATAGTTGATTATTATTTGCTATTATAAATTGTTATTATATATATTTAATATGGGTTTCAATTTTATAAAATAAAATATATATATATATATATTAAATTATAAATATATATTAAAATTTATATATATTGAGTGTGAGTGTGTGTGTGAGTGATGTGTGTGTCTGCGCGCCAGGGAGAGAGAGAGAGAAAATGTTTGTGAGTGCGTGTGTTCGGTCTATTATTGAAAGTGTGGTTTCTAACCATGCTTTCTTTACGACACAACTTAATTAAGAAAACGTTGTTAGAAACTACGTTTTTTGGAAAATATATATATATATATAGATATTATTTAAAAGCGTGATTAGAAACAACGTTTTATTTATAAATCAAATTTAATTAAAAGTGTGGTTTGTAACCACGCTTTCTTAATTAAAAGCGTGATTTATAACTACACTTTTACGATTTTACAAATTTTCTACGATTGGATTACAAAAATGATGAAAAAAAAGCGTGATTTGTAACTACGCTTTTACGATTTTACAAATTTTCTGCGGTTAGATTACAAAAATGATGAAAGCGTGGTTTGTAACCACGTTTCAATTTATTTTGAGAAATTCGTCAAAACTAAGCATAGTTTGGGAAATAACTTAGTATTTTAGCTTAATTAGGAAAAAGCCCCAAACGAAGCCTTAATTCGAAGTGACCTCGGATTTCTCCAACTAACTCCCCCCAGTCCAAGCCACCCACACACACACCAAACACCGAAGACTAACCGGTGAACGATCGCAATCCAAGAAACCCTTCACTCCCAGTTTCGTCTCACTCCGCGACGTTGCACCATCAGACCTCTCTCTCTCTCTCTCTCTCATCTACTTTTAATTAATTTTTTATTCAGAAGCCGTTTCTTAATCCGAATCAATTCTTCTTCAAGGCTTCAACCTCTGTGTGTGTGTGTGTGTGTGTGTGTGTGTGGAGATCAAATGATTGGGACTCGACGATCGTGGCTTCAATGTTTGGCCTTGGCGTTGACATTACAGCTATCAGTAATCGCCGGCGAGTTCTTCAAGCCATTCAATGTTAGCTACGACCACCGAGCTCTGATCATCGATGGCCAGCGTCGGATGCTTAACTCCGCCGGAATTCACTACCCTCGCGCCACTCCTGAGGTACCCACAAATAAAATTCGACTTTTTAAATTTCAATCTTCATATTGAGTTTCTAATAATGATCATATGTCTTGTTTATGTTTAATTCAATTTCAATTTTATTATGTTTTGAATTGTCTGTTGTTAATCTGAGTAGTTTACTTTAAGTGGGTGATTATTCGGTAGTCCAGGAGTATGGCCACTTGGTGCTCCATGTTGGTAGGATTTAGAAAACCTTCCCAATTTATGCTAATAAATAAATAGAAAGACAGGCTGTTCAATCTATGCTTGAGTAAAACTTGGGTTGTTTCTGGGAGACAAAAATTGGTTGACATTGGACAGGAATTTGAAAGGATCTCTGCGTTTTGGATTTTTTCATTTTCGTTCGGGATAGGAAAATATTTGTGGGAAATTTGAATAGACAGCATAATAAGTTTGCTAATTGAGAACAAATAAGAAATCAACACAAAAGAATTAATATTCTTCTTTAATGGGAAAAGGTGTGTTTTAGGTAAAATGTAAATAAAATATGCTTATATTTCACTCTAGTTTCACATATATTTTCCCTTTCCCTTTCCCTTTCCCTTTCCCTTTCCAAATCCCTCAACCAAACACAGCATTAAAGGCAATGGAACTGTTATAATATCAGAAGAAGTCAGAGCATTTAACTATTCCCATACCATCTCTAAAGCCACATTGTAACCATGCATGCTCTTGTGATTCTCTTCGTTCACAAGCTTTTTTCCAACCTTTATATATTTGGGAAATTATATAATAGATTTTAAATATCCATTATGAATAAGGTCATTGCCAGCATGTCCTAGGATAGAACTTTGTGTTGTGATTTTGCTATCACCAACCTCAACACCTACCCCCAGAATGAGATGCATATCTAATGGTAGCCCTAAGGTTATGCATTGTGGCAAAGGTAGACATGTCTGAGGTTGGTTTGTGTTAACCAGCCAATTGTTGAACAAATTTGTTTGCTTATTTTAGTCTATTTTAATTTTCTTTGTCTGTATCATCTGCTATTCTTATCTTTTATTGTTCTTTTTTTCACCATCCTTTTGTAGTTCATATATTCTGTTATGCACTTATTTTCTTTGGAAAATATTATGCTTCCCTCAAGGTTCTTTAAGGTTTCTTCTGCATTTTTGGTTGTGAACTAATTATAAAACCCAACTGATATATCTCAAATGGTGTTAGATGTGGCCTGATCTGATTGCTAAGAGCAAGGAAGGTGGGGCAGATGTCATCCAAACTTATACATTCTGGAATGGACATGAACCAGTCAGAGGACAGGTGCGGTAATTTTTTTTCCATCCTATCTGACGTAATAGCCTTGCATGGTCGAGTTCAACAAGTTAGATTTGTTTTACTAAATGATTTCTCTTATTTTTGACTTGTCTGCTCAGTATAATTTTGAAGGGAGATATGATCTCGTCAAGTTTGTGAAGCTAGTGGGATCTAGGGGACTCTATCTTCACCTTCGAATAGGTCCTTACGTCTGTGCCGAGTGGAATTTTGGGTCTCACCTTCTTTCTTATTCTGATTATACCAGTTCATTATTTTTTTGTCTTCTTAAAACTTACAATTTAAACCGTGAAAGATGATACCTTTTCATTTTGTTACAATTCAACAAATTGTTGTCTGACCAAGAAAGTTCAGCATCTTTAACTAATGATTGCAATAATTGTTAAGGTACTTAGAAGATGGTCTATCGCTATTATGTGTGTTATGTTGTGACAATAATCTGGTTCGGGTGTGAAAAATCAATAAATTCTGTTTAATGGTGCCAATCACTTGTGCCTCTTGACTTTAATTCTTTGTACAAATAAGTTGAGCCAAGTACCATACCAAGCCTCATCCCTTTGTATGATGACAGCAAGAGGGGACCTTCTTTTCTTTTCCATACAATCCTTATTAACCACACTACATCTATTTTTGGGTATCTAGCTATGTTGTTAATGTCTTGGGCATTTGCCCTAATGGTTACAGGTTATAGATGGCTGGGGGTCTTGCCCTGGGTGCATTTATAAAAAGTACTGAATATAGAAATCAAACCTTGAGCCTTTACCTTTGGGGTGGGGAGAGAGACCACTTATGGTAGCAGCTGATGGTTGGGAGTATAAAATTTGCATGTATTATGTTATAGACAAATTTTTAAAAAATGCAAAAATGTAAACATTTTAAAGCATTTTAGATTGTGCTATTATAGGTAAACTAGGGGAAAAAATGGCAATATGCTATTATTGATTTATTCATTTGATGACATTGAGGCTATTAACCAGAGTTGATCTCACTACAGGCCATAACTTGCCAAGTAAACTTTTGCATAGATGGTACAGAAAAAATTAAAAGTTTTATATTTTGTGGTAATGATACCTAAAAAAGATTATCTATCATTTTTGATATTATGAAATAATATTTGAGATGACACCATTGTCCTCTTGATGAGGTTTATAAAGAGTTATATTATCAACAAAGTATTTTTAGGTCAATATTTCCTTATGTTAGATGAATAAACTTGCAGGGGCTTCCCTGTGTGGCTACGTGATGTGCCTGGCATAGTATTTCGAACAGACAATGCACCCTTCAAGGTAAAGCATGATCAAGAGCTTTGTTCTTTTTCACATTCACAAAGTTTGTTGCTTGATGCTTCTCGGTTGTCTGTACTAAAACTTTTCGTATTATTAAAGTTGATGTGATACTGTTACAAGAAAAGGAGGTTAAAATTTATAGAGTTTGGTGATAAATGAGTTGTGTGATTGTAGTCATGCAGATTACCTTTGCTTCAGTGGTACCTTTACTTTGTATTGGTTGTTTTGCTTAACAGATTGGTGAAACCTCATTTTATTGCAGGATGAGATGCAGCGGTTTGTTAAGAAGATTGTGGATCTGATGCGAGAAGAGATGCTCTTCTCTTGGCAAGGTGGTCCGATCATTATGTTGCAGGTTGTAGGATAATTTTTAACTTACAGACTGAAGTTAGTTAATATAATTAAATATATTTGAGGCACCTAGATAAATCTAGCTTGTTATACTCCTATGACATTGTAATCTAATTGACACGATTATGAGTTCCTTGACTTATTTATTGATTTTCTCCCAATTATATGAAAAGGATATGAACATAATGACCAGGGTACTGCTGCTCAGTACTTTCATTTTTTCTTTCTAATACCCTTTTCTGTAAATTGACATACCCTTACTGAAATGAAATTGTATCAGATTGAGAATGAATATGGGAATATGGAAAGCTCTTATGGTCAAAAAGGGAAGGACTACGTTAAATGGGCTGCTAAAATGGCTACTGGGCTTGGTGCTGGTGTACCATGGGTCATGTGCAAGCAAGTTGATGCCCCGGGAGATGTTGTAAATACTTGTTTCCTTTCATTTGGCATTTCAGTGTGTTCTTGCTATCGTAATACATTTAATTTTCATAAAGCAGTCGATAGACGGCTTCCTGATTTGATTGTTAGGTTTTATCTACAAAAATAGAATGCTACTTCAGTCCGTTTTATTTTTTTATTTTCCATTTATGCTCTTTCACAGATAGATACCTGCAATGAATACTATTGTGATGGTTACAAGCCAAATTCCTACAAGAAACCGACACTTTGGACGGAGAATTGGGATGGATGGTATGATCAATTTCTTACAATGTCATTGGGTTCCTGATCATTCTGTTTGTGTTAATTTTGAGCCTACATGTTGCATGATTTCTTTGAAAATTTTGTTACCAAAAGATTTTTCCAATAATAAATAGGCTGGATCTTTTCCACACGGCTATCTATTGGAATCTTGTCTCAAATGAGTGGAGTATACATAGAAGGTTAAACTGTAGAATGAAGCAAAATTGTCAAATAATAGTTTTCTTCTAAGCCATTGTGGAATGCCTCTTTAACTTGCGAGGAAAGATAATTTCATTTTCTTGGAAATATTTTAAATTATTTCAAGATAACCATTATGAAACATGTTTCATAACCATCTAGAAAATAAGATCTCCAATGTTTTGTAGATATTACATGAAACCCGTTATCCATTGAGGTTCTTCATATATGTTGCTAACTTTTTCTTTTCTATATTAGTTTTGTAATTTGCTTTATCAGGTATCATTTGAATGGTTTCTTGCAGCATTTCCTGCCTGTATTCTGGTCAAGTTTCCCATTTCTTGTTCTTGATATGACATTTTCACATTATATAAATTGGGTTATCTGTATAATGATGGGCTGAAATCTGATCACATATGAGAATATTTTTATAAATGTAATCTATTTGGTAATTAAATTTATAGGACATCTTGACAAGAGTCATAAGGCATCAAGGCATGATTACATTGGCTCTCATTTCTGAAATATCCTATTCACATGGCAAATTAAAGAGGTTGAAGTCTGCAAGTCATGTATCTTTTGAATTAAGATTGATCATAAGGTATTGATTATTGCCTGTAAGAGAAAAAAGAGAAAAGGCAACTTGGGGTGGGGGACTGTAAAACATGGTTCAAGCATTCAGTTATTTGTGAAACAAAATCAAACTCAATTATGAGTATCTTTGTATCCAATAAACTTGATTTGGCAATCATTGCTCTTTTTCAGTGCTAGTTGTTTATATTACATGAGGGTCTATTGAATGCTGAGTCTCTTCTTGATGAAATACCATTGTTATCCCTCCACTGCCTTCTTTTTTGCTTCCTGCTGTTCAAATTAAGGCAATTTCATCCCTCAAGGTTAAAATTTAAGCTGAGGGTTTATTCATACAAGTTGATAGGAAATTGATTCATCTACATGGGTTCTTTTTTAAGGTACACGGAGTGGGGTGGAACATGGCCACATAGACCTGCTGAAGACCTTGCATTTGCAGTCGCTCGGTTTTTTGAACGTGGAGGGAGCTTTCAGAATTATTATATGGTAAATTAACTAAACAGACAAGTGCTTTAATAGCATGCATTCTAAGATGCAATACAATTAAAAATAGAATCAGATCATTGAACTGTGAAGTGTTTTTTAAAAAAAAATATCTTTTGGCTAATTGATATTCAACATTTATTGGGGTTAAAGCAACTTTCCTTTGCTAGAATATTTTATACAGTTTTTGATTGGTAGCTCGAATCCCCTTCCCCCGAATCCCCCTAATCGACGAAACGACGTCGTTTCGTGATTTTTTTTTTTTTTTTTTTTTTCCATTTCAGACGAAGAGAAACAGAAGGAGGAGGAAGAAGAGAAGAGAAGAAGAAGAGAAGAAGAAGAGAAGGGGAGGGGGAGGGGAGGGGGCCAACAAACTAGGGCTGGAGGCGGAGGAGGAGCTGCCGGAGGCGGGGCGGAGGCGAGGCGACGCCGGACGACGAGCTTCGAGCTGCGGACGACGCCGAGCGACGAGCTGCGGACGACGAGCTTCGGACGACGCCGGGCGACGAGAGGCGACGCTGGGCGACGAGCTTCTTCCCCTCTCTTCTGTTCCTCCTCTTCCCCGATCTTCTCTCTCTCTCTCTCTCTCTCCTGAATTTCGGGGGATTCGGGGGAGCTCGGTTTCGAGCTCCCAAGCTTTATTCTATTTTATATTAGTTACCATCAAAACTTGCATGGTTTCCATGGTTTGCTCAGAAGATACAAGACACCCTAAAGGGCGAGTGAACCTTCTAAATTTATGAGAGCACCATATTTTATTTTGGTAATCATGGGTTACCAATGTATGATAGACATATTTTTATGTATATATGTATTTCTCCTCACCCCTGCTAAGCTTTAATACAAGGGGGAAAGAGGATAGTGGACACAGTGGAGCCAAGAGCACTATGGGAAAATCCAAGCACCACCTTTGAAAGAGCACAACTTTTGAATGGATGATGGCATCTTATATACTCATGGCAGTCTTGTGTCAGCGACAATGTGGGACAAGGCCACTGTTTTTCCCGCTAAGTATTAATATGATGGAAAGGCAGAAAGTCAAAACAGTAGAGTTAAGGACACTAAGGCACAATTCAAGCACAACCTCCAAAAACACCTATCTTTTGAAGGGGTGATGATGCATATGCTGCATATTGACCACCAAATGCATGGTTTCCCTGATTTGTGCTTGCAGTTTTTCGGTGGGACAAATTTTGGCCGTACTGCAGGG
This sequence comes from Camellia granthamiana, assembly GCA_036172215.1. Taxonomy (NCBI): domain Eukaryota; kingdom Viridiplantae; phylum Streptophyta; class Magnoliopsida; order Ericales; family Theaceae; genus Camellia; species Camellia granthamiana. The sequence goes on along the minus strand of CM069910.1, from coordinate 28,064,278 downwards.
GGCCCAAACTATATTACTAGTTACGATTATGATGCTCCAATTGATGAATATGGTAAGTTAAACTTTACTTAAATAAGATCCAAAAAAAAAATTTGGGTTAACAACTGATGTATAACTTGGATACAAATATATGGTTTAGTTGCTTATTCATATCACTATCAGCATTCTCATTGAAATGGTTGTTCACCAATCTCACTTTTTATCTCTTTATTTTTCGTACAGGATTACTAAGACAGCCAAAATGGGGGCACTTAAAGGATCTGCATGATGCTATAAAGCTTTGTGAACCTGCTCTTGTTGCTGTTGATTCACCTCAGTATATGAAATTGGGACCAAAGCAGGAGGTTTGTTTTAACTGCATGATCTACTTAACTATTAATGCAAAGTTATCTTAGCTTCGTTATTTTTGTTAGCTAGAAGTATCAAAAGATATATTGCAATTTCTATGATGTCAAGTTGCAGCCTCTGATGTTTTTCCTACTAGCATACTGTAGAGTTCAGCATCAAGCAAGACCCAATTTTTGAAGTTCTAGGATTGGAATTTTCATTGTTGACTGTGTTTCTCACCTAATGATATCTTAAAAGAAAGTGTTTCCATGCTCATGGCATTGAGGTGACAGTGTTTCAATGCAGTTTGTTGGTAGTGTAAATGTATAAAGCTCTTGAGATGAAATGATAAGTATCTGAACTTATCATTAGTATGGGTAATTTAAAAGCAGGCAGGCCTGTTAGTGTTTGTTGTATACTGCAAATGAATAATTTAATTCCCCTAGGACATTCAAATTTGCAATAAATTTACAACCTGGTTTTGTAGTACTTAACCTAAAATAACTAAGTAGTTATGCCATTTTTTTGGCAGATATACTAGAATTTTTTGATTGCTTTGGGCAGAGGGAACTTTGTTTTCTTTGTCGCAATTTATTTTTTTCGTAAAAATTGCCATTAGATATCTTATTCTTCCTGTCCTCCTTTACCCTTTCATTGTACTTCATTTTAGAAATTAACGCAATTGATATGACTAACTTCAGGCACATTTGTATGGTACAAATGTTCATAGCGAAGGCCAGACCTTAACTTTGTCAGGAAATAAAAGCACCTGCTCAGCATTTCTTGCAAATATTGATGACCATAATGCGGCTGCTGTGACATTCTTTGGTCAAGTATATACGTTACCACCATGGTCAGTGAGTATATTGCCAGACTGCAGGAACACAGTTTTTAACACCGCCAAGGTTTGTTAGTATTTGTTATATTATATGTATGAAAATTATACTGTTTACTGATCAACAAGCAGCATGTCAGATAACCTTTGACGTATCATATATCTACATATGTTCACACAAAGAATTTAGCAGTTATATTTACTTGATAGTTGATAGAGTGGTTATATGTAATTGGACATTCAATATTCATGTGAAGGCGGTGAATCAGTGATATAATATGCGATAGCTAATTTAATTTTTTGCATAGTATATTATTAACTGTAAATACATTATCAGATTTCCATATTATAATAAGCTATCTAATAGTCCTGCTTGCGGTTCTTACTATAGGAATTGTAAATATTTAGTTTCTAATCCAGTTTCTGAGACACCTCTCGTCCTTTCAATATTTCGAGCAGGTTGGGGCTCAGACTTCCATTAAGACAACAGAGTTCAGTTCACTTCTTTCTACAAATGTTTCTGTACTTCGACAATTACCGAGTCAGGTTGAAGTTACCTATATCTCAAAAACTTGGTTGACTGTTAAAGAGCCAATTGGTGCATGGGGTGAGGACAATTTCACTGTCCAGGGCATTTTGGAGCATTTAAATGTGACAAAGGATCGTTCTGATTATTTGTGGTATATGACCAGGTACATCTTTATCCAAGTCTTGCAGCTCGGTACATTAAGATCAAGCTGTACAAGTAGAAATATCATTTTTGTATTGACAAATGTTTTTACAACTCGTTTTCTAATACAACTTATTTTAGCTGATGCCTATTCTATATCTAACTGCAGAATATATGTTTCTGATGATGAAATCTCATTTTGGGATGAAAATTCAGTTGAGCCAGCACTTACAATTGATAGCATGCGTGACTTGGTGCGCATATTTATTAATGGAAAGCTTATAGGTACATTTAATTTTTATTTGTGTATCCCTTTCAGAATTCTCTTCATTCTAGGACTGAAGTTCACTTATGCAATAGGCTTCTCTTTTAATTTATTTTACTTTCTATACATCATTTCCCTTCCCTTGTCTTCTCTTGTCTTATGATCACTTTGTGCCTTTGTATGTGTGTCTATATATACTTATAGACAAGATTTTTTCTCTCACTATGTGATCTATCTTTTGAAAGTGAAGGCAGTGCGGCTGGCCATTGGGTAAGGGTGGACCAACCTGTTCAGCTTAAGCAAGGATACAATGATTTGGTGTTATTATCTGAGACAATTGGCTTGCAGGTAATATTTCTTAGAGTGGGTTGTATCCTGAACCACCTTCTAAATAAAATATATTCTTGACTCTTCTTTCCAAGGAGGCTTACAGTGTTAAATTCTTTATCATCTTTTGAAACTAGGAAATGATGTGTAAAATATTCTTAGATGGAATTTTCGCATGCACCTGTCTAGTTAGATAGGGGTGACCATTGGTTCAATAGTAAAACCTTGGCCTAATAACCTTGAGGTTATGGGTTCAAGTTATGGGTTCAAGTTATGGGGCAACTACTTTGTGTACTATGCCAAAGGTTAGGTGTGTACCTAATCTTTCCCCTCCCAAGCACACATTAATGTGTACTAATTGGGCGTTGTTTTTTTACCTGTCTAGTTACATATTTAGGAATGTCAACTCTGATTTTGTATTTTGTTGGGTTTGAGCAGATTCTTGCATTTGCTTCTTCCCGAAAAGTATACTATCTAATCATCAGGGGGTGGATCCAGGATTTTTCTTTCGTAGAGTGAGGCAACAACCAATTGATTACCCAAATGTCTAATTATGTGAAGTATACCAATATCTTCATCACAATTCACAATAATCAAACTAAAATCTTGAACCAGAACCACCAATTTGATTTACTAGAAATAGAAACTAAACATTTGAGTCTACACGATATTACTTTTTCCCAAATAAACAAAAAATTGAATAGACTAAAACCCAAAAGAGAACACCACAAATATGTAAACTTGTGTTAACAATTATTATTCTTATGGCTTGGCATGAGTAATTTGAAGTTAAAGAAATGTCTAAAAGATGATTCACAAAAATTCTCCTCGAGCCAAAATGGAAGCATAAGTGATGTTGGTCACAAAAATTGACCCTTTCCTTATTAAAAGAACTTCGTCTGGTTATTTTAAAAGGTCAAAAAATGGAAAGAATATTGAGTTACCCAAAATGATTTTACAATTTCAGTGGGGTTTCTTGACCCCACTCAGGGACATGTAGCTCTGCCATGCTTATTGTCATTAGCTTGAGCTGGTTATATGCTTATTGCTGGGCCAATTCTCTTCAGTCTTATCTCCTTTCATGAATTGGAAATTACTTGATGCATTTTTTTTTGCAGTGATATAGTCCTCCGAGAGATACTAATTCCATCTTTTTGTTCATACTCTTTCATTTATTATACAGAATTATGGTGCTTTCCTTGAGAAAGATGGGGCAGGATTTAAGTGTCCAATTAAGCTTACTGGGTTTAGAAATGGGGATATTGACCTCTCTAACTCATTATGGACTTATCAGGTACTTCTTTTTTTTATTATATTATCTCAGTTTTCTGTTCTGCATTTCTAAACATGGATTCAGCAAAATTTTCCAATATGCAATCAGTCTATTAGATACTTGTGTGTATAGAGTATCTTTTTAGTTGATTTCCGATGAATTAGTAAATTTAAGTTTTTATTAGCAAGCATGTTTGTTTCCATGTTGACTTCCAGTTTGCTAGAGAATGAACCTTTTAAAATATGTTTTAGTGACTTACTGGAAATGACAAATATGCAGGAATAAGACTGAAGCATCTTGCAAGATACATTGCAGTATTTTACTGTATTGTGATATATGGACCAATATTAAGTCTTATCTTGCTAGTCATGATAATCTTGCATTTTCTCTTTATCATGTTGCAATCATGTCAGATGTGGAGAACAATGCAATGAGGCTGATTTTGTGACATCTTGGCCAATGTTGTGAGCGTTGAATAGAACCCTAAACCTAGAAACTTTCAGTAACACTACCCCTCCACAAAAAGAATAAAAATAAATAAATAAATAAATAAATAAAATAATTGCAAACATAATTAAGTTTCTTAACCTGTCCTAGATCTGAAAAGTAGTGGTTTCAAATGCATCCTTGTGGCAAAGGTCAGATCTCTTTTTTGTTAATCCTGCAGAGCATATTAAAACTTGCTCACTCCACTTTCATACCATATCAATTTGGTGTCCACACTGCATTCGTCATGCCTTTAATTATCATTTATGCAGGGCTATAGATGATGAACTTCATGTGCCTTAGCTCCAGAAAATACCATCATGACTTTGCCCAACAACAATTACTAACCTCCCATTTGTTCTCATATCTTGACTTTAGCTTTTGTAAAGAGGGGTAACTTTATATCATCATGAGCGTGGCCAGGCCCTCCTACTTGATTATTTATGTCCTTGAATAGTTTTACTTTTTGCTTCAGGTTGGGCTCAAGGGTGAGTTCATGAAAATTTATACCATTGACGAAAATGAAACGGCTGGATGGACTAATCTGACTCTTGATGCAATTCCATCCACTTTTTCCTGGTACAAGGTGAGTTTATTATTTTTCCAGACTTATTTTTGTGAAGACCAATATCAGGAATGGTTGTTTTCTGTCTGCTTATTTGCTATATAACCCAAACCAAACAAAGCCTTAAGTCCCATCAAATAGGGTTGCTTATTTGCTATATACAAGGTAAAATGCACTAGGCATATTATTATATTATTGGCCACATCTTCATCATAGTTAATTTGATTCCATGGTATAACTGAAAGAGCCTCATACCACTCTATTTATTTTTGCCTGACGAATACTGGCAGCTGATTCCACTCATCAAATGATCAATGTAAAGATTAGAAACCACTATATGATGTGTTTGATAGATCAAATACATTTAAATAAGGGTTTTAAGAACCAAAACATGTTTGTTTAGTTCTTATGAAAAGAATACTGCTTCTTGAAGCCCTTTCACATGTCATGTGAAGGAACATTGATGACATTAGCCATTTGATTTTGATAAACTCACCATCCACATGGCACACTGGTAACTCTGCATCAACTTTGCTATCCCTCGTGTGAAAGGAGTATTGTTAGATGTCTTGTCATCAAAGCATCACTAACAAAAGAGATTTGTTTTTTATTTGGACAAAATCTATTATTCAGCCTCTTGGTGTGTAAGCATTTATTGTTTGAAGTACTCCATGGTAGCATTTATTTATAATCAACTTCGCTTTGCCTAGGGTGTGTAATAAATTATCCTTGAAGATGAAAACAAAAAACAAAAGACATGAAAAAAGGAAAATTGGAAAATTTTCTGATCCCTTTATTTATCTGGTTCCTTTTGCTGTCCAATTAGACGTACTTCGATGCCCCTGTTGGGACGGAACCAGTTGCCCTTAATTTGGAGAGCATGGGGAAAGGCCAAGCATGGGTCAATGGCCACCATATAGGAAGATATTGGACTTTGGTTGCCCCAAAAGATGGATGCCAAGAGATTTGTGACTACCGCGGTACCTACAATTCAGATAAGTGCACAACAGGTTGCGGCAAGCCTACACAGATCTGGTAAACTTAAGTTTTGAAGAAATACAAAAGAAGTATTCCATGTCCAAGTTCTCTCTAATATATGTAAAGTAGTATGAATATCAAATTTGATCCAATGTTTCTTCCATTATATTTTGACAATCCTTCATATATAGATATGTTTCTTCCATGAAGCTGTTCTGACATAGCCATTGTTGATCAATCTCCAGGTACCATGTACCAAGATCCTGGTTACAAACATCAAATAATTTACTTGTTCTCTTTGAGGAAACAGGAGGGAACCCATTTCAGATTTCAATTCAGTCACATTCTACCGATACCATTTGTGCTCAAGTGTCGGAGTCCCATCATCCACCTCTCCGAATGTGGTCCCATCCAGATTTTGTCAATGGAAAAATATCAGCAAGTGAATTAATTCCTGAAATGAATCTACAGTGTGATGATGGGTATACGATCTCCTCCATAGAATTTGCTAGCTATGGAACTCCTGGGGGTAGCTGCCAAAAGTTTTCCAGAGGCAACTGCCATTCACCGAATTCATTGTCTGTGGTATCTCAGGTCAGTGATTTATATTTATGTGTCAAATTGCAAACATGTGGCATCTTACTTGTGGATGACATCTGATTGTAAGTTTGAAGTCCATTTTTAACCTTGAATGTAAGGAGGAACTACTTTGATCAAGTAATAGGATGCATAATAACATTTGTGGAACTAACTACGGCAGGGTAAGTTCAATTGATGAAGAACTAAGAGTAGTTATAGAGCTTTCTTCAGTTAATTATGAGACTTCTTGGAAACAATTAACATGTAGAGCTTCGCTGAACTATTTGCTGCGTAAACAACCTGCACTTAATAAAAAACAAAAACAAAAACAAAAAATAAACCTATTGTTCATTCTGATTGACAGATACAAAGAAATTTTGACTGCTAAGGTTGCACTGGCCATGTTTGTTTACCGGCGTGGGTAGCTGGACTGGATTGATATGGGTGTGGGTCCCACCCGCAGCTTGTTTGGTGTTGATTTGTGAGGGTGGATTGCTAGTGTGCAGGGCTTAGTAATCCCCTCAGTAGGGGGATTAGCTTGGGTGAATTTTGGGTGGGATTAAAAAAATAGTGAGCGGATTGAGTTTATTTTATATAAAAATTTTACCTTTTTAATTTTTTTTTATCAAGTGAACCTGTTTGTTTTAATATTTGTTTTAGTTTTTTTTAATATAGAAATAATTTATTTATTTATTTTATATAAAAGTAATTTGACAATCTCATCACTAATTATCTCCCACACTATCATCAAAATAAACAAACTTTTACTAACAATCCTCTCATTAACAATCTCTTCATTAACCATCATTTCATTAACAATCCCATCCAACCTAATCCGCAAAACAAACACGGCCTTGTGTTTTAATTCTGGTTGGCTGTTTGTTGCAGTGTTTAATGTGTAGCCAGTTGCAGCATATGCTGCATCATGATTTTGGAGGGGTGCGGCCATCATTTTACTTGCAAATCAGAACAAGTGGCATGCACACATTTGAGCAGAGATTTATCTAGAAAGAAATAGCTGTTTTGTTAGTGGCTATATACTGATACATGCATATTAGTCTAATGAAGCTTTTCTTACTGTTCTTTCAGGCATGTCAAGGAAGAAATAGTTGCTCTGTCGGAATTTCTAATGCTGTGTTTGGAGGTGACCCTTGTCACGGCACAGTCAAGACTTTAGTTGTCGAGGCGAAATGTGTGCCATCATCGACCATCGGTTTCTCAGCTGTGGAGTGATGAGCAGCTGATGTGACGAATGGAGCTCTCACGGCTTCAATGGATGGGGACAGTTTCATGCCAACATAGATGGTATTCTATTTCATAAGAAAGTTGGGAACAACATAGATTGGATTCAAATTTGTCTTTTTTTGTTCTGTAACGTGTTCCATTTGAATCCAATTTTGGAGCTTGTATCCCTGTCAAGAGTGAAGAAATGCTTGATGGTTTGGATGTGTACAAGTTAAATAAAATGTACTATATATTTTCATTATTAGGTGTGCAAATTCTCTCTAGTCCACTACTCATCGGTCTTACCACAAATCCCTTCTCAAAATTTGAGTTGTTCAATTTGTAGACTTGTGTGTAAGTTATTCATAAAAAAAAAAAAATTAAAAAGAAAATTAATATAATAATTGTAATTATATAATTTTATCATATTTGTTTTAAAAATATAACAACTAATAGCATAATGTTTTAAAGTCAAGTATAATAAAATCATGTAGTTATAATTATTAAGGATGTGTTTAGTTTGTATTTTGAGATAAATTTTAAAAAAAAAAAAAAAAATTGGAGAGAGAGTTTAGAAATTTTTTTGGTTTGTTTGGTTATATATTTTGAAAATAGTTTTGGAGTTTGGGATAATTTAATATTTTGTTGTAGTTGAGTAGATGTTTGTGAGGGAAAAAGTGATTGAGAATGAGAGAGGAGAGAGAAAAAGTGATTGATTGATGTATAAAAGAGAAAGTGATTTTGAAAAAAAATTTCAAAAAATTTAAACCAATCAAAATTTTGAAAACTTTTCTTAAAAATTATATCTTAAAATACAAACCAAACAAGCCCTATATGTTTTTGTTGACCCACACGTAAAGCTTTGTAAGATTGAACAATTAGGATTACCTAAGACCATCTCCAACGGTGAACCAAACCCAGTATCAGATTTAAATTTTGATGAAAAACTCACTTTTTCATGCTCCAACGGTTGCACCAAAGTCATACCAAAATGAGATTTCAGCAAAAGTTTCACCAAACTGATGATGACAAACTTCGCGTTTCACCAAAACACTGTACATGACCGTTGCCAGGAGACGAACCGGTCGACCGGCCGGTTGACCAACCAGTCGCCTACCAAAAGTTCAAACAGTTTCGAAAAAAAGGTTCAAACTGGTCAAAAAAAAAAAAAAAAAAAAAATTTTTTTTTGCCTAACCGGTCGACCACCCGGTCAACCGGCCGGTCGACCACCAAAAGGTTCAAAAAGTTCAAAAAAAAAAAAAAAAAATTTTTGCCGTTACCGGTTGACCGGCCGGTCAACCAACCGGTTGCCCGGCACAAATTTGATGAAAAGGATTTGATACTGAACCGTTGGAGCGCGAAGTATCAGATTAAGGAAATGGCCATTTTTTGACTCAGATTTGGTGAAAAATCTGAGTAACCGTTGGAGATGCTCTAAGTGGGCCACATGCCCACAGGTACAAACAATAACCAATAGTAATCTACCATGGAAACGGTGATTCTATTTACACTCAAATAATAACTTAATACGTCTAATTAAAATTTTTAAATTTGAACTTTTATTATACCTTAATGTAATAAAAACAATATACATTAAATTTTAAAATAAAATATTATTTTTTTAAAAAATAATGCTACATGCACCAATTGGTGTACTAACTAGTGTACCAATTGATGATGTAGCATAATTTAAGAAGTTTTTGATATTTGTAATGTAATTAATGAGTGGGGTCAATAATAATATCATAACTAGTGTTAATACATTAGTTAGTACACTAATTGGTGCATGTAGCACCACCGTTTTTTTTTATGGTACATCCAAATCATTTATAGGTATTTTTTATATTCAACTATCTACATTTTTTTTTTTCAAATTTCAATTATTTTGTCTTCATTTTCCTGCTCATTCTAAAACTCTAATTCACCTTACTAAAACTCACCATTATCATAAAACGTCATTATTTCTTATTGTTTTATTATTTACAAATTGAAAAAAAAAAATCAAATAATATAGATAGTTGAAACACAATACACAGCACTTCCCTCACTCCTCAGAGAATCCAACAACCATGAAGGAGGGACACTCTCCCAAGTACAGCACCCACTTCCATTAATTCCAAAGCCATCAAATGAGCAATTTTATTCCCAACCCTTCTACCATAGCACATCTAGTCCCATTCCTAACTGAAGCAAATCATGAATAAGCATACCCACCCTCTACTCCACCTCCTTGACCCCATTTACCATATCAATAGTTAATATTAATGGATTTAATTGATATTGTAGAGGCACCGTACTTTTCAAAGTGATTTAATTTAAGGTTTTTGATTTATTTATTATTTGAGTGTACCTTAAAGGATAATTTGGAAAAAAATAATAGGGTGTATTAAGAAATTGATCGTACTTAATAACCTTTTAGGTGTAAATAAAATCCCCCGATGAAAATTGACTAAAATTTTATTTACACCACGAAATTTTCTCACACTGATTTTCTTTTTGCACAATTCAAATTTCTATTTCATCTATTTACTATCCTTATAATTTCAAAACTAATCTCACCCCTAACATTAAACCCTAATCCACATCAATCATTACCTTTGCTATCTGATTTGTTCGGTTGGAACAAACTTGATTTATTCAGCCATTTTTAGGCGACCGACCGAACAAATCAGATTTGTTCGGCTAAACGATCCAAATTAATTCAGATCCGTAACTTGCATTCCAATAATACCCAAAACAAGAGGTTACATTCTGGCTTCTAAAAAAACATGGGGATCCATATTGAGGCTTGTTTGGCTGATGAACAAGTAACAGAGAAACCAAAAATTACACATCTCGGAGTTTTGCTTATTGCATATAACAGGAAATACAAAGTGAAGGAAAAAACTACACACGAGGGTGGGGGAAGCATAAGATGTTTTCCACTTTGAACCTTTTTGTCTCCTCACTTATCACTGAAAGCACACAACAAAGAATGCATTTACTTGAATGTTCACTCTATATATTTAACACAATTTTCAAAGTCCCATCCATGTACTTTTGATTTCATCTTCTGCCCCATGGAAAGCAGCAACAGCTCTGAGAGAGAGAGAGAGAGATTCGGTTAGGAAAGTTGCATAACAACTTAACTATAAATGCGGATGATTAATGCTCTACAAGTGCAATTTACATACAAAATTTTCATATATCCATTCAACTGAAATCGAAAGCCCATCACTGTGATTCATAATATCAAAAACGTCATCCCATACCCCACTCCATATAAGATTTATGTATAGAAATTCTATTTGCTAGCATTTACTAAATGGGCTTTTTAAATAGAGGGTTTTTCTCCTCTGCAATTGTTGCAATTGATTAATGACAAAAAATTACTAATTTTGACATGATCTAAATACCATAATGTCTCGGCTATGTGATTGCAATTGCAATTGCAACAACTATAGAGGAGTTGAAAACTTAATAGATGGGACTCACAGACCTTGGAATTGTCATTCCCATATTGCTTCTGCCCAGTGGAATTAGAGGTCTCGGTTGCAATGCCAGGAACCTTTCCTTCCCCAATCTGTTTCTCCTCTCGCACTTTGTTGAATATGTGAGAATAACGTTCGGCTGAAGTGGGGTCACTCTCGTCCCAGTCACCAAATTTGGGAACCACAGGACTGTGATCGGCCTGCCACATCAAACAAGCATCACATGCCTTCAAATTAAGCGATAACATATTTTCTATGTATGGGGATCTCTTGTAATAATAAAAAAAGAAAAGAAAAAAAAAATTGTATAAAGATCACCACTGAGTAGAGAAAATTTAAGGCGCTATGTAGGAAACTTTGGCTGCTTGGAGTGTCCAACATGTTATTCTAAGTTGCCATTTCCTCAAACTCTTCCATGGATACAATTGATAGTTAAAAGACTTGCTTAACCTCTTTGAAAATAGCCAAAGCAATGTTATGCTCTGCCAATTAAGGGCAAGAGAAGACAGAAAACCAATTTCCAGAAGTCACCAGCGATCTTTTAATTTTGTAACTTAGATATCTGATTCAATTAACCATTTAAAGCCACACAAAATGGCCCCAAGGTAAGAAATAACTGAAATGATTCTTTACAAAGCATTCTTCACTAGTCAAAAGTTTCTCCATGCTGCCCTCTTGTCTTGTCTAATCCTCCATTTGATTGCTAAGAAGCGTGATAAAGAGAACTTGGAACGTTCCAGCAGATATTAGCCGACATAACCAAGTTTTCTTTTTCTTTTCCTACAATTTCTCAGCAATCAATCAGAGCATTCAAATGAACATGTAGAATTAATTCTCTAATAAGAATTACATAGGCACATGCACATGTGAGCACTGGTGCAAATTGCGAATTTAGATAATGAGATATCGGGGAAAGAATTATTTACAGTGTTGTCTCCTCGAGTAACTGATCTCAATCGGGATCTTCCAGGAGTGGAGGGAGATAGTCCATGGCTGCCTTCAGATGAACCCTTCTTTTCCAATGAAGGAGAAGAAACTCCACTAACTTTACGTCCAACCCTTGCCTGGTAATGAGGGTGCAGCGGTGAGTGATCAATGCTGTGATCAGAACCTGCACTTTTCCGTGTAACCCTTTTTGGGGTTTCACCAGGGCTTGTGCCACCGTGAGACGTTTGACCTACGGTGTCAATGTGCAATGGAGAATCAGTTAGTCTCCGTATCTTGACATCTTCGTGACTTGTCCTCAGCTCATGCTTTGATGTCATTGCTTCTGTGTCCATTCGGCCCTTCAATTCGGCTTCTTGTTGTGGAGGGGCTTGAACTGGAGGTGTATTATCCCGAGGGCCATTTGGGTTCTTCCTTCCACCACCTTTAGGCTTTCTTTTATTCTCAAAATATTCTGTATAAGAAACGTTTTCTTCACTTTCCCAGTTGCCAAACTTTGGCGCTTGTGAGTGTTGCTGCAAGGAAAAAGGTTGTTAAACAAACACATACATACATGATCCATTAAATCAAATTGAAACTCCATGAGAGGAATAAGAGATAGACAATGAAGTGATCCTTACATAAGGAATGTTCTCCCATTCCCCATGAGACAAGAAAATTGTGAAAAATGAGCAATACCTACAGACCTTAAAACTAGCACCCACCTTACTATTGAGTATAACAGACAAATTGCAAGAGGACAAGTAACCCTGAATAGATTTTCTCCAGTTAACTCCATAACCTTTCTTTTGCCAGACAAAATCCAGATTACTTGGCCAGTAAGTTTTCTTCGTCGCCTAGTTTGTCTCCTACAAACATATGTAATGTATTGGCTTGTTCTAATCAACAGAATCAACGACCCTAGAGCTTATTTTCTTTGAAATCCATAATATGACGCAAAAATAGCCAAGGTACTATCCTTGGTGCACTGCTTCACAGCCCTCAAACTACTTGATCTCCTTGTTTATGTTAGATTCTCAAATCCTTACTCTCCTTTAATCCTTTTTAATACACCAAGCATAATATTTCTTTGCAAACAATACATTTCAAATCAGATATCAAAGCCATGCTCATCATTGGAGCTAAACTAAGCAATCTATCATCAATTTTCTATTTATCCACAAAATGATTTTAAATGCCTTGTCCAAGTATTAAACCTAAGACTAATCAAATGTATTCAGTAAGTTGGTTGTTGAATGCGAAGCCAAAATCCCCAATAGAATGGGGGAGATCTTCGTCCAGACCCACCATTTCTTTTCTTCCTTGCCTTCCTATACAACCAAAATACACACACACGCACACTCTTTCTTCTCCCAAGACAAAGCAAATGGATGTTTAAAAAATCCAAAAATGCCCAATATTTAGAAGTGCATGCTTGATTTACATCAAATAATTGCTCTATTTTTTTCAACCTTCCATCTTTGCATTTTCTGTTTCACAGAACAATATATCACTTCTCATATCTAAACTATCAAAAAAGATTCTTTATATAACAAAAAGAGAGAGAGAGAGAGAGAGAGGGAGGGAGAAGAAAATCAAAACAGTGAATCAGCAACCAAGCAAAAGCCAATGTTAAATCAGCAAAAAGTATCATAACCAATATCCTTAGCAATTGCAATCAGAACTACACAACTCATTCAACCAATTCATGACCTAGTCTTAAAAAATTATTAATAATTGTAATAAGAACCCATGGTACAATACAAGTATCAAATCAACCTAATTTCTGTGTACCTATCTAATCAATCTAGTTTTCTCTGTTCCCATCCAACATTTTGTACCAATACATCAACCACCAAATGAAACCCAAACACTTCAAATCTAATAAGAATTCTATGAGCATCCGAAATTTGAGGAAAACCAAGCATAAACAGAAGAAACAATCCAAAAAGAAGACATTTTGCACCATTAAATCTTAAAAGTTCAATCTCAATGTTGCAATTTAGTGGATTCAAAACAAGAATATGACAGATTAAAAAAAAAAGGATTAGGAAAGAGTAAAAACTCACTGCCATTAAGAAACCCAAAAAGTGGCAAAGGGGAAGAACTCTGAGTAGATTCAATTGATACACAACCCAGAAAAGAGAGAGAGCAGTGATTGGTTGACTGATGCAACCATTGACAATTGACCTGTCATGTCACTCTTCAAGACACCATTCCTCGAAAAGTCAAGCACACGTGCTGTTGGTATTTTTACAAGCTGTTGTGATGAGGGGAGGGTGTGAATCCGGAGTTTGGCGTGTAATGATTGGTGTGAGTAAAAATATGTAATTTTTAAGATAAATTACAAATATATCTCTTACTATTTATTTAAAATATAAATTATTTTTTATAATTTTAAAAATTATAAATATTTCTTACCAGATTTTTTTATTTCACAAAATTAACAAAAATAAATAAATTTTTTACCTATTCTCCTATATAATTATTAATTGAAATATATTTTTGATATCATTAAAAATTATTAATTGATTTAATAATTTATTAATAAAAAAGATAATTTGTTATGAGATTAAAATTTTTAAGAGGCATTATATAATTTTTAAAATTATAAGAGATAATTTATATTTTAAGTAAATCTTAAAAAATTGTAATTTATCCTAATTTTTAATGCTAAATAGCTAGGGCACTTGCATCATAAATTTAATTATTTTAATCTTTTGGGTCGGACCACAACAATTTAAATATTATATTATTCTTATCTATATGTGTCTATCTATTCACTATTTTATTTATCGTTCACCTAATTAATCTATCTGTTCATATTAATAGCACCACCAGCCACTGTTGGACACCTCTAGTGACAGATAGTTAAGCAGTTTGGCAACCGTGGATAAAAATAAAAAATTTATCATTTAAAATAATAATTTATTTTTCTCATCAAACAATTTCATTAATTATATTCTTACAACTAGACAAAACAATCCTTAAACCTAATCCCAAACACCCTGTCAACAATTTTTCATATATATTCTCTTCCTATTTATGTAATTGTTTGTTTATCTCGGCCATATTTGGTTTGGTTTTTACAAAATTATTTTAAAGTTACTTTGGTTTGGTTTGGTTTTTCAAAGTTAGTTTTGTGAAAAAAAATGAAAAAATCAGAAGTATTAATCATTTTTATATATTTTTATCTACAAGAGCAAAAATAATTTATAAAAGTTTTTAAATGTTTTTTTGATGTTTATTTTTAGAATAATGCGCGGTAGCTCGAAAAGTTTGGCACGAATTTGGCTCGACAGCCCAAAACGACGTCGTTTTGGGCTGTCTTTTTTTTTTTTTTTTTTTCTTTTTCTTTTCTTCTTCCTTTTCTTTCGGCTTCTTCGTCGACTTCAACACACAGAGGAGAGAGAGAGAGAACGAGAGGGAGAGAAAGAGAGGGAGAGGGAGAGGCCGTCGCCGTCGCCGACGCCGAGCGCCGATCGCCGCGCCTCATCCTTCGCCGCCTTCGCCGATCGCTGCTCTGATCTCTGCCCCGCTCGTCGCCTCCGCCGATCGCGCCGCCTCCGCCCCCTCATCCTCCATTTTTTAGGGCCCCCTCCCCCTCCCCCTCCCCCTCCCCCTCCGCTCCTCTTCTGCTGAAATTCGAGCCGTTTGGCTCGAAAATTTTTCGAGCTACGAATCGGCACCTTATTTTTATCAAATTAATTTATATTTAATATATATATAATTTCAGAAAATTAAACCCAAGGTAACCTGTGGTCCAATCAAATTCATGGCCTACTAGACTTTGCTCACCTGCTGGTGATTTAATCACAACTAATAACAGAATCACATCATCACACAGCAATACAATAACTAACTAACTGTAACAGTTTCACTATCGGAACCATACACATCATCCGTTACTTGTGAGTACATCTATCACCGTCCATTTATGCACTACACAATCTCAAATCACTGCCTCAAAAAATTTCAACGGTATATCATGACCTGAATGACACCAAAGCATCCACATAATATCTCTCCCCTTTTCCCTCCATCCCCAGCTCTTCAAATACTCTCTCTCTCTCTCTCTCTCTCTCTCTCTCTCTCTCTCTCCATTTTCAATCTCTCTGAAGAAATGGCTTTTGCAGTGAGTGTGTTGGTTTTGCTAATGGCAGCTCTGATAATTTCAGTTCGATCTCTGAGTGTTTCGCGCGACAATCACCGCTACAAGAAAGGAGATCGCATCCCACTCTTCGCTAACACAGTTTATCCTCTGAATAATAAATGGTAATTTGTTTCGATTCTCTGTCAAAGCTCTAGTACTCATTCCGTGTTCTTGATTGTTCTTTCGTTGGAATTGGTACGCTGTTTTCTGAATCTGTAGCTCTATCACATATGTATCTAATTTGATTTATTTCTGAATCTATCACTCTGTCATACATGTAGCTAGCTAATTTGGTTCTTTTCTTGAAGACTATCAAAGTGAAATTTTCAAGAACTCAAGAATTATCCATAATTATTAGCAAAAATCTCTGCGTGTGTGTGTGTGTGTTTGTCTTGATCATATTTGGATTAAGATTGCTTAATCAGAGCATTAATTACTTCTTCTGGCCTGTGCCTGATTTGGATTCTTGATCATGCTTTGCACTTAGGTTTACTCACATTCATATTTGTTGATTTTAAGGAATTTTTCTTGACAACTGTGGTCAGTAACAAACTTCTTGATTTTGAGAGTAGTATGCAGAAGAAAAGATTTTTTTTAGAATTACCTTTGCTTTCCATCCTTTTTGATTGGCGCAGATTGTCTCATTGTGTGTATGTCTGCGTGTATGCTTTTATTTGGAACAAGTTGAAGCTCCTTTAAATTATGTATATTTATTGAACAAGACAATTGGTATTTCTCAAATTGAGGAACAAAAGACGTCACTATTTTGGATTTCAATATACAAAAGAAGCAAGAAAATCAGATTAATTCATGCTATAGTATAATAGTAACCAATAAATGGGTAAAAGGTATGCCCAACCTTAGTTCACTCCCTTCAAACATAACTAAGTATGAACAATTTGATATTTTACTATTTTTTCATTATTTATTCTGCTTCCTGACAAGCATATGTCCACACCCACGTATGGAAACTACTGGATGTGCGACGCCGACAAGTATTCTAAAAAATACAAAACTCATTGCATGTAGAAAAAGCGGTTTGGTAGCAGCTGAATTGATGGAAAATTTAAACTCATACAATTCAATACTCATCCATTTGAAGTCTTCGTTCAACTTAATAAAATTTAGGCATCATTTGCTTTTATGCTTTTATCTCTTCTTCTTCTTCTTCATTTTAATTAATCAAAGTGTTTTTGTTCTTGCAGTGAGGCATTCCCATACTACAAACTGCCCTTCTGCCCCCCAGGATGTAAGAAATTAAATTTAAGGAAAATTGTTAGTGTTTTAGACATGTATGCTGCTAAATATTTGCTACCTATTTGACAAATAAGTATGCCTTCAATATTGACTGCCCATCAAAAGAGCCATATTCTTCAGATTTACATGAGTTTAATACTTAGTAGGCATAGAATATACCATATATATCAAATTATGAATGTCTTCAAAAGCCGTGTATATGTGTGTTTCTATGCGCATCAAAATTTTATTGGATTTTATCCGAAGGACCTGCAGAGTACTTAGAGTGACAACAATTTGAGTTTATGTATTGCAGCTCCAATAACAAATAGGACAAAATCCTTGGAAGAGGTATTAGAAGGTGACTGCTTCACCAGTACTCTATACCAGCTAAATTTTAAGGTGGAGAAAATTGAGGAAACACTTTGTGAGAAGAACCTGAGCAAAGAAGAAGTTGAGAAGTTTAGACATGCAATCCGCAATAACTTTGAATACAAGATGTACCATAACAACATCCAGATGCGGGGTAAAGTAGGGAACGTTGGAGAATATTCAACTCTTAGGTATTATCTTACGACACATATCGATTTCCATGCCTATTACTTCAGGGACCGAGTCGAGGACATATACATCACAAGTGATTACCTTACTGGAGCTGATATAAGTGATGATGCTGCTGTCAAAGTCAATTTCACTTATTCAGTCTTCTGGAATAAATTCAAATTTCAGTCAGCTGATTCTATCTTCTCGAATAAAACCTCAAGTGACTTTGTGTGGCCCACAAAGAAGCAAGGACAATGGTTTTCCATTTGGCCAGTCCTTACTTTCACCATTGTCATCTGGGTTGTAGTGCTTTTTCAAGTGACTATGCCACACCTTAGGAGTTATCTCAATTGGTATTTCACCTTGTTCTTCACCTTATGGTTGCACAGGTTTCAAGCATATTAGTAGTAATCTGTCAGCTTATGTTGTAGCTATCAAACTGCAGGTATTTGATAATTTCAGCACACATTCATGGTGATGGATGCAGATATCCTCCATACACATCCCTACTTGGTGCCATTCTGGGTATCGGCACTCAGCAATTGATTCTGTAAGCTATCCTAAATAATTTTTCTATGAAGGCGCTTAATTAGTAATAGCATCCAAAAACTATTTAATCATTAAAAGATTGTGAACAGTGGTTGCGTTTAACCTGTACCCCATGGGATGCACAACACACTAATCTAACTTATCCATAATGGGCATGACTTCTCCATTGCTTCCATATTCGATCCTTTGAGGGCTATGGTATGGATTGATGCATGAGTGGCATAGTCTTTGTAGATTCTTGTCAAAAGATATCTAGCAGAATATCAGTACATTGGTTTTTTGTATATGGAATTCAGTTCATGTTTATGGCATGTCTGAAATGGGTTGCATGTGTCTTTCTATATAGGCTTCTTCTGTAAGCATCTGCTAGTTAGCTCTTGTTTTAGCTCTTACTAGAAATTTTACTTATCTCTATCATTCTTGTGATTTTTTTTTTTTTATCAGAGTCTGCATCCTATTTGGACTGGCATATAGAGGTGCTTTGTATCCCTGCAATTACGATGACCTGTCTAAAAGGATTCTTCTGATATATTCCGTCACATCTGTGGTTTCTGGATATGTAGCAACTTCATTTCACACTGGTTACACTACAATTGGATGGGTAACAGTTTTAATTATTCCGTATATAATTTATTTCCTTCTCTATTTCATTCCCTTATCTTTTCTAATGAGGCGACAAAAATAATGATTTGTGCAGGATGAATGTCTTCATCAGACTTGGTTGTTGTACCTTCTCCCAGTCTACCTAACATTCCTAGTCTTTAATATATTAGCACTAGGAATTCTTGGGACCTCAGATCTAGCTCAATTAGGCACCATGGTTCATGTTCTTTTTCAAATTGGGACAATGGCATTTTTAGGTCTGGGCGGGATCATCGGGTACGCTTTTAGACCTTCACTTCAATCCCCTTGTGGTACCAGCAGAATCCCAAGTTTGGTTCCTCAGCTATCTTGGTACCTGAAGACACCTGCTCAGATGTTTCTCGGAGGCCTTTTACCTTTCATGTTCATTTTCCGGAATATGGACATCTTATATGCAGGACTATGGAAACATAAAGTCTGTGGTGCCTTCAACACTTTGTTTACAGACTTCATTATACTCATCTTCACAACTATTATTGTGGGTATTGTTTTTACTGCGATCCAACTTTCCAAAAGAGATCAACAATGGTGGTGGAGGTATTTCTATAACAAATAAAGATCTACCCCTTTTTTTGTTGATCAAAAGAGTAGTTTTTTCCCAAAAATTTTTACAGGCTGCTCTGTCAATGTCATATCAGATTTGTAGGTAATTCAATAGACACCAACAATCACTGGTACAGCATGTTTTCCAAAAACTTATTTCCTTGTGCTATATGACATTTACAGGTCTGTGTTTCGTGGGGGCTCAACTTGCCATTTTCGTGTATGCTTATGGTATCTACTTCTATCTCAAAGCAAACATGCATCTCGAAGAGCGGATGCTGATCCTCTTTCTGGGCTATAATGCTTGCATATGCTATGGTTTATTCCTGATACTTGGAACCATCGGCTTCCACTCTTCTTCGCTTGTTTTTCGCTACATGTATAGGGAAGTCCTAAAGAATGACTGATTGATGACGCATTTTCATTATCAAGTGCTCCACTGAGAATATATAGCTCATTCATTCATTGTTTCTCAAAATTCAGACACTTACACTCAGCAAGCTTTGCCATCGGTGAACTAGCTAGGGACTGCAGCTTTTGAATCTTTTATAGAATGTGTTGGTTGTATAATAGATATAAGAACCTGAATTGTGTAGAAACTTGCTTTGGCTATAATAGATATAATAAAA
Organism: Camellia granthamiana; assembly: GCA_036172215.1. NCBI lineage: Eukaryota > Viridiplantae > Streptophyta > Magnoliopsida > Ericales > Theaceae > Camellia > Camellia granthamiana. Next base: position 28,044,059 of record CM069910.1, on the reverse strand, counting down.
GCTGTAAAAATTTTCTTGCCTCTACTATCAATCAGTTTTTGTGTGTAATAAATATTGACAAATATATGCACACAAACATAATATTACAAGAAAGAGTATTCAGCTGTGGCATTGATTATCTATTTCAGATGCTGAGGAATTGCTGAAGAATCTAACTCCTTTTGGAATCTAATAAATTTGTATGACTCCACTGGTTGCTTCATACTTGTTAGTGTGTATGTTTTGCATTTGTGGGACTTGCAGAAGAAAGAAATTTTTTTAAGTAATTTTGGATATTTAATGGGCCAGATTTGTCACGATCCAAATCCAGTACTATGCTACACTATGCAGCACTGTGCAACACACCATGTGGTACCACATGGCACCCACGCCTCCCACGAGACTTCTGAATCAATTGAATATGTTTTCCCAAATTCGACTATGGCCCAAAAAAATGTTATAGTCATATTTTTTTTTTCAAAGATTAAATAAATATATTTTGGGGTGTCACGAGATTAAAGTTACAAAAAGGGAGTTGTTATGGGTCGGTATGAGCACCTCGCTCCACTCTAAAGAAACTTGTAGGAACTGACAGCACCAGATAGTGCTACAGAATAATCAATGTAAACAAATTAGAAGACTTTCATAACTTAAGCAATTACATGCACAATAAAAAAATTATAACAATAGTAGTAGCTCAAACATACACACAAGTTGAACACGAATACACGGTACACCCCAAGAACAAATATAAGTCAATGGAATCACCGTGGTTTCAATATGATCTTCAATAGAGGAGTTACAAGAGTCTCTAGGAGAGGAATTAACAATGGGGGAGGGGACTGGATTGGGGTTAGCAGCAGGAGAGGAAGGTTGCATTGGGGCTTCGTGGAAGGGGAGGGGGCTAAGGGGGTCATAGCAGAGAAGCGCAGCAATGGGGATAGGGGTTGAGAAAGGTTGGTCAGAGCTGAGGATGGTTGGCTAGAGCTAGGAAGGGGATGGTTTTGTCATTTTTGTAATTTAATTTAGTGGTAAAATGGTATTACAAAAATTGAAAAATAAGTTATCCAATAAACACTTTGGGATGCATTTAGAGGCTTTTCTGGGGTTGAAGTGTAATTACCACTAAAATTATTCTAAATTTTGTATAAGTGGTCCAATCAAATTGCAGGGATTACCAAACTTGCTCATCCCCTTGTGACTGAATGACCACTAGTTACTGATATCTGTTGTGAAAAGTTTTGGACACTATGTAACAGCAATACAATAACTAACTAACTAACTATAACCGTCTCACAACTATCCACACCATACACATCATCCACAACTTGTGAGTAAATCTATCACCGTCCATTTATGTACTACTACTCAATCTCAAATCACAGCATCATGTATTTCAACGGTAACTGATTTAATCATGACCTGGCCCACACCAAAGAAAACATAGTATCTCTCCCCATTTCCCTCCATTCCCAGCTCTTCAAATACTCTCTCTCTCTCTCTCTCTCTCTCTCTCCATTTTTTTAAGCTCTTGAAACACTCTCTCTAGAGAATGGCTCGAGTTACTATTGCACTGAGTGTGTTGGTTTTGCTAATGGCAACTCTGATCATCTCTGTTGGATCTCTGGGATCTTTGTGGGACAATCACCGCTACAAGGAAGGAGATCGCATCCCATTGTTGGCTAGCACAGTTTATCCTTCGAATAATAAATGGTAATCATTTCGATTCTCTGTGAAAGCTCTAGTACTCATTCCAAGTTCTTGATTGTTTTTGGGTGAATTAAGTTCTTGATTATTCTTTCATTGGAATCTATACTCTGTTTTCTGAATCTGTAACTCTGTCACATATGTATCTGATTTGATTGATTTCTGAATCTATCACCCTGTCATATAGGTAGATAACTAGATTAGTTTTTTTTTTTTTTTTTTTGAAGACTATCAAAGTGAAAATTTCCAGAACTCAAGAATTATCTTGTGTGTGCTTGTCTTGATCATTTTTGGATTAACATTGCTTTATCAGTGCATTAATTAATTCTTTTGTTCTATGCCTGATTGGATTCTTGATCATGCGTTGCAATTAGGTTTACTCACATTCATATTTGTACAGTTTTTATGGAATTTTTCTTGACAACTGTTGTCAGTGACAAACTTCTTGATTTTGATTTGAGAGTAGTATCTGAAAAAAAAAGATATTTTAGAAATAATCTCTTCGTAGCTTTGCTTTTCCATCCTTTTTTGTTCTGCACAGATTGCCTCATTGTGTCTATGTCCATGTGTGTGCTTTTATTTGGAACAAGTTGAATCCCCTTTAAATTATGTCTTTTGGAGCAAGACAATTGGTATTTCTCAAATTGAGAAACAAAAGACGAGACTATTTTGGATTTCAATATACAAAAGAATCAAGAAAATCAGATTAATTCATGCTATAGAATAGTAGTAACCAATAAATGGGTAAAAAGTATGCCCAACTTTAGGTTACTCCCTTCAACATAACTAAGTATGAACAATTTGATATTTTACTATTTTGTTTATTATTTATTCTGCTTCCTGACAATTATATGTCCACACCCGCGTAAGAAAACTACTGGTTGTGCGACACGTATTCTAAAAAATACAAAACTCATTGCATGTAGAAAAGTGGTTTGGTAGCATAGCATGTGAGTTGATGGGAAATTTAAAAACATACAGTTCAATACTTATCCATTCCAAGTTCTCCGTTCAACTTAATAAATTTTAGGCATCATTTGCTTTTGTGCTTTTCTCTCTTCTTCTTCTTCTTCTTCTTCTTCTTCTTCTTCTTCTTCTTTTTTAATTAATTGAAGTGTTTTTGTTGTTGCAGTGCGGCAATCCCATACTTCAAACTGCCCTTCTGCCCCCCAGGATGTAAGAAATTAAATTTAAGGAAAATTGTTAATGTTGTTTTGTACATGTATGCTACTAAATATTTGCTACCTACTTAATAAATAAGTGTGCCTACAATATTAACTACACAACAAAAGAGCCATTCTTTAGATTTGCATTAGTGTAATACTTAGTAGGCACAAAATATAGAATATTTATCAGACTATGAATGTCTTCAAAAGCCATGTATCTGTGTGTTTGTTTATATGTGCATCAAAATTTTATTGGATTTTATCTGATGGACCCGTAGAGTACTTAGAGTGACAAAAATTTGAGTTTATGTTCTGCAGCTCCAATAACAAATAGAAGGAAAACCTTGGAAGAGGTATTAGAGGGTGACTGCTTCACCAATACTCTATACCAGCTAAATTTTAAGGTGGAGAAAATTGAGGAAACACTTTGTGAGAAGAACCTGACCAAAGAAGAAGTTGCGAAGTTTAGGCATGCAGTCCGCAATAACTTTGAATACAAGATGTACCATAACAACATCCAGATTCTGAGTCAAGTAGGGAGCGGTGGAGAATATTCAACTCTTAGGTATTATCTTACGACACATATCGATTTCCATGCCTATTACTTCAGGGACCGAGTCGAGGACATATACATCATAAGTGAGTTGCACAGTGGAGTTGATATAAGTGATGATGCTGCTGTCAAAGTCAATTTCACTTACTCAGTCTTCTGGAATAAATTCAACTTTCAGTCAGCTGATTCTATCTTCTCTAATGAAACCTTAAGTGACTTTGTGTGGCCCACAAAGAAGCAAGGACAAGGCAACTGGCCAGTCCTTACTTTCACCATTGTCATCTGGGCTGTAGTGCTTTTTAACGTGACTATGCAGTACCTTAGCAATTACCACAATCGGTACCTCACCTTGTTCTTCACCTTATGGTTGCGTATAGGTTTTGATATATTGTTGGTAATCTGTCTGCTTATGTTGTAGCTATCAAACTGCAGGTATTTGATGTTTTCAGTACAAATTCATGGTGATGGATGCAGATGTCCTCCATACACTTCCCTACTTGGTTCCATTCTGGGTATCGGCACTCAGCAATTGATTCTGTAAGCAATTCTAAAGAATTTTTCTATGAAGGAGCTTAATCAGTAATAGCATCCAAAAACTATTTAATCGTTAAAAGATTTTGAACAGCATTCATGCGTTTAACATGTACCCCATGGGATGCACAACACACTAATCTAACTTATCTGTTGATGGGCATGACTTCTGTTACATAGACCCCTAATTTTTCTTGAAGATGATCTTTCCAAACTCCAACTCCATATTCTACTTATTAGAAACAATCGTAACATTTCGAATAACATGTAATGTAATGCATTTCTCTATTGCTTCCATATTCAATCCTTTAGTATGGATTGATGCATGGAGTGGCATATTCTTTGTAGATCCTTATCAAAAGATATCTTGCAGAATATCAGTATATTGGTTTTTAGGATATGGAATTCAGTCCGTGTTTATGACATGTCTGAAACGGCATGCATGTGTCTTTCTATGTAGGCTTCTTCTGTAAGCATCTGCTAGTTAGCTCTTGTTTTGGCTGATGGTCTATACTTTACTGGAAATTTTACTCGTCTCTATCATTCTTGTGATTTTTCAAATCAGAGTTTGTATCCTATTCGGACTGGCATATAGAGGTGCTTTGTATCCCTGCAATTATGATGAAGTGTCTAAAAGGATTCTTCTGATATATTCCGTCACATCTGTGGTTTCTGGATATGTAGCAACTTCATTTCACACTGGTTATACTACAATTGGATGGGTAAAAGTTTTAATTATCCCATATATAATTTATTTCCTTATCTATTTCATCCCCTTATCTTTTCTAATGAGGTGACAAAAATAATGATTTGTGCAGGATGAATGTCTTCACCAGACTTGGTTGTTGTACCTTATCCCAGTCTTCTTAACAATCCTAGTCTTTAATATATTAGCACTAGGAATTCTTGGGACCTCAGATCTAGCCCAATTAGGCACCATGGTTATTGTTCTTTTTCTATTTGGCACAATGGCATTTTTAGGTCTGGGTGCAATGATCGGGTATGCTTTAAGACCTGGACGTCACTCCACTTGTGGTACCAGCAGAATCCCAAGTTTGGTTCCTCAGCTATCTTGGTACCTGAAGACACCTGCTCAGATGTTTCTCGGAGGCCTTTTACCTTTCATGTTGATTTTCCGGGATATGGACATCTTATATGCAAGCCTATGGAAACATAAAGTCTGTGGTGCCTTCAACACTATGTTGACAGACTTCATTATACTTATCTGCGCAACTATTATTGTGGGTATTGTTTTTACAATGATCCAACTTTCCAAAAGAGATCAACAATGGTGGTGGAGGTATTTCTCTAACAAATAACGATCTTCCCCTTTTTTTGTTGATCAGAAGAGTAGTTTTTTCCCATTAATTTTTACAAGCTGCTATGTCAATGTCATATCAGATTTGTAGGTAATTCAATAGACACCTACAATCACTGGTCAGCATGTTTCCAAAAACTGACTCACTTGTGCTATATGATCTTTACAGGTCTGTGTTTCGCGGGGGCTCAACTGCCATTTTCGTGTATGCTTATGGCATCTACTTCTATGTCAAAGCAAACATGTATCTTGATGAGCGGATGCTGATCCTCTTTCTGGGCTATAATGCTTGCATATGCTATGGTTTATTCCTGATACTGGGAACCATCGGATTCCACTCTTCTTCACTTGTTTTTCACCACATATATGGGGAAGCCCAGAAGAATGAGTGATCAATGAACCATTTTCATTATCAAGTGTTCCACCATGAATATGTAGCCCATTCATTCTTTCTTTCTCAAAATTCAGACACTTACACTAAGTAAGCTTTGCTATCGGTGAACTAGCTAGGGACTGCAGCTTTTGAATCTTTTATAGAGTGTGCTGGTTGTAAATAGATACAAGCACTTGAATTGTGTACAAACTTGCTTTGGCTGTAATAGATATAATAAAAGCTGGAAAATTTTACTTGCCTCTACTATCAATCTGTTTCTGTGTGTAAAAAATATGGACAAATATATGCCCACAAACACAATATTACCAGAAAGATTATTTAGCTGCGGCATTGATTATACTGTTTGGGATGCTAAGAAATTGCTCAAGAAAGGAGAGTATGACTCTACTGGTTGCTTCATACTTATTACAGTATATGTTTTGCATTTGTTTGACTTATATAAGATAGAAAAAGATTTAAGATAATTTTGGAAATTTAATGGGCCAGATTCAAGTAACAAAAGGGAGTTGTTATGGGCCGGTACAAGCACAATATTCAATGTGAACAAATTATAGGGCTTTCATAACTTGAGCAATTACATGCGCAACGAAAAATTAGAACAATAGTAGTAGCTCAAACATATACCCAAGTAGAACACATTGTTCACTCCAAGAACAAAGATAAGTCAATGAAATCACAGTGGTTATAATATGATCTTCAATAGAGGAGTTACAAGAGTCTCTAGAAGGGGAATTTGCAATGGGGAGGGAGACTGGATTGGGATTAGACTGAATCTGTTGTGCAATCAAATTCCAGGGATGACTCACCCACCGGTGACTGAATGACCACCAGTAACCGAATATGTTGTGCAAGTTTTGGACACTGTAACAGCAATACAATAACTAACTAACTATAACCGTCTCACTACTATCTGTACCATACACATCATCCACGACTTATGAGTAAATCTATCACTGTCCATTTACATACTAAACAATCTCAAATCACAGCATCAGAAATTTTGACAGTAACTGATTTAATCATGACCTGGCCCACACCAAAGAATCCACATAGTATCTCTCCCCATTTCCCTCCATTCCCAGATCTTCAAATACTCTCTCTCTCTCTCCATTTTCAAGTTCTTGAAATAATCTCTGTTTGTTTCTGAGTGCTCTCGATCACAATCCACGCTACATTTATTGGGATCACGTTCACAAACAAAGTTTATCATCCGAAAGATAAATGGTAATCACTTCGATTCTCTGTGAAATCTCCAGTACTCATTTGAAGTTATTGATTGTTCTCAATTTCATCGGAATTAGGTACTCTGTTTTCCCAATCTAATTTGCTTTGCACAACTCTTCGTTGTTTTATTTCTCAATCTGTAACTCTCTTCTTGATTATGTTCTTTTCTTCAAGAACTCAAGTACTCTCTTTAATTTATTGCATAAATCTCTGTAGACTGTATCCAATATACATATGTTAATATATATATAGGTGTATGTGCATATACATTTCTCTTGATCATTTTTGGTATTAAGATTGTTTAATCGGAGCATTAATTACTTTGTCTGGTTTATGCCTTCTTTGCATTAATTAGTGAGTTTTAAAGCATTTTTCTTGACAATTGCTGTTGATAACAATCTTTATGATTTGAGAGTGGTTATCCAAAAGAAATATAATTTTTAGCATTAATCTCTTCAATCTTCATAGCTTTGCTTTCCATTTAGCAATTTGATTCTACACAGATCATTTCATTGTGTTTGAGTGAACAAATGGGTTTGCTAGCATTTGAATTGATGGGAAGTTTAAGCTTATACATTCAATACTCAGCCATTCTAACCTCTCTGTTCAACTTAACAAATTTTAGGCTTCATTTGATTTAGGAAAGTGCATCTCTCTCTCTCTCTCTCTCTCTCTCTATATATATATATATATATATAGATTATATATTCACTTAATTAATTGAAGTGTTTTTGTTCTTGCAGTAAGGCATACCCATTCTTCAATCTGCCTTCTGCCAAATTTAAGGAAAATTGTTAATGTTTTGTACATTATTTAATATTTGCTACCTATTTGATAATCAAGTATGCCTTCAATAAGGACTGCCCAACAAAAGAGCCATTGGTTTTTAGTAGGCACAGAATGCATATATATTCTTTAATTTTTTTTAAAATTTTGTTACATTATGCCTACACAAACCATGTATCTGTGTGTTTATGCACGTGCATGTAAATTCGATTGGTTTTTATCGAAAGGAGCTGTGGAATACTTAGAGTGACAACAATTTGACTTCATGTTTTACAGCTCCAATATCAACTAGGAAGAAATTTTTGGAAGAGGTTTTAGAAGGTGATTGCTTCACCAATACTCTATACCATATAAATTTTAAGGTTGAGAAAGAAAGGGCAACACAAGGTGAGAAAGAGCTAACAATAGAAGAAGTTGTGAAGTTTAGGTATGCAATCCACAATAAATTTGAATTCCAGATGTATTGTAACAACATTGACATGAGAGGTGCAGTAGGGAAAGTTGAAGCAGCGTCTGGGAACTTTTCAAGTCCTAGCTATTATCTTGTCAAACATGTCAATTTCTATGCCTATTACATTGGGGACCGAGTCATTGGCATGTACTTCAGGAGCAACTTGGATTCTACCATTGATATAACTGAAGATGCTGCTGTCAGAGTCAAGTTCACTTATTCAGTCTTCTGGAATAGGTTCAAACACCAGTCAGCTGATTCTATCTTCTGGAATGAAACCTTAAGGAACTATGTGTGGGCCACAGAGAAGCAAGGACAAAAATTTTCCATTTTGTCATTCCTAGCCTTTACTTCGGCCATTGTCATCTGGGTTGGATTGCTTGTTGGAGGAACTGTGCCATACCTTAGGAGTTATCCCAAACGGTATCTGACAATGTTCTTTACCTTTTGATTGCTTAAGTTTCAAACATACTGTTTGTAACCTGTCGGCTTGTATTGTGGCTGTCAAACTACAGGTGTTTGATAGATTCCAAACAAATTCACGGTTATGGATGCAGATGTCCTCCATACTCTTCCTTACTTGGTGCTGTCCTGGGCACCGTCACTCGGTAATTGATTCTGTAAGCTATTCTAAGCATTTCCAAACTCCACATTCTTACTTCGGAGAAACAATTGAAATGTTTCAAATAACCTATAACGAATTTCACTATTGCTTCCATATCTGATGTTGACAAATTTGATCCTTAGAGGGCTTTAATATGGATGGATGCATGGATTTGCATATTATTTGTAGATCCTTATCCCAAGATATCCAGCAAAGTAGCGGCATAATTATTGTTTTTTGGATGTGGAAGTCAGTTCGTGTGTATGTGACATGTCTGAAATGAAGGGCAAGTGTCTTTTTAATTGGGTTTCCTCTGTAACGATTAAGTTGTTTTGGTCCATGATTTTGTCTTTAATTTGATGCATCCAGAAATGTTACTGGAACTTTTACTTGTCTCTATCACCTATCCATGTACAGAATTAGTCAAGTAATAAAAATGCTTATGATCAATTATTTCTCACATATGTAGAGTTTGAGTAAGGAGATGTAATGTTTAGATTCGTCACTTTCCACAAACTCCACATCTATAGCGACATCATCATTAATACATTTCATAAAAAAAATCTTTCAAATTTGATTTTCAGGTACGATGAGTTGTCCATTCAACAATTATAACTCTATCATTCTTTGATTTTTTATCAGAGTTTGCACCTTATTCGTACTGGCATATAGAGGTGCTCTATAGCCCTGCAATCTTGAGGTAGTGGCTACTTGGATTCTTCTGATATATTCCTCCACATCTTTGATTTCTGGATATATGGAAACTTCATTTCACACAAGTTATACTGCAATTGGATGGGTAACAGTTTAAGTTATTTTGTATACAATTTATTTCCTTTTTTGTTCATCCCCTTAATGATCTTTTCTAATCATGTGACAACTAATGATTTGTGCAGAAAGAATGCGTTTGCCAGACTGGGTTCCTGTACCTTGTCCCAGCCTTCTTAACACTTGTATTCTTGAACTCATTAGCACAAATAACTCTAGGGATCTCAGATCTAACTCAATTTGGCACCATGGTTGCGAATCTTTATCCATGAGGAAGTGTCACATTTTTGTTTTTAGGTGCAGGTGGGGTGACTGGGTATGCTTCTATACCTAGATCTCAATCCCCTTGTGCTACCAGAAGAATCCCAAGGGTGGTTCCTCAGATAATTCTTGGTACATGAAGACACCTGCTCAGATGTTTCTTGGAGGCCTTTTACCTTTCACTTTAATTTTCCAATATATGGACACCTTGTACGCAAGCCTGGGGAACCAAAGAGTCTGTGGCGCATTCAGCACTATGTTGACAGCCTTCAATATACTCATCTTCGCAACAATTTTTGTGGGTATTGTTTCTACAGTGGCTCAACTTTCCAATAGAGATCAAGAATGGTAGTGGAGGTACTTCTCTAACAAAGTTCCTTCGACTTAGTTTGCTAGCTTTTGAATTCCTCGGTATAAAGGGTAACGTACTGCTGGATTGGTTAAATCTAGTATTAAATGGAATTTCCTGTTGAAGTATAATTCCAAAAGTCATAGGTTCTGCTCCCGATTCAGTTACTTGCTCGCCTTTTTTCGTCGCTCAAAAACAGTAATTTTTTAAATGCAAAGTGCAGAAGAAAGAATGCAAATGGGGACTAAATGCAAAAGCACCAAACTGAGCTCTGGTATCAGATGTTCAGTCGTCAATAATCCCAAAAGCTTAAGCTGTTGAGAAATAGGCCGAACGATGTATACCAAGCTATATTCAACATAATTTATAGATGCTCCCATCAATAATATCATGTTTTATGAACAGTCATCTGTTTTTCATTTTAAAAGAAAAAATGGTCATATCTATTATGATAATTTTCAGTGTTTATCCTAGAACAATTTTGAGAGGCTGTTAGGCATTATGCATAAGCATACATATGTGGAATGAAGTGCAACACAGACTAGCTAATAACATATAGTCTAAAGACAGATCTCCTTTTGGTTGAATTTCATTTTCAGGTTGTTATCCAATTCTTACATTTGTGTTTGCTAAACTGATTACTTGTGCTCTATGATCTGTCCTTACTGCAGGTCTGTGTTTTGTGGGGGCTCAACTGCCATTTTCATGTTTACTTATGACATCTACTTCTATGTCAGAGCAAACAGGCAGCAGATTGATCTAATGAAGCTGCTCCTCTTTCTGGCCTATAATTCTTGCATATTCTAAGCTCTGTTCCTGATACTTGGAACCATTGGCTTCTACTCTCTCTACTTGTTTTTAGGGAAGCCCTGAAGAACAAGTGATGGATGAACCATTTTCATTATCCAATGTTCCAATGCGACTAGCCAGCCGATTCAATTAATCATTGTTTCTCAAAAGACACTTACCCCAGTTCCAACATCTGTAATAGTTGCCATTGGTGAACATAGATAGCTAGGGGCCGGAGCTTTTAAAATGACATGCTTTTTTATGCTAGTAGCATTGCATATACTTTGGTGTTACACACATAGATTCTTCCAGATGCCAGATTGATATACAAGCATCTCAAAAGTGTACAAAACTACAAACTTACTTTGGCTGTAATAAAACTGGACAAATTTACTTGCCTTTATTATCAATTTTTGTGTGTGTGTGTGTGTGTGTGTGTGTGTGTGTGTAATACAGCTATGCACACCATATTATTGTAAGAAAGATAATTCAGCTGTGGCATTGTTTGTGAGACTAGAACCCAAATATCACGCCTGATAAGGGAGTGCCTCATCAACTGGTGGCTTTATTCTTACAAAAGAGACTACAACCTTTTGGTCATGGGTGCTGGTGGTAGAGTACTCCTGCTTATGCCATTATGTTTGATCGATAGGCACTTAGACTAATAATGATTAAAACTTGAGCATTCACAAACTTTAAATTAAGTATATGTTTTGCATTTTGTGGAATTGAACCAGATTGAAATTTTTTAAAGGTATTCTTACATTTAATGGGATATTGTTATTTTTATAGTTGTTTTTACTTAATTCACAGTTCTCTGTCTCATATGTTAGGTTCCACCCCATGTGAGATCCTCATAAAAGTCCCTGTTCAAACTCCGCACCAATACCTCCACCTCAACTATGTAAATTCATGTTCTGAAATGTAATTAAAAAAAAAAATTGCCAAAGGTGAGATTTTTACCTACTTCAACTTCGTTGAACTTTTTTACTTGTCATATATCTTATCAGAATTGTCCTTGATGTCTTAAAAAATAGTTCACTTTTTTATGAGCAGAAAAGTTCCAACTCACTAGAAGCATCTGATATTGAGAAGGACAGCCATGTGAATCGGAAGAACCCTAGAAGTGAATAAAGGTTCTCTACCGAATAATTCAATTTAGAAAGGATACTTTCTTTTGTCTTTTGGTTGGGAGGAACCTTGCCATGGCAGGATTTTTTTTAGATCAATCCTACAGATTAAACCTTTAATATCTGCGATCATTGCAAACTACAACTATCAATTAAATTCAAAAAATACCAATGAGAGTTGAACAAGTCCGAATTTAGATTTTATTCTCAAGTGAGAGTGTGACACTGAATGAGGAGTTGATAGAAACCAAGAGGCCACAAATGCATGTTTGTCCAAAGGTGCCTTCCCTACTTTGTTTGCATGCTTAGGGCACCACATGTGTTCAAGAAATCAAAAAAAAAAAAAAATAAATAAATTATTGAAGCTTTTGCTAACTGATGATTCAAGCAAGGAAAGCAACTTGTGTGAAAAAGGTTTTATCTATTTAAGACAAAGATGACAAGGAGATAGAGTTTGGTCGATGGTGGTTACTACAAGTTGGGATGATGATTTTGCTACCACATACTTTGGCATCAGAAAGGAAAGAGAGAGAAAGATCCTCTTACCCCTCTCATGTAACCAAGTGAACAATGGTTGGCATATACTTTTGGCTTGCCAAGGTTTAATTTACTTTTTGACGCAATCATTTAAGTATTTTTTGTAAATCTTATAAACAATGATACCGAATTAGAAAAAATAGTATGAAAACAGCAAAAAATTAAAATGTATGGATCATGTTTTAGATGTGACTCACCGTACGCTATATTTGAATGTACAATATATGTTTAACTTTCTAATCACTCTTTTAATTATGTAACTTTGACCTGATAATTAGAAAACCACTTTCGCTAGCTATTTTTAGAGCTCATTTGGTTTAGTCCACCACCCTCTCCATATTTCTTCTCCAGATACCATCTTGTGGATAGGGTGTTGTAAGGATGGCGTGGAGTTTTGGGGAGGGACAGGGGTGGTTGGGATGGGCCAAGTGATGGCAAGGAGAGTTGTCGGAGCTAGGAATTGACCGAATCTAGTGACGGCTGGGTCCGAGTTTGAGAGATTAGAACTTGAGATAAAATTGAAATGTTTATATAAAAGTAAAATTTTAAAAAAATATATATTAAGGAGTAGGGGGTCTATCTTTCAAATTAAACGTCAATCATCTAATTATTTTGAAGAAAAAAATAAGTATTTTATTTTTTTATTTCAATTAAATTTATGAAAATACATGATTACTTGAATGATGAAATTAATTATCGTATTTGGTTTTAATTTTCTAAAAACTATATATTTTATTTTTTGTATTTTTTTAATTAATTTTTTTTAGATACACCTTACTTAGATTACTTAGATATATCTAAAAAGTAAAATATTTATAAAAAAAATATTTTAAAAAATCAATAAATATACAAAAATACGAAAATATTTTGAATTTTCTTTTTTTTTTTTAATATTTTTGATATTTAGTGAATTTTTTAAAAAAAATTTACAAATATTTTTTTTAATGTATTTATATTAGTTGTATTTAAAAATTAAAATAATATATATATTTAAAATTTTAAAAATTTTAATAAAAATAAAAAAACATAATTTTTTTTTTTTCAATTTTCTGAGAAACGATTCTTAAAAAATCAAACCAAACCAATTACAAGTGTAACTTTATTCTCAATATATAAGTTAGTATGTTTTATAAATAAAAATAATAATTATCAGACGACACATAAATAAGAAAAATGCCTCAGACCCCAGTGGGGGTCACTGGGGGGTCGTGTGTGTAGTCCTCTCATTGGCTCAAAAAAAAAACTGTTTTTTTTATTTTTTTTATTTTTGGCCAATTCCAGTGCGCCACGTCACTGGGGTCTGAAGCACCACCCCATAAATAAATAAGTATAATTAAATCATTTTATTTTAAATATGTATGATTTATAGACGGAGGAAAGACCAGGATGAAGATGAAGGTGGCAAGGCAGAGATGAGAGAGAGACAAAAAGATCCAAGATTTGGAGTATTGAATTGAGATTGAGAATGAGAATATCGGCCCTTTGAAATAGCAAAGAGCGCCTCCCTCATAATAATAGCATTGGGAATCGGACTTCCTCGGAAATAGTGCATTCACACACATCTCTCAAGAAAATTATTAGATAGTTTAAAAACTGTTACGTAAACGTAATCATAAATATAAATTTTACTTCTTTCATCACTAATTACATCGTTGTTAAATGCCACGTGGCGATGCTCACCATCACCCAATAACTTCTCCATCCCCTCCCCCGCCATAACAGGTGTACCCGTTAAACCTTTCAATCTCTTCCTTCACACGTGTCACCTCTCTGGCCCCACAATTAACCGCCATCTCTCTCTCTCTCTCTCTCTCTCTCTCTCTCTCTCTCATACAAACACAAACAACACAAAGACAGTCTTCCTCTCCTACCAAAACTCTCCTCTTTCACTCACTCATTCATTACCCTAACGCTCCTTCACATAGAAACCAAAATTGATTTTTTTTTTTCTTTCTCGGGAAAGTTTTTTGAATGGCGGGGAATGAATGGATAAACGGGTACTTGGAGGCGATACTGGACAGTGGGGCGGCAACTGTAGAGGAGAACAAGCCGAACCTGAGAGACGGAGGGCATTTCAATCCAACCAAGTACTTTGTGGAAGAGGTGGTCACTGGTGTGGATGAGTCCGATCTTCACAGGACATGGATCAAGGTCGTTGCCACTCGCAACACCCGCGAGAGGAGCTCAAGGTTGGAGAATATGTGCTGGCGTATTTGGCATCTCACCCGCAAGAAGAAGCAGGTTCATTCATTCCCATCTCATCCCAATCTCTCTCTCTCTCTCTCTCTCTATATATATATATTATGGCAAATGCTAAAGAGTGACATGGGGCATTGCTTGGTATTGGAATTGGGATTGGGGTGAAAATAGATGAAAATGTCAAAAAGGGTTTTAAATTCTTAAAATATATATATTTTTTGATTCAATAAAAATGTGTCATTTTTATTATTTTTATTTTTCTTATATTTATGTGTGTATATACATGTGCATATGTGATTATATATAGATTGTAGAAATGGGTGGTTTTTAATGGCTACTTGAATTTTTTGAGAATTGGGTGTCTCTTTACATCCATAGTAGTATAAGTTTGTGTGTGGAATTGGCTGATTGTCAATGACTTCTTGATTTTATTTATTTATTATTAATATTTTTTTATTTGTGGATTTTCTGTCCCTTTATATATATATATAGATTTATATTTATCTGTGTGTATATAGATGCCTATGTAATGTGTACATATATGCTCTGTAAATTGGATCACACTCATGTCTCTCTTGATTATTATTAAGAGAGAGAGAGTTCTTGATTTATTTTTTTATTTTTATTTTTTTGAACAATTGATTTATTATTCTCTCTCCAAGTTTGGTTGACTACTGCCGGGGTTTAGTCAGTTTTGAGAAAATCAATTAAGTACAGAGGCAGAGAAAATAAAGGTTGACCAATCTTATAGAAAATACAGATTAACAATTTCTTTAATGGCAGGTCCCACAGTCTAATTGTATATGGCTTAGATTATTTTCTATGATTAGTGCTGTGCCCTTTGGAGAGCTTGTTAATGGGTTATCAATACATTTGTGTGAGTGTGTTTATACACTTTTACATATCAAATGGCGTAGATGAAAGTTGGGTCTCATGATATTTACTAAGAGTTTGACAGTTAAACGTCTCTTTCATCACATTTATAGAATTAGTTTCATAGCGATGTATGTGTGTCCTAATCTTCATGGTTAAAGATTAATTTACTTGCTTTATTGGGTATATTTTAAGATTTGTTTTATAACATTTTCCAATAGCTTTTTGTTCACTATTTGATGAGAGATTAATCTATAAAGATGATCCAAAAGAAAGGCTTTTGCAGATTCCATTCAGTGTTGCCACTGATATTCTGCAGGGATGCACATGTAAAGAGAAAACTGCTAATTAAAAACGAATTTTTGAATTTTTAAATGTTACTTTAAATTTGAAAGAAACTTTTAGCTTTAGGAGTTTCTTAAGAGATATTACGGTCACAATTTCGGGTATTTTAATTTTGAAAGTTCGTTTATCTTTTTTCTAACTGACATGGCCCCCACAGATGATGTGGCAGATGTTCAGGTTGAATCCATAATGTGTTTATAGTAACTGTATAGAATTTTTATCTTATTTGATTATTTAGGCATTTTCATATTCTGCTCAAAGTTCAAGTGCAGAGAACTCATTTAATTTTGTAAGTTGCATTGAGAGTTGGTAAAATTAAAATACCTTATTGTCATAAATCCATGACTTTTTATCCATCTATGAGTTTTATGTTTTGACAATATCCTTGTCTCAAATTAACAATTTGATGCAACTCAAAAAATAAAAAATAAAAAAATACAACTAATAATTTTGATGTATTGCCCGTGGACTCTAAGGGAGACTAAGATTCTCTTTTTTTTCAACTGTGAAGGTTATTAGATATCAAAAAGTTTTTAGATGACTATTTATTGTCGATCCTTGACTTTCCTTTGAGTGCTGTTGTACCCATACGTAGTATTTATTGTGACTTCAAGAAAAATGCTGGTTTGGTTTTTGCTCACAAAAGCAAAATATGTGCTGCCAAAATGTAATCAAAACAAGTAAAATAGTGCCTTTTTGTTATAGTTGGAATGGGAGGATTTCCAGCGGATGACGAATCGGAGGTGGGAGCGGGAACAAGGACGTCGGGATGCAACGGAAGACATGTCTGAGGACTTGTCTGAAGGAGAGAAGGGGGATGTTCTCGGGGATGCGATGGTAAGTGAAAGCCCAAGGAAAAAGTTCCAGCGTAACTTTTCCAACTTGGAACTATGGTCGGATAATAACAAGGAGAAGAAGCTTTACATTGTTCTTATCAGGTACATTTCTTTAAGTATGCTCGTCACCCATATTGGATTTGAGCCACTCTTTTTGGATTTTAGTCACCAGAAATGCTATGTACATAGAAAATTGTCCA